>CM062290.1:270323253-270908253 GCA_031216915.1 Pictodentalium vernedei
GATCATGACACATTTATCGTTTGTGGTGCTGAGATGACTCCAATCGATTTGAAGAAGAAACGTCCAGCTCCAAGTAGTAATTCTAGTAACGACTCCACCGGACGAGGAAAGAACATAAAGAAACGACCGATAGGATATGCCAGTGGTAGTACGGCAGGTAAATATAAACTTTTCCACTCCTTCTTATCTTAATGGCATTTATCAGGATTAATAAATGCCTCCTCACCTGAGAACCGCGACAAATCAACGGCCAGCCAGAGTGTTATTATTATTGTACAATGTCTTCTTCTATTATACAATTGGGGGCGCGGTGGCGTTGGGTTAACCGGTTCTCGTCAGATCACTGAAGTTAAGCAACGTCGAGCCCGGTTAATCATTGGATGGGTGACCGTCTGAGCGATCAATTCGGACTCCCGCGTTGTGTCCTTGGGCAAGGCACTTAACCCCGTTGTCCACATGGGGGCACGATGACGCTGTGTACTAAGGCGTACTGCACGTCGATGGTACGCATGTCTTCAACCAATCTAACCCTGCCTGTGCTGCAGTGCGGAGTTACGATGTTGGGGAGCTGGCATCTGCTCGTCGTTGCTCGGTTGTTCACTCCGGGTACTCCGGCTTCCTCCACCCGTAAAACTGTCACGGTCATGATTAGCCATTGTGCCTAAGTATGTGACCTTAAATACCAATAAATAATTAAATAATAAATTATACAGTTGCATGTAAGGCTCAATAATATTTTAACCGTGTAGAACTGACTATTCTAGTAATTGTAGCATTACAGGTAAATACAAACTCACCCTCAGCTGAAATTGTGTGGATCTATTTTGCATTAAAAGGGAATTAGGTTGCACGGTAATCTCATCATATCTCGCACGGACGTTGTAAACGACAAGAAATATGCACAACGAACGACATTCTTACCCAACACATCTTATGGAACCACTGGTTACATTGTAGATGGCGCCTTGGCTCACTCAAGGGACGATATATGAAGAGCGAAAGCATACTTTTTCCAAAGATGGGTGTGGCAAAGGACTCTTGTTTGTCAAGGACATTCTCAATGATAATAAAGCTTTCTAGCCTTTCAAATAAATTCGATATTCCAACCCTTTTTCTATGCACTCTTGGGTAGTTAACCCTTTACCCAACGAATCGCCCACATCCGCCCGCGTAATATGCAAATTTAGCATCTGAAAAAATATTTTTCAGAAAATTTCAACAAAACCATATCATGTGACCCCTCTTTGGAACGAGCTCGTCGAGCTCGTTCCAATGAGGGGTCACATGATATGGTTTTGTTGAAATTTTTTGAAAAATGTTAAAAAATTATTTTTCAAATAATAAATTTTGATATCGGCTGCGTTGGGTAAAGGGTTAATGCTATTTAGTTTGTCAAAGTTGTACTCTTTTATACTGTAATTGTGTCTCATTAATCCTTGACTATTTACAGATATTCCTCCAAATGGCACATATTCAAGTGCCACTGCGACGCCAAGAATGGATGTAGCCAGATTGCCAAATGATAAAAATTTATCGCCGACAAGAATGGGGCCACCTGGCAACGCAATGAATCAATCGAGGCATTCACGTGATGATGGTGGCATTCGCATTGAAATTGATGGAAGACTGAAAGGTAATGTTTCACAATGATAGTTTAATTAGCAGGTTGATTAATAGACGTAATGACTGCGCGTAACTGCCATGTATAGTCCAGGCACATTAGACATAAAAATGAGAAAGTAAGGAAAAAAATCGGAGAAAGCTGATTTTTTTATATGTTTCCGGGACACACATTGCGGATAAAGTGTGAAAAGTCCCCGCGAATCCGTGTTGAGCTTTTTTAGTTATAGCGTATTTTTGATGAAAAAAATTTTTTTTAAAAAAATTCGACCCAGCTCCATATTTCTCATTCTTATTCGCCTTAGTAGGGTGAGAATCATAAATATCGTGCTGAATTATATTGAGAATACATATCCCCAACAGAAAATGCCAACTTTGTACCAATCCTCACACTCAATGGTGAAATATTCACGAAAATGTACAAAATTTTTTGTTTTCATACACACAACGGTACACAACGTCCATTAAATCAAATCTACGACTACTTTGGGAGTTAAATTATATATCAAAAATTGCAGAAAAGCAGTAGCTTTATAATGATATATAACAATAGTCATTTATTCCATAATGAACTGGTGAAACGTGTGAAATATTAACCATACCCCCTAAACTCAAATTCAAACGGCATCGACTTTTCTCATTCAAATACCGTATTATAGCATCATTGTTTCAATTTCCATGTTCGATTAAATCACATAATGTGGTGTTCGCCTACACTCAAGATGCATTGGCATGTAATGTGTGCACGCCCTTGATGTGTACTCATAAACAAATTTGTATTGTACAGACAACAGGCAATTGGTTCGATCATGGCTGGTAGCGGCTTGGATGAACTTTGGGGGACTGTTTATGCTGGTGGGTCAATCCATCATTTGATCAGTGGTCATGCATATTCAAGAGCAGTTCGTGCCCATTTGCTAACACAAATTGCCATTACAAAACTTGTGTTTGAAGAAAGCCGAACACTAGATAACATAGACTGCACAGAAGTCAATGAAATATTCTGTGGACTTGCCAGAGGTGACTGTACAACAGCTGACGCTGTCAATCAAGAAAGTGTCAACCATCTACTGTCAAAATTACACGAACTGCACCAGAATGCGTCCGTAGGACGCACAGGAAAGCTTTGGGTACAATACTACGAGCAAATATGTCTTCTCCGGTTGTTCTTGAGAGCAGAGCGCACAGGCGACTGGGAACTCCACACATATTGTGTTCGCAATATGATTCCAGTATTTCACACAGGTGGTCATTTTGCATACGCAAAAAGTTCTCATCTCTATTTGCAGCAGATGAATGAGCTAACAGAAATAATGCAACAGGATGATTTGAAGTTGTTCACTGAGAAAGGTTACTTTACCATAGGGCGCTCAGATAAATTCTGGGACGGGATATATTCTGATCAGACCATAGAGCAGTGTTTAATGAGAATGTTCAAGCTCCCTGGTGGTCTCACACATGGCAGGGGAATAACCGATAGCACTGTTGCGAAATGGGTACATGGACTACCTCTTTGCCTTCCGATATGTAATGCTCTCGAAAATTTTGTTCATGTTCACACTGGTCACTGGCGAACAACATCGGGATCTCCGTCCAAGTTCACAATTGACTGATGCCAATGATATCACCAAATTATTGAACTGGCTCAGAGTGCATTCCCCCTTTCAGAATAGAGATCCACTACAATTAGTCTCTATAGCGACCGGGCTTGTGGCCGACGAAACTGTGAACTGTGACCAAGTTCGCAAAATTGGTGAATGTTGCGTATCGAATGTTGTAAGCAAAACGTTCAACAGCATCAAACTACGACGTGTTGACACTGTGAAGTCTTTCGCATCGATGTCAAATAGCATCAAAGTCCGTGGAAGTAAGGTAGTGATTGACCCCACAATTCTGTTCAACCGCATAACATATGTTATTCAGTCACAAGCAGAGATGGAAGAGTATCTCAAATATGAACTCGCCCCGAAACCACCAGCATTGTTTGATTCTGCTGGAATGAGGAAGACACAGAAAAGCACGCTCGGTAAGATCCTCAAAACATACGGTTCCGAGCAAACTAAAATCCCAGAACATTCTCTGTTTGTTGTAGATGGTGGATTTTTATTGAGGGCAGTTGTATGGCCTAAACAGTCGTCATATAAGGAGATATGTACATCATATTCCAATTATCTAGTGAGACATTTTGGGGCGAACGTCGTGGTTGTTTTTGATGGTTATGCTTGTACAATGTCGACAAAGGGCATGGAACAAGCCCGTAGATCTAAAGACAGGTATTCCATTGATATCAGTATCTCACCCGAGTTACCAGCCACCACACCCAATCCGATTTCCTTGCAAATGCCAAGAACAAAACCCAACTGATCGATCTTCTAATGCAGGAGCTATCCGCTATCAATATTCAGTCCAAGCAGGTCGAGGCTGATGCTGATGTACTGATAGCCGAAACTGCACTTGACATCGCTCAAGATGACAACAATGTTGTCGTTGTGGGAACAGACACAGACTTGTTAGTCATTCTTACCTCTCGAGTTCAACCGGGATGTAATATTCACATGATGTATTCCATTACCCCAAACTTACTAGTTTCAGTTAGTGAAATAGCAACCAAAATGGGTGACCATAGAAACAACCTCCTTGTAGCACATTCTATAAGTGGTTGTGACACTACTTCTGCACTCTTTCGAGTTGGTAAGAAGAAAGTATTCAGTACAATTGTCTCCGATGTTACTAGCGACTCACAACAGTATTTCAACACAATTTTGGCGGATGACAGTACACCAAGTGCAGTAGCCGCTGCCGGGGAACAACTTCTCCTGATCTTATACGGGAGTAAAACTGTTTCCTCTCTCGACCAATATAGATATGTCACTAACAAGCGTTATGTAGCAAAATCTAAACTGAATAAACCCATCGACCTAGCCTCACTCCCACCAAGCAGCGATGCTGCACAACAACATGTCTACAGATGTTATCTCCAGATCCAACAATGGCTGGGCACTTCGCTTCCTCCGACGGATTGGGGGTGGTCTCTAGACAGTGGACTTCTTGTACCGACTGCAGCCACAAAGCCATGTGCCCCCGATAACCTACTGAATCTGATCAGTTGTGGTTGCAAGAGTGCTTGTACAAAAAGGTGTGGGTGTAAGAAGGCAGGACTCTCTTGCTCAGGTTTGTGTAATTGCAGTTCGGATTCTTGTAACAACCACAGAAACACTGTCCTGTCGGAAATTTCTGAGTTCGATGAATAATATGTATATAGGTCATGTCATTTCTGTATATAGCGTTGATAATAGTCAATGTAACTTAATCCATGTTGATTGATTTGTACATTCTGTAAATATTATTTATTGATTTTTGTACATTCTGTAAATATTATTTATTGATCTAATGCTGCCAGACACAGACGTGTCTGTTCGATCCCAAGCCCGAAAATAGTTGAGTTCTCATGCTGACGAATTTTATGCCAAAAGGGGAACTCGGCCAGAAGCAGAGGGGGTCTTCCATATGTCTATTTTGTAAGCAATGATAAAAGTCTTCAAATGGTGGTGGATTTTTTATCGTCTGTCCAACTAACATCCCGTTCTGTACTACGACCCTTTGGGCAAATCCGTTAGGAAAATCGTCATTTTTTGCGTAAATCCGATACTTTTTTGTGAATTTTCAATAATTTTTCGCAGAAATTGTCACAGAATGCACATTTTCCTCTAGGTAAATGTATATTAGACATTATGTAGCTCGAAATACGCGTAAACAAAAAATACAGTTGGATCAATTCGAGGTTACAAAGTTCGTGCGATTTTTTTTGATTTTTTTCAAACGCGTTTTCGAAAAAATGCTGTAGAAAAAAAAGCTCAACTGGGATTTTAGGGGACTTTTGTCTAATCGTTCAGTGACATGTACTCGACATTCCCTGAAAAAATCAGCTTTCTGCGATTTTGTTCCCTAGTGAAACCTAATGTTCTTGGGCTAGTATCTCAGTTTAATAGTAGTATGCCAGGTCTAGTGGTTACCAATTCGAACTGTATCTTTTAATGGCAGCAAAGAATGTATCTAGCATTTAATGGTACTGAATGTGAATTGAAATCAACATTCATTAAAATCAGAAATGAAAGAGGAATTTGTCAATTTGTTTCTCCAGATCTCTCAAAATGTATTTTACTCGCATTATGTTGGAAGAAATAACACAAAACGAATTGCAAATTCTGCCCTCGGGTCTCCATACAGCCACAGACTGCCCCTTGATAAGCCTCTGAAAAGGTTGTTCCTAGTGCATTCTTCTTACAGGACTTTACCGGGAGGATGCATTTATCGTGACCGTGTTTTTACATCATTATTGGCTGCCTATACAGGCTGCCAACAATAATGCACAAACACTCATAACCCTTTACCTAACATGAAAAGCAGACGACACTTGCAAGACAAATGCTTGAATAACTATTTTTTTTCATTCTTTGTCTCAAAAACATAGGTTATGAACCCTCGCTGGAACGAGCTCGACGAGCTCGTTCCAACGAGGGTTCATAACCTATGTTTTTGAGACAAAAAATGAAAAGAAAAAAATAATGAAAATTAATTATTTGAGAATAGCGCTGGCCTTTTTGGCCGTTACGTTGGGTAAAGGGTTAAGTCATCTGAAGCTATGTAAATGTATATACGGTAGTCATATTAATCTGAGGACTTAAAGGTTATACAGTGTTTCCATCGTACTTTTCACGTCGTATCTTTGAAGCAAAATTGCGAGAATTACAATGCAAAAGCATTGAAATTCGCACTTGTTTATTTTCAAGAAACACAACATGCGGCGCGATATGGGGACCTTGAACATGCGAGTGTGCCGGTCTTTTTCTTTCTGTCTACGTCTTTGCCCCTTAAGCATTCCAGTCCACATGTTTGAGATACAGAGCTGAACTTTTGCATTCAGCGGTAAAATTAATGTCCAACATGTAACATGGTGTCGGCTGTCCCAGAACACGCCTTAATGAGGTTTAGAGCCTTCAGGGGGTTTCGTTCGTTAGAGATTCCCGTTTATACGGAAATTAACGAGGCAAACTAATGAATATATTATTCTGTTAAACCCGGATGTGCACGTTGTTGGGATTAAGGCTGAAAGGCCTCCGAGATCAACCCCGAAAATGTTGTTTCTGGGCCTACAGTTGAACCTGAGAAAATGATAATTTGCTATTAATGTTAATGAAAAATGTACCCGGTGACACTAAAGATCATTCTATAAGGCCTATTTGTAGACAGGCATATCAAGGTGAAAGGTCTATTAACCATTCCAACCACCACACCAAATACCATCACCAACGACATGAACAAAACGACGGTTATTGATTTTACCGTCTCTCATCTCGTGCAAAGCTGGGAAGCTCGGCTGATGTTGTTTTTCATGCAACGCAAAATTGAAAAACGTGGCTTTGTAGATGACGGGAAAATAATGACATGGGTAGTGTGTAATCTGTTGAATATGAACGACAACTTGGGTGATCCTCTTTGTTGATGATGGCTGAAGTGTCATGAATCGCAGCTTTATAACCCTTTACCTAACATGGAAAGCAGACGACATTTGCAAATAAAATTAACACCATTTTTTGTCTCAAAAACATAGGTTATGACCCCTCATTGGAACGAGCTCGACAAACGAGTTCCAAAGAGGGGTCATAAACTATGTTTTTGAGACATAAAATGAAAAAAATAATGAAAATTAAATGGCGATTTTTGTGAATAGCGCTGGCCGGTTTTGGCAGTTACGTTGGGTAAAGGGTTAAGTGAATGAGGCTGACATTTATGAAGAAAAATATCACCTTCGGCGTATGTTTACATTTTGGATTGTCACCGTATTGTGTCGGAGCATTTAATTCACGTCATAACCTTACACAAATCCGTGGTGCCCAATTGGGTGCGTTCTTGCATGACGGGTGCGTTCTTGCATGACGTTCTTATACGTAGGATGGATTCCACAGGTGGTGTATCTAGCGCTGGTCATTTTTTGCTGTTTCGTTGGGTAAAGGGATAACTGAACATGGATAGACGTGCCCACATCACCGGCCTTAGCATGAAAAGCTCCCTCAGAAGATAAACTGACCGTCCCGAGATTTTGAAAAAAGGAGTCGTTTTAAACGAATCAGTAATCATAAATTGGATATGCCATTTTCAGATAAACGGTGTAACTGTGTTAATTTATGTGACTGACATAGTTTCGGTCGGCTCTGGTTTGGCCTCTTTAAAATGTGATCATTGTCCATAGTCATTATTCCTTTCGTTTCACATTTTTTTCTTTCCGATTTGGGGAACCGGGTAACTCTGAATAAAACATTGTTCTCGTTTATATTTCTGAGTTATTGCCTTTGTTTATTTAGAGTACATCAAACTACAAAAAAATACGTTTCACTCGCAGAACATTTAATAGATAATTGAAACATAAATGGTAGTTCCGTCAATCCCAAGGGTAGATCATAAGGCTTCAAATTAACCCTTCACCCAACGCAGACGATTTGAAAATTTATTATTTTAAATATAATTTTTTCAACTTTTTCCAAAAATTTCAACAAAACCATATCATGTGACCCCTCGTTGCAACGAGCTCGACGAGCTCGTTCCAACGAGGGGTCACATGATATGATTTTGTTGACATTTTTTTAAAAATAATATTTTTTCAACTGCTGAATTTGCATATTACGCGGGCGGATGCGGTCGGTTCGTTATGTAAAGGATTAAAGTTCTAAAGGAGCCACCTAATCGAATACTACTTTCTTGTAAATTGTGATAAAAGATTCTGTTCCATGAAATTGCAACACTGAGGGTTAATAATGAATCGAGATTGTCCCTATTCACATGGCTGGCGTTTTCGTTTGTATTTCATACAATCCCATGGCTAAATTAATGGGGGACATTGTTTGTGTTCAGTATTGAGATTACAAAATCAAACAGAGAATCTCGCCCCTCGATCGCGATTCAGTTAAAATTCTCTTCAAACTGTTAAATCACACCTGTCGAAAAAGAAATGCGCAAATATCGTATATCAAGTTGTATTTTCGGTTGTTTTTTCTTGATTTAGTCTTGAATTTGCCATTTTCATTGATGGAATTTCGATTTAATGGTGTAAGTATGTTACGACCGAATCGTGATCCGATCGCGAAAAGTCATAATAAGGCTTACGAAAGTTAAGAATCTGTTTCTCGGGCCCTCCCGCATGGTCATTTTGACTGCCGCAAGCACTCTTTTTATAACCAATGCAAACTTGAAAAAATAAAATTTAAAAGGTTTATGACTGATATTTTACCCAAGTTATTAAAACTGATAAATTTATCCCCTGAGTGCAACAAGGCCTTGCACTCAAGGGAAGAAATACACCACCACCCGTGCTATTATGTAGATTAAGAAGCCTAAAACATAAAACAAACCAAGAATATGAACTTTTGATAGCAAAGCAATAATTACAAAAATATAAAGTAAAATAAAAAACGCCCGCCCCCATGCAATTTTACAAAAAATGGCCTGAGAAACAAAAAGTCTACTTTGTGGGTCCTAAATGACACATTTTAGAAAATGTTTGTGAAATTCAAAATTTTTAAATGCATAGACAAGAGCATGTATTTCACTCCCCAGAATTTCGACTGAGCATCTACAAAACAATATCCACCCACGTCAAATTGAGATCTTTTTCTGACAAATTTTGTCGGAGCTTCAGAATCTCTTTAAAGAAATATCTCACCTGAAACAAAACATTGAAGCTGACCAATTGACTGTTATTTTTGGGAAGAAAACATATTTACATTTCCTGTACTGCGCATCATTGCTCGAATAATTGAAATAATTGAAACTACGACGTGTTGACACTGTGAAGTCTTTCGCATCGATGGCAAATAGCATCAAAGTCCGTGGAAGTAAGGTAGTGATTGACCCCACAATTCTGTTCAACCGCATCACATATGTTATTCAGTCACAAGCAGAGATGGAAGAGTATCTCAAATATGAACTCGCCCCGAAACCACCAGCATTGTTTGATTCTGCTGGAATGAGGAAGACACAGAAAAGCACGCTCGGTAAGATCCTCAAAACATACGGTTCCGAGCAAACTAAAATCCCAGAACATTCTCTGTTTGTTGTAGATGGTGGATTTTTATTGAGGGCAGTTGTATGGCCTAAACAGTCGCCATATAAGGAGATATGTACATCATATTCCAATTATCTAGTGAGACATTTTGGGGCGAACGTCGTGGTTGTTTTTGATGGTTATGCTTGTACAATGTCGACAAAGGGCATGGAACAAGCCCGTAGATCTAAAGACAGGTATTCCATTGATATCAGTATCTCACCCGAGTTACCAGCCACCACACCCAATCCGATTTCCTTGCAAATGCCAAGAACAAAACCCAACTGATCGATCTTCTAATGCAGGAGCTATCTGCTATCAATATTCAGTCCAAGCAGGTCGAGGCTGATGCTGATGTACTGATAGCCGAAACGGCACTTGACATCGCTCAAGATGACAACAATGTTGTCGTTGTGGGAACAGACACAGACTTGTTAGTCATTCTTACCTCTCGAGTTCAACCGGGATGTAATATTCACATGATGTATTCCATTACCCCAAACTTACTAGTTTCAGTTAGTGAAATAGCAACCAAAATGGGTGACCATAGAAACAACCTCCTTGTAGCACATTCTATAAGTGGTTGTGACACTACTTCTGCACTCTTTCGAGTTGGTAAGAAGAAAGTATTCAGTACAATTGTCTCCGATGTTACTAGCGACTCACAACAGTATTTCAACACAATTTTGGCGGATGACAGTACACCAAGTGCAGTAGCCGCTGCCGGGGAACAACTTCTCCTGATCTTATACGGGAGTAAAACTGTTTCCTCTCTCGACCAATATAGATATGTCACTAACAAGCGTTATGTAGCAAAATCTAAACTGAATAAACCCATCGACCTAGCCTCACTCCCACCAAGCAGCGATGCTGCACAACAACATGTCTACAGATGTTATCTCCAGATCCAACAATGGCTGGGCACTTCGCTTCCTCCGACGGATTGGGGGTGGTCTCTAGACAGTGGACTTCTTGTACCGACTGCAGCCACAAAGCCATGTGCCCCCGATAACCTACTGAATCTGATCAGTTGTGGTTGCAAGAGTGCTTGTACAAAAAGGTGTGGGTGTAAGAAGGCAGGACTCTCTTGCTCGGGTTTGTGTAATTGCAGTTCGGATTCTTGTAACAACCACAGAAACACTGTCCTGTCGGAAATTTCTGAGTTCGATGAATAATATGTATATAGGTCATGTCATTTCTGTATATAGCGTTGATAATAGTCAATGTAACTTAATCCATGTTGATTGATTTGTACATTCTGTAAATATTATTTATTGATTTTTGTACATTCTGTAAATATTATTTATTGATCTAATGCTGCCAGACACAGACGTGTCTGTTCGATCCCAAGCCCGAAAATAGTTGAGTTCTCATGCTGACGAATTTTATGCCAAAAGGGGAACTCGGCCAGAAACAGAGGGGGTCTTCCATATGTCTATTTTGTAAGCAATGATAAAAGTCTTCAAATGGTGGTGGATTTTTTATCGTCTGTCCAACTAACATCCCGTTCTGTACTACGACCCTTTGGGCAAATCCGTTAGGAAAATCGTCATTTTTTGCGTAAATCCGATACTTTTTTGTGAATTTTCAATAATTTTTCGCAGAAATTGTCACAGAATGCACATTTTCCTCTAGGTAAATGTATATTAGACATTATGTAGCTCGAAATACGCGTAAACAAAAAATACAGTTGGATCAATTCGAGGTTACAAAGTTCGTGCGATTTTTTTTGATTTTTTTCAAACGCGTTTTCGAAAAAAGGCTGTAGAAAAAAAAGCTCAACTGGGATTTTAGGGGACTTTTGTCTAATCGTTCAGTGACATGTACTCGACATTCCCTGAAAAAATCAGCTTTCTGCGATTTTGTTCCCTAGTGAAACCTAATGTTCTTGGGCTAGTATCTCAGTTTAATAGTAGTATGCCAGGTCTAGTGGTTACCAATTCGAACTGTATCTTTTAATGGCAGCAAAGAATGTATCTAGCATTTAATGGTACTGAATGTGAATTGAAATCAACATTCATTAAAATCAGAAATGAAAGAGGAATTTGTCAATTTGTTTCTCCAGATCTCTCAAAATGTATTTTACTCGCATTATGTTGGAAGAAATAACACAAAACGAATTGCAAATTCTGCCCTCGGGTCTCCATACAGCCACAGACTGCCCCTTGATAAGCCTCTGAAAAGGTTGTTCCTAGTGCATTCTTCTTACAGGACTTTACCGGGAGGATGCATTTATCGTGACCGTGTTTTTACATCATTATTGGCTGCCTATACAGGCTGCCAACAATAATGCACAAACACTCATAACCCTTTACCTAACATGAAAAGCAGACGACACTTGCAAGACAAATGCTTGAATAACTATTTTTTTTCATTCTTTGTCTCAAAAACATAGGTTATGAACCCTCGCTGGAACGAGCTCGACGAGCTCGTTCCAACGAGGGTTCATAACCTATGTTTTTGAGACAAAAAATGAAAAGAAAAAAATAATGAAAATTAATTATTTGAGAATAGCGCTGGCCTTTTTGGCCGTTACGTTGGGTAAAGGGTTAAGTCATCTGAAGCTATGTAAATGTATATACGGTAGTCATATTAATCTGAGGACTTAAAGGTTATACAATGTTTCCATCGTACTTTTCACGTCGTATCTTTGAAGCAAAATTGCGAGAATTACAATGCAAAAGCATTGAAATTCGCACTTGTTTATTTTCAAGAAACACAACATGCGGCGCGATATGGGGACCTTGAACATGCGAGTGTGCCGGTCTTTTTCTTTCTGTCTACGTCTTTGCCCCTTAAGCATTCCAGTCCACATGTTTGAGATACAGAGCTAAACTTTTACTTTCAGCGGTAAAATTAATGTCCAACATGTAACATGGTATCGGCTGTCCCAGAACTCGCCTTACTGAGGTTTAGAGCCTTTAGGGGGTTTCGTTCGTTGGAGATTCCCGTTTATATGGAAATTAACGAGGCAAACTAATGTATATATTATTCTATTTAAACCCGGATGTGCACTTTGTTGGGGTTAAGGCTGAAAGGCCTCCGAGATCAACCCCGAAAATGTTGTTTCTGGGCCTACAGTTGA
Source organism: Pictodentalium vernedei (assembly GCA_031216915.1). Lineage (NCBI taxonomy): Eukaryota > Metazoa > Mollusca > Scaphopoda > Dentaliida > Dentaliidae > Pictodentalium > Pictodentalium vernedei. Next base: position 270,336,057 of record CM062290.1, read on the forward strand.
ACCTGAGAAAATGATAATTTGCTATTAATGTTAATGAAAAATGTACCCGGTGACACTAAAGATCATTCTATAAGGCCTATTTGTAGACAGATTTCAAGGTGAAATGTCTATTAACCATTCCAACCACCACACCAAATACCATCACCAACGACATGAACAAAACGACGGTTATTGATTTTACCGTCTCTCATCTCGTGCAAAGCTGGGAAGCTCGGCTGATGTTGTTTTTCATGCAACGCAAAATTGAAAAACGTGGCTTTGTAGATGACGGGAAAATAATGACATGGGTAGTGTGTAATCTGTTGAATATGAACGACAGCTTGGGTGATCCTCTTTGTTGATGATGGCTGAAGTCATGAATCGCAGCTTTATAACCCTTTACCTAACATGAAAAGCAGACGACATTTGCAAATAAAATTAACACCATTTTTTGTCTCAAAAACATAGGTTATGACCCTTCATTGGAACGAGCTTGACAAACTAGTTCCAAAGAGGGGTCATAAACTATGTTTTTGAGACATAAAATGAAAAAAATAATGAAAATAAATTGGCGATATTTGTGAATAGCGCTGGCCGGTTTTGGCAGTTACGCTGGGTAAAGGGTTAAGTGAATGAGGCTGACATTTATGAAGAAAAATATCACCTTCGGCGTATGTTTACATTTTTGATTGTCACCGTATTGTGTCGGAGCATTTAATTCACGTCATAACCTTACACAAATCCGTGGTGCCCAATTGGGTGCGTTCTTGCATGACGGGTGCGTTCTTGCATGACGTTCTTATACGTAGGATGGATTCCACAGATGGTGTATCTATCGCTGGTCATTTTTTGCCGTTACGTTGGGTAAAGGGATAACTGAACATGGATAGACGTGCCCACATCACCGGCCTTAGCATGAAAAGCTCCCTCAGAAGATTAACTGACCGTCCCGAGATTTTGAAAAAAGGAGTCGTTTTAAACGAATCAGTAATCATAAATTGGATATGCCATTTTCAGATAAACGGTGTAACTGTGTTAATTTATGTGACTGGCTCAGTTTTGGTCGGCTCTGGTTTGGCCTCGTCAAAATGTGATCATTGTCCATAGTCCTTATTCCTTTCGTTTCGCATTTTTTTCTTTCCGATTTGGGGGAACCGGGTAACTCTGAATAAAACATTGTTCTCGTTTATATTTCTGATTTATTGCTTTTGTTTGTTTAGAGTACAGCAAACTACAAAAAATACGTTTCACTCGCAGAACATTTAATAGATAATTGAAACATAAATGGTAGTTCCGTCAATCCCAAGGGTAGATCATAAGGCTTCAAATTAACCCTTTACCCAACGCAGACGATATGAACATTTATTATTTTAAATATAATTTTTTCAACTTTTTCCAAAAATTTCAACAAAACCATATCATGTGACCCCTCGTTGCAACGAGCTCGACGAGCTCGTTCCAACGAGGGGTCACATGATATGATTTTGTTGAATTTTTTTTAAAAATAATATTTTTTCAACTACTGAATTTGCATATTACGCGGGCGGATGCGGCCGGTTCGTTGGGTAAAGGGTTACAGTTCTAAAGAAGCCACCTAATCGAATACTACGTTCTTGTAAATTGTGATGAAAGATTCTGTTCCATGAAATTGCCACATGGAGGGTTAATAATGAATCGAGATTGTCCCTATTGACATGGCTGGCGTTTTCGATTGTATTTCAAACAATTCTATGGCAAAATTGATGGGGGACATTGTTCAGTATTGAGATTACAAAAGCAAACACAGAATCTCGCCCCTCAGTCGCTATTCAGTTGAAATTGTCTTCAAACTGTTAAATCACACCTGTTGAAAAAGAAAGGCGCAAATATCACATATATCAGGTTGTATTTTCGGTTGTTTTTTCTTGATTTTGTCTTGATTTTGCCATTTTCATTGATGGAATTTTCGATTTAATGGTGTAAGTATGTTATGACCGAATCGTGATCCGATCGCGAAAAGTCATAATAAAGCTTACGAAAGTTAAGAATCTGTTTCTCGGGCCCTCCCGCATGGTCATTTTGACTGCCGCAAGCTCTCTTTTTATAACCAATGCAAACTTAAAAAAATAAAATTTAAAAGGTTTATGACTGATATTTTACCCAAGTTATTAAACTGATAAATTTATCCCCTGAGTGCAACAAGGCCTTGCACTCAAGGGAAGAAATACACCACCACCCATGCTATTATGTAGATTAAGAGGCCTAAAACATAAAACAAACCAAGAATATGAACTTTTGATAGCAAAGCAATAATTACAAAAATATAAAGTAAAATAAAAAACGCCCGCCCCCATGCAATTTTACAAAAAATGGCCTGAGAAACAAAAACTCTACTTTGTGGGTCCTAAATGACACATTTTAGAAAATGTTTGTGAAATTCAAAATTTTTAAATACATAAACAAGAGTATGTATGTCACTTCCCAGAATTTCAACTGAACATCTACAAAACAACATCCATCCACGGCAAATTGAGATCTTTTTCTGACAAATTTTGTCGAAGCTTCAGAATCTTTTTAAAGATATATATACATTTTCTTGTACTGCGCATCATTGCTCGAATAATTGTTCACAACTTCATTTTGAATTGACCAGGAGCCGATACTATAAATCTTTTACAGTTGTATTTTCTAGAATTGTATTTTCAACCTGTTTATATAACCGACTAAAATTAATCATTAGCATTTTAAAAGATATGGCAATTTGCCAACTGACAAATTGACAGATCTTTGAAAATACAGATGGTTCATGTTAACCCATTTAAAGTCATAACTGGAAAATACAATTCTGGAAAATACAATTGTAAAAGTTTTATAGTATTGCCCCCCCCCCCCCCCCCCCCCGCCCCCCATGTTTCGAGCAGGATGATTGCTGAGCTAACTGGTTGTTATTTTCCCTATGTATTTATTTACCATTTATTACGATGTGATTATAAACAAATTAAGACACACTAATAGAATTTTGAATACAGAGCTTCGTTCTTTATTAAGCCACAACAAACATTTCTCCAAATCTAAAACGCCTTCAATGGGTAAGCGCAGAGAAAGACGATAACATGTGTTTTTCCGACCAAAGTGTTTGTGAATACGATCGTAGATAAATATACTATTTATTGCGACATTGTTTGCTGTACACCAAGTTGAAAAGTCCCAACAGCTTTTGTCCGTCGAGAAACGTTTAAGCTAAATGTTGTGGTGTTCTGGAAAATTATGGCAGAACATTGAAATATTTATCAAAGGGAAATAATTCCAATTTCTGAAGGCTGTTTGTGAATGTCTCTTTATCCAAGGAACAGCTTTATTTCTCGGCAATGCCTACCTCGTCTGTAAAAAGGAGATAGAGTTAGTAGGTTCCCAGGAAACAGTTGATATCTACACCGCCGGTATGAATACCAAATGGTGATCTCTGGAGGGAACTACAGAGCAGTAGTATTCGTGTCCAAAAGATACCTTAACAGTCGCAGTAAATACAGTCGCACAATAAAGACAGGTCGTCGGCTGAGTGCTAGAATGTGTTATGTCCCATATAGAACATAGAACATTCTAGCACTCAGGCGACGAGATGGTGTTAAAAGCTAAATACAGCGCAAGTAAATACTGGAATGGCTAGTGTAAGTTTTCAAAATCTTTTATTGAGGATATATTTTGGATAATTTATTTAAAAGAAACACAGAGTTCTTTTGATTATTGTAAAAAATATGTCATTTATTTAACCCTTTACCCAACGTAACGGCCAAAACCGGCCAGCGCTATTCTCAAAAATCGCATATTAATTTTCAAAATATTTTCATTTTTTGTCTCAAAAACATAGGTTATGACCCCTCGTTGGAACGAGCTCGTCGAGCTCGTTCCAACGAGGGGTCATAACCTATGTTTTTGAGACAAAAAATGAAAAAAATTATTTATTCAAGAATTTTTTTTGCAAGTGTCGTCTGCTTTTCATGTTAGGTAAAGGGTTGAAGATTGAAGAAACGATATAATGAGCTATCAAATTCAACATGCAGCTGCATCGATTATGACATGCTCTACTAACTGTAATAATGTCGAGTCTTGTCACGAGATTGAATTTACTTGATCTGTTGATATTCTGTGAGGAGAATGTAAACAGTGCCCCCGTGTGATACATAATTCACAATGTATAGGCTCTATCGATAAATAGGTTATCTCCACCTGATTCCATGAACTCTTCTACGCTGTGGAGACTAATATGACTTACTTCCGGTTGGTATGCGAAATTCTTTATTTCTGAGTGATCGTTTGAGTACATTGTGATTCAATTAAATAACGTTGTCAAAACTGCGATCATATTAATGGAAAAAGTCTACCGCGTAATTGTGTGTCATAATTACAGTGCAGTCGCCGTGGACTGGTCGTAATCCACGCGTGGGCAGTGATGTCCACGCATGCGTTTCCCATGTAATAAAAATCATCACCAGCGAAACTTTAATTAATGAAGCACCTGGCTGTACCCGGTTCTTCATTAATTTAATTTTTGGTGATTATTCCTAATTTAGGAATCTAATATTATTGCGTCCTTGGAAATACTGCACACTGTGTTGAAAGTGACCAGTCCACGGCGTCCGTACTGTACAAGGACAAAGTTTGCAACGGTCATGTCGTTGAATTGTATAATGTGCAGTGTACGAGCCGATGTTGACTGTAATGTCATATTGATTGCCAAGCACGTTTTTCCTAGGGGAGAGCACCTCGTATTTATGAAGGGATTTCATTGCAACTTGGTAGAATGACTCTGTATAATGTCTAGATAAGAACTTCCCCTTTTGGTCGCGATCGGTCAACCATGACGGCTGCGAGAGCCCGAAACCCGAAAACCTTTAGCGTAGTCTACGGATCGTCGTATTTATGAAGGGATTTCATTGTAAGTTGGAAGAATGACTTCATATAATGTCTAGATGAGATCGACCCCTTTTGGTCGCGATCGGTCAAACCGTGGCGGCTGCGAGAGCCCGAAACCCGAAAACCTTTAGCAGAGGCCACGGGTCGTATTTGTGAAGGGATTTCACTGTAACTTGGTAGAATGGCTCCGTATAATGTCTAGATGGGAACGTCCTCTTTTGGTCGCGATCGGTCAACCTGACGGCAATGCGGACCCGGAGCCCGAAAACCTTTAGCACAGTCTACAGGTCATATGTATGAAGGAATATCATTGTAACGTGGTAGGATGACTCTGTATAATGTCTAGATGAGAATGTCCTATTTTGGCCGTGATCGGGCAACCGTGAGAGTCGCACAGGCACGTGACCTAGATTTGTTTAGCACAGTCTACAGTGCAATTTCATTGTAACTTAGCAGGATAACTTGGTATGATATCTAGATGAGACCATCGTATTTTGGTCACGATTGGTCAACCGTGACCGCCTAACCGGATTCCTTTTCCACTGCTTGTACGTTGTTTTTATTTAACTTGGAAGGATAATTTGGTATGATATCTAGATGAGACTCTCCTATTTTGGTCATGATCGGTCAACCGTGACCACCTAACCGTCACGTGACCTAGATTCCTTTAACAAAGTTTACGAATTATATTTATGAAAGGATTTCATTGTAACTAGGTAGGATGACTCGTTTTGGAATAATTTTACTGTAACTTGGTAACTTTGGTTGACATACGTTAACTGTTAGGGCCACATGAACACAGGTCTTAATTCTTTGTGCAGTCTACACTCAAATTATTCTTATTGAAAAAATAGCATATAGGAAATTAACATATTCTCAATTATAACAATTCTTGTCTTATTTCATAACCCTTTCATAAACATTGAACATTATCCTAAACACTACACACAGTCATGTTAAGCAACAGTGTCATTGACACTTTTATTTGCTTCAACTTTGAGCGCTAGCTTTGTGACCAGCGTTTAAATAATACCAACCAAAAGTTGAATTGTCGATTAGCCCAGGGCCGATAACTCACTTTCCGATAGACGCTCTTCAGCGTCATTGTTATTACACCAGAAGAGTATTATCCATTGAAACCCGAACCGTCACTGTATAGACATCTTTGGTGAAAATTAAGCGATTTTCTGCTTGTAGAAATAATAAATTATCAATCCTTGTTCTCTGGGTGAATTGCACAAAATCCAGCAAGCTATTTCTTTTGGAGGCGAACAATAGGTTGGTTTACACATAATACTCTGAAGGTGAGTTTACGAGCCCATCGTGTAATACAGTCGGTTCTCTGTCACTGACAATCTCGATAATAATGAGCAGGGAGTGTCGTAAAACCTACACAGTAGTTTCTACTAAAGTGGCGTCTGTCCATACAGGCAGACTACACCTAACTAGACACACATGTTAGTCAGTCTATCAGTCTTGAGCAGTATGTAATATTCGATAAATTCACTCTATTTCCCAGAATTGTATGGTCTAATGAATCGACTGTTCGTCCAGTTTGTTCATGTTTGTTAAAGTTGAACACGAGACAGAAACTTTAAGTTAGTATGCTTCATTCTGACTGACTTAGAGGCAGTAATAAAGCCATAGATTTTTACGACTTTTTAACATTTTTTCTTTATTCAGAATTCTACCGACCTTCATTTAGCGAAGTGGAAGATGATGGAACGAAACCAGAGAAAACGCTGAAAATAGATTGGGTGTATCCTTACAGGTTTTGATTTGTCAGATATAGTCCATTTCAAATAAAAACGGACCACTTTAAAGTGAACTAGTTTTTCTTTCATGCTTTTTGCAAATGACCGTTTATGTTGCTACCAAATTATGTGTTGAGGAACGTTGATTGTGACATTTTGACGTCTAGTTTAGTGGCCATGCAAAACAAAAATTTATTATTTTAAATATCATTTTTTAATTTTTTTCCAAAAATTTTAACAAAACCATATCATATGACCCTTCATTGGAACGAGCTCGGGGAGCTCGTTCCAAAGAGGGGTCACATGGTATGGTTTTGTTGAATGTTTTGGAAAAAATAATATTTTTTCAGCTGCTGAATTTGCATATTACGCGGGCGGATGTGGTCGATTCGTTAGGTAAAGGGTTAATACCTATAGAAATTTAATTTCAAATTAAGACGCATCACTAAGGGTTAGCCTAACTTGTTTTAGGCAAACTACTTTCCTGTTCACCAATTTTAGATTTTTTCAGTCTGGGAAATATGATGAGTCTGATATGTTTATTATTACCTGCGTCGCCAGCGGCAGAGCAGGTCTAGTAACCGCTCGACTCCGTCCGTCAGTCCATCCGTCAGTCCATCCGTCAGTCCGTCCGAAACACTTCTTCCGTCAAAGTTTTCTTAGCGTCTATGAAAGGGAATGATTTTTTATTTGATCTGCTGCTTCATAATGATGAGTTGTATCGTGTATCTAATTTTCAGATCTGCCGTGCAGCCACTTCCTGTTTGCCGATACTTTGACATTTGACTGTACTCACTGAACATTGAAATTTTTGGTCACACTTTTCTCGGCTTCTATGCGACGGATTCATTCAATATTTCACCTGGAGCTTGATAATGTTGAGTTGTATCGTGTATAATCAATTGCATGCAACGACGCAGGTCCAGACCCTGTATTGGTCTTGTTGTTAATGCAAATGCTGATGTGCAAAACCAAGAATTCAACGGCGTATTACATGAGATTCTTTCATAACGTCAATATGATGCGTTGTAATACACTGTTGGAGAGGGACATTTCGGCTTCCTTGTAGAAAATATAATTGTCATTACAAAGTAGATCACCTTTCTGGAAGAATTAACCAATCAAGACCAAGGGCAATTCGAGAAAGTTTTCTTTCTGTTGTCTGAGGTCTGTTAATCTAGAGAACGAAACCCTTTTTCTTTTGAGAAGGATAGACGAACGAAATAATCGTTACCCGAATTTGCTCGGGCCTGGCTATTACCGCGCTAAGAGGCCGTGTGTTTCCAATTTGGAAAACAAACAATCAATATAAATTTCTTAACAACCTAAAAGGTATGGATTTAATGGGAGAGATATACGGTGCAATATTGTTGTGTTGGCCAAAACGGGCGAGTTAGTGTACTACGTAGCTGGGGTCGCAGTATTATTTGACAAATGGAAAGACATACAGAGACACTACCTCGGACATTCAGAAGACATCACATGCCTTGACTTGCATCCGGACGGAGTCCATGTCGCCACGGGACAGATGGCAGGTACATCTGCTGAAAACGGGGTGAGTAGACAGGATTGAATAAAAGCTTTAAGTTTCAATACATACATTTTAGCTGACCGTATAATTACCCTTATCTTTGCATGTTGTACGGTGACTTTTCTGCATACGGTGACTTTACTTTTCCATCAGAGATCACATGATGTAACAGATTTTAAGTTGTTGCAAAACGAAATACACTAATTGTATAACCCTTTACCTAACGTAACGGCCAAAACCGGCCAGCGCTATTCTCAAAAATCGCCAATTAATTTTCATTATTTTTTTCATTTTCGTCTCAAAAACATAGGTTATGACCCCTCGTTGGGACGAGCTCGTCGAGCTCGTTCCAACGAGGGGTCATAACCTATGTTTTTGAGACAAAAAATGAAAAAAATTAGTTATTCAAGAATTTTTTTTGCAAGTGTCGTCTGCTTTTCATGTTAGGTAAAGGGTTAAACTACTTCTTCCCTGTTGTTCTTTCTAAGTGAAGCGAGTCTCACTACAGTACTGGCGAAGGGAGCACTGGCGAAGCGAGACCGGTTCTCGTTAGTTCACCGAAGTTAAGCAACGCCGATCCCGGTTAATCCTTGGGTGGGTGACCACTAAACGATTGATTCGGGTGCTTCCCATAGTAATGGCTGGTGTGGGATCAGCGAAGTTTGAGTGTGTGACTCTGTGACTTTGAATCTCGTGCCAGCTGTGGACGTTGGGAATGTTCACCAGTACTACGCAATCCTCACCGTACCTAGGTGTAAAATAGGGACCCGTTGAGGCACTTGCCTGCGTGCCCGTCTGTGGAGCACCGGCAGTATGCTCCGGTGAGTTGAGCTGAGAATGTGATGGCGTTATCAAAGGGTGTGTTCGCTTATGAGACGGGGTAATAATGTAAGTCAAAGAGCACTGCGGTGGATTCCAGACGTTAACATTGCATTATTGCATTGCATTACTGTTAACACAAACAACGAACAAGTAATTCCGTACGGATCGCGACATGGTCGCGATCCGGACGAAATTACTTGCCCGATGTTTGAGTTAAATGGTCGCGATACGGGCAAAATTCTCTATCCGATTTTCTCCTCACAATAAAGTAAAATCTCACCCTTCGAGAAAGTTACTCGCGAACATTGAATCAGAGTTCCATTTTTATCTCTTTTTCGCGATGCGTTTCGATTTTGTAGTATTTGTTTACGAAATCTCGCCGCACTGGGGTATGTGTGTCGCGATTGAGTCGCATCTGATCGCGAAAGAGAGCATTTTTTGTGACCACAGTACCATCGTCTGTTCCTTGCTGAAGGCTGAAAAAGGTTTGATTGGAGGCCGTTCAGATACACTGTATTTGTCCTTTTGCTGTTTTTAGATGACACTACAGTCGAACAATTTTATAAAGTACCGCCGTGGTTTGGGATGGAATTAACTATAAAAGCTATTTGTAATGGGCAGAGTCTTAATCAAAGTCAGAAGATTGACACTTATAACTCTACAGCATGCTAGAGTTTCAAACCTCAACCACAATGGCTTGATAATGTAACTTATTACTACCTTTTCAAATTCCAAGAACTGAGAAAATGTGTAAATAATTTGTGTTTTTTTGAAGATACTATAACCATCCTATTTTCCATAAGTACCACCTAGTACCTAACACGAGTTTTAGAGAAACAAAACCAGTGGTTCCGTTACATAAGCATATCACGTCATTTTCCATTTTCTTTTTTTAGTAGTTTTTCATTTTCAATCCATGACCTATGTTCACATAATGGTACGAGCTTGACGATACAAAAGAGAAGAAAATGTGAATTGCATCAGGTGAACAAGCAACATTTTTCTGTTTTTAAGTTCAGTTTGTTAAATGGTTGGAGGATTGACAGGCCAGGTTAAGATAAGCGAATAAGTAACGAAAGGAAAGGTAAAATGCACGTGTGAAAAATAAACAACAATGTTCTTCTCTCAATGTTATTAATAAATTACTTTCAAACGACCCATCAATATCTGATTCCAGGCTCACATCAGAATATGGCATGGCATATCTTTGCGAACAGAAGCAGTGGTTGGACTGGGTCAACTTCATCGCGGCGTGGTGGCTATATCCTTTTCACAACAGGTGAGTTTAAAATTTAGTTTCTTCACTTCACTTCCTACAATGATGTAACAGGTTTTTGATCGTGTCAAACGCTTACTGATGTCAATAATAATATCTATGCACAGGTTTTCATTTTCAACACACTGCCTATGACAGATAAAATGGGGGGGGGGGGGGAGGGAGGAGCGATCGTCCCCTCTTTGAGTCCATTTAGAAAAGGACTGCATCTAATTTTATGCAAGTGATTGTAGAGCTGTCACGATTACTCGATCAATCGATTGTCTATCGGTCATGCCGAAATCGATTAGTATTTTTCGTTGTCGAAGAATCGGTAAATAATTTTTTAAAAAATTGGTGAAAAAACTATTGTTTCTAAAGGTAAAAGGTCAAGAACGTCGACGTTAAACCCCAAGGAGCCGTTAGAAGCAATTGTCTTTTAGGTACATTCAGAGCTTTGATGTTCTGAACTTTTGAACCGTCAGTGTAATAATCAAGACCGGTCGTCAGTTGCGAAGTTCGCAACTGACGACCGGTCTTGATTATTACACTGACGGTTCAAAGCTTTGAATGTACCTAAAATAGGATCGGCTTCGTTGTTTACTTGAGGTAGTTCAGCTGACTTGAACTTCATTTTTAACGACTTCAAATAGAGGTAGAGGCGGGGGGGGGGGGGGGGGGGGGGGTGTCATCTAGGTACGATTAATTGATTATTATCGATTATTTGTGACGATTAATCGATTTCTAAATTACAAAATCGTGACAGCCCTAACTCATTTCACTTAATAGTCTGTGTTGTGCTACACCCTTTGTTTTTTCATGAGAATATCGGGGCGTGCGAACATTTTGGATGCCAGTAACATCTGATCCACCGTGTACATAGGAGCAATTATTTAGCTATTACTCTATCGTACTGACTACAGTGATCACATGGCATCCAGCGTGTAATAACCTTTGATGTGTTGCGACTTGCGATCAAGTGTTTCCATTGTTAAGTTGTAAAACTACAAAATGCAGATTTTCTCGTACAAAAGGAACTACGGTAAATCATGGTTTACCATGGTGTTTTGAGACAATTCTATGGTTTACGCTGGTGTACCATGGTCCTTCTCTAATAATTTTTTTTTCAGTCAATACTTTGGACTTTTAGTGGATTGTAGCCGCCCTATTTCTTCAAAAAAGGATTGAATCAACCACTTCATACTACCGCTGTTTCAATTCATTAAAATATACCGAGTTACGTGCCATGTTGTTTTTCAAAAATGGGTTGGACCAGCCACTACATACTGCCGTTGTTTAAGTTCATTAAAACATACCGAGTTACGTGTCATGTATTCATTTTGGCATTAACCCTTTACCTAACGAATCACCACATCCGCCCACGAAATTTACAAAATGAGCCGTTGGAGAACAATTATTTTTCAAAACATTTCAACAAAACCATATCATGTGAACTCATTGAGCACGTTCCAATGAGGGGTCACATGATATGGTCTTGTTGAAATTTTTTGAAAATTTAAAAAATATAATATTTCAAATAATAAATGTTGATATCGTATGCGTTGGGTAGTGGATAAGAAATAATTAAGATCCAGCGGCGAATATTCTATTTTTAAAAGAGGAGGCTGACCAAAATGATAAGATGAGGACGAATCCACCCACCACGTCGTCAGTGGGAGGATCTTGAGTACTTGGGTGCGATAATAAGGCTGAAATCTGGAGTTTAGAAATAATGGGTTAATTCAGACATTTCATTAATAACGGGTTGATTTAATTTATGAAGAGATGAATTAACTGATACAGATATTTTTGTTTCACTCGTACAATACATTACAATGCCCACATGATTAATAATACACGAGTTTAAATGTTATGTTCATAGCTACTACCAGTGTGTGTTGCTCTGTTTCAGTTATGTTTCATTGAAATTATACATTTTAAAGCATGTTAACCCTTTACCTAACATGAAAAGCAGTCGACACTAGCAAACAAAATTCTCGAATAACTATTTTTTTTAATTTTTTGTCTCAAAAACATAGGTTATGTATAACCCCTCCTTGAAACGAGCTCGACGAGCTCGTTTCAAAGAGGGGTCATAACCTATGTTTTTGAGACAAAAAATGAAAAAAAAATATTGAAAATTAACTGGCCATTTTTTAGAATAGCGCTGGCCGGTTTTGGCCTTTACGTTGGTAAAGGATTAACTTCTGTTGGTGATTTAATTCGGATAGCTGGTTGCAACAATATCTGATGGATAGTTGTTCAATGCCACCGTCAACACTTTGTATTACACGTACTAGTGGGTGGACCGTATAACGTACAGGTGTCATTTCACGAGTGAATATTTTTGAATCGAATCGCGCTAATAATGAGCCAATTCAATTTTGTGTTACCGCCTTTATACTGAACGATCGGAATTCTCAAACTGTTTTACCTCCGACACAATTGTCTGATTGTCGATGATTGACGTAAAATATTGCCACCAAACGTGTCGATTTAGTTTTTTCCGGCCACCTGCCGAGTTTGAAGTCGCTGAAGGGTGAGGACATGTCACTCGCGGCTAACAACAAAATTCATGATAAATAGAATAACTTATATCATTATAGTTTATATACTAAAGTCCAGTTAATGGATTTGTTATATAGTGTAAAGACTTTTACTCTCGGCAGTTTCTGAAGTGCGCTCTCGGTACAAAATATCCTCGTAGCTAAATTTCCCTGGTCCTAATATTGTTGCAGTAACGGTCGCATGGCGTATTTAGACAAAAAGAAAAGCAGAAGAATTCTGTAGGTGTATTTCGCTATCTACAGTACTCTACTGCTTTTCTTTCACACAGGAGCGAAGGAAGCATATTGAACCTGGGAGGGTGAGGCACGGTCATAGAAAGCACTCACCCATTGATAAATATCACTGGTGGTCCATGCACCATGGTTGCATGGTAGGAACACAATGCACAACGCAATGTTTTGGACTTACGGTATGTTTGAAACTAACGCATCTCAATATTCAGAAAAATTCACATTTTTGGCTCCATGCTTGACAGTATGTTAAGAATGAGTGCAAACTTGCATTTTTCTTGATTGCAGGGGAGACAAATCATTCGAGGAGATCAAGTTAAGAGTCTGTTCACCTTTTTTCCGCCAATTCCCGATAAGATTGCAATGAAAGGAATCCGTAAAATACACATTTCGGTGACTAATTTGGAGTCGTGACCCCCTCCCCACCTCCCCATCTTTACCTTTATTGGATTTCCTATTATTTGTGGGGATAATGTTTGGATTGAAACAGTGATCTCTGGTTGTTCTAATAGAAAATCGCTCCATTTGTTCTGTTTTCAAAAGACACGATTCCAAAACATTAGCGGAAATAGGTGTATTGCATTACAGGGAGAAAATCGCGTATGAAGTTGTTTCCATTTTTATTTCCCTTGATATATGTTTTTTTATTGATATTTAAATTGTTCTGGTCTACAATCTTCTGCCTTAGCACAAATGACCCTATAACTAAAGCTCCGATCTTCGTTCAAATCTTTGAGAATACTTGACGGGATAAAAATTCATACTGTATTTTCACAGAGTGATGGCTACTACATGATGTCTGTGGACGCCAGTGAGCGACATATACTCAGTGTCTGGGACTGGCAGAAGGAAACACTAATTGCACGCACAACGGTAAGACCTGTTTCTTATACTTTTGCTCACGTCAGTAAAATTCGACGTAGAAAGTACACACGAATTTAGTATCGAAAATGTGGATCTTTAATACCATACCACACAACTACGATATCATTCCTATCTGTCTCCCTTGTTGGTACAATATGCCGGACCAGTTTTTGTTTTTGAGAATGCATTTAGAATTTGACAACTGACTGTTGCCTATATGTCATAACATAATTTGTAGCTTATATATTGTGATACCTACGGTACGTGAACATGAAGCAAAGTATAATTATCGCTTGAAAATTCAACATCAACATTTGATTAATCCTTGCATCTAGTGGACGACAGTTGTAAACATAATTCGTGAATAACTAGGCAAATTTATTTCTTGTGCCAAAACACATCCCTCAGTGGACCGCGCTCTCGGAACGTGTGCCAACGAAGGGTCTCAATCTTGCTTTCTTCAGTGGCAAACAATCTTCTTCAGTTACAAACAGTTCTGGAGGCGAAAATCTAAAAATAATAAAATTTGAATAGAGATTTTTGTGAATAGTGCTAACCAGATATGTCATTTCGTTCGGTAAATTACTGCAGCCAGAGTGATCTCCCCTTTGTTAATCTATCCAACAAACATTGTCAACTGATCAGTGCGTACGGATGTCGTTGGAATGAGTAAACGATCTCGTCCTTATCCGACCCTTGCATATGGAAACTTATGTTTTCACTAGAAGTAATACTATCGGCGCTGTTGTGTTAACCCTTTACCTAACATGAAAAGCAGACGACACTTGAAAAAAAAATTCTTGAATAACTATTTTTTTCATTTTTTGTCTCAAAAACATAGGTTATGACCCCTCATTGGAACGAGCTCGACGAGCTCGTTCCAATGAGGGGTCATAACCTATGTTTTGAGACAAAAATGAAAAAATAATGAAAATTAACTGGCGATTTTTGAGAATAGCGCTGGCCGGTTTTGGCCGTTACGTTGGGTAAAGGGTTAAAACCTTCAAAACTATTGCCATTTTAACAATTTGTGATTGTTTGTAACTGAAGAAAGCAAGATTTATGCGATTGCCAGGCGATACCTTAGATATGGACATTTTTTCTTGGGTGAGTCGGTTATATGACGTTAATTATCATCTGTAACATCTGTAGCGATGCCCTCGTCAGTGACGCTGGTATATGAGGAGTTCGGTGGGGAGGCCACTTCCACGTCAAGGGAATTTAATGACTGTGTGGTGGTTTAATATACATACATTTCAATCGGGAAAACCTCCTAGTCGTGAAAGTGATGGAGAAGTCGTAAAACCATAATATTATATGTATATATAATAATATAACCCCGAAGAAACGCGAGTAACATCTATGCAAAAATTATACACTTTACAAATGATTATCGTCAATAATAATTTCACTTGATATATTTCAATGCATTCATCTCTTCAGAAAATTTTCTGAAGAGATGAATACATTGAAATAATTATATCAAGTACAATTATCTTTGACGACTATCTTTTTTTTATAATAGTAATATGCATAATTAATATATTTTCAACGGAAATTGCGACGCTGAATTTTCTGGGTGTTCAGCCAAAAACGGTAAATATCTCAACATCGTTGTTACGTCTTTGATTTGGCGGTACATACAAGGGTTCTTGAGAAAACCCTTGGGAAATTGTTCTTCCTGCTCTGTACGTCTATGACAGACAAGGTAGCGGTGGCCTGAAGGCACTCTCCCATAAATTGTTACAAGGAAATTCCCTACAAACTGAATAATTTAACTTCAGAGATAATATGAAGGGCATACACAGAGTTTGAAGCCGTTGAGTTCCAATACCTCCACTTGAGAGTAAAGCCCAAGTATGGGCTTCCAGCGCCCAACCAGTTAAATGGTTTCACCGTTCTAAATATTTTCCCATGGGAGCCCAATATTACGGTCAGGCGAAACGAATATGATCTCATCACCTTAATTTTAGCATTCAAATACCTTTGTCAAGTATAGTAATTCAGACAACTTTTTCTGACCCGAAAGCAGGGGGTCATTCAAAAAACAAGAGAGAAAAGCGGACAGGAGGGGAAATACCGGTCACGTGCGCATTTCTTTCTGGGAATTCCCAACAAAAACACACCAATAGTCAATCGTATTTTTTAGGTCCAAAAGTCATCAAATCATTATTTATTTGGAATATTCAACGATATTGCAAGATGTCCGTAGAATGCTTCGAACGTTTATTGAAGCAATATAATTTCCCAAGGCTGCTTAGGTTCGGCGATTGCATCATTTCCGATTGCAACTTTTCAAGGAGGGTAACTCTAATTCAAGTATTTAGTAGTGTCATGTCAAATATTTTATATTACTAGCAAGTTTGTTCTTTAACTTTGGCACTGAACGTTCTTTTTATGACAATTAGCTTTCCAAGAATTTCAAGCTATGGCTTATTTTAATAATTGAACTTTTCGTTTCAGCTAATAAGCGTTCTTAGCAAAGTAGGCAATCATATCCATAATCATATATCGTTATATTTTACCTCCGGAAAAGTTCTGAGATACCTTCAAACTTTACACAAACCCCTCTGGAATGGAGACAAGACAAACAGGCAAGATATACACACTCAAACCTCGCACTCAGTTTACAGCTAATCTTCCGATACATTCTTTTCCGAGAATGTGGAACGAAATCGAACCAATTATTCAAAATTCTACCAGAACTGAATTTAAACGGATTCTAACAGATAAAATGCTCAGTTCCTATTCTCTCAATGTTACTTGTAGTAACCCTCGATGTCCGGATTGCAGGCCTAATAATTTGTGACTAGTATTTAGATATTCTGTTGTCTCGCCCAGCATTGGTCTGATTGGCCCTAGGACCTCAAATTGCACGGTAAAGTTCGGTTTGCCATGATACTCTAAGTCACTGTGCTTATAAATATGATACTCTCACCTTTGCCCTTTGTCGAAAACTGACCAGCACTCTTCACAAAAATCGTCATACAAATTTTATTAAGTTCAGATTTTTCGTCTCGAAAGCGCGGCGCTTGACCCTTCGTTGGAATGAGGTCGTTGAGCTCGCTCTGACGAGGTGTCATGCGCTGCGTACTTCAGACGAGGAATGGATCTTTCTCTAGAACTGATTTTGGAAATGCTGTTTCGTACCCACGTTGAGCAAAGGGTTCAACACCAATAAATCTAATGGCACTACGGGCAGTTCCATGGTGGGCCGTCAATTTTTTCTGCAGAGAGCTTATTTTCGGCTTTTAGAAACTTCCCCACTGATTCTCATGAGATGTTGACCAAAATAAGTGTTTGAGTACACGTAATAGAAATTGTATCTGCTGTGAAGAGTACTTCTACTCCCAAAACGGGGACAGCGGGAAGACAGTCCCTGTGACTATGCTGTCTCCCCACAGTTTTATATATGTTATTCTGTTTTTTTAAAAAGAAAATGTACACTGTTATAATATTATGCTGTGAAATAAACTATTCATTCATTCATTCTGAGAAATGTATTGCAGATGTCATCTACAAGGTGATTTTGCACTGGACTCAGTCTGTTCAGATCTGTACATGGCAAATGGCTAACCGCCAGAGTGATCTCCCCTTTGTTTATTCATCTATCAAAATGACGGCGGGCGACGACTCCTTCACTTTAACTCTTTCCGCTGAGTATTTTGAAGATATTTTTCAGCAAATCTAATCATGGTTGCTTTACAGCAGCCATGACTAGATTTGATGAAAAATTAATCTAAGGTTAGTTCAAGAAATCATTGTTGCAAAATTGATTCAGTTTACAAAGTGAAACTATGATTAGATGTGCCCGAATTATAATAATTTCAGTGGCAAGAGTGATTCCGTTTTGGGCAGGAATATCCGCCAGCAGCATGCAAGGAATTAAACAAGAAAGAATATTATCGCGTACTATTAACTGCAATTGCTAGTTCGCTATTTTAGTGTAGTTGGTAAGATATATTCGTTACTTAATTTTAAGTAAGCGAACATTGGTTTGGTCAATTCCAAATTGGGGAGAGCTTAGCTCTCCGTCAATATGGAATTAACAGACACCGTATATTCGGCCTCTAACAAACCATGCAACTAATGATATAAAGAACAGCTTACAGTGAGGGTTACGTACCTATATTCCGCAGGTTCAACGCTCCGTGGAACCGATATTCCGAAGACCCAAAACTCCCATGATTCGCTATTCTGAAGGTCTAATACTACGAGGTACCGATAGACCTAACAACCCCAAAGTTACAGAACATCAGAAGATGTTGAAAAGGCCTGATTGAGAAAATAAATTGTAAGAATCCA
Source organism: Pictodentalium vernedei (assembly GCA_031216915.1). Lineage (NCBI taxonomy): Eukaryota > Metazoa > Mollusca > Scaphopoda > Dentaliida > Dentaliidae > Pictodentalium > Pictodentalium vernedei. The sequence goes on from CM062290.1 coordinate 270,354,258, forward strand.
GCTTCTCTAGTTTTGAACTACTCTACAGGAAAATGCCTGAAGTTTTGCACACATCGATGATACAAAGTCGATTTGGAAATTTTTTTTTTAGAATCCCCTTCCTCTTGGTATTTTCTGATATTTTAAGGAAATTAAGGGGAGCTAACTTTCCTGCAAATCTTTTCCAATGACGAAAATGGTCAGCCGTGATATGGGTAGGAATTCAGGAATAATTTTACGTGCGAATCAGGGGCTTAACTAGGAGGGGGTGAAAGGGGTGACACAACCCCCAATTCTTTTTCCAGTCAGGTCATTTGTTTAATAATTTGGGACCATGGATATCGATTTTCTGTTGTTTGTAAGCATATACTTTCTTTCGAGACTGGATTTGATACTTGGAATTCATGTTACCCACACAGTCGGTCAAACAAATGGAATACTGTAGTACCCAGTTTGGGGCGTTTGAGCGCAAACCTAACCAATTTGAACACGACTACCACTTAATTCATTTATCCTTTGAGTCAGTTGTTTTACCTTTATCTTACAATAATTATGTATTGGGTCCAACGTTAACCGAATACAGCGTGTATCCGGGGCTCCTGATAAAAATCTGTATCTTGCGTTTGCATAATACCACCGCGTGCTTGGTTACGATGTGTTTATATTACTATTTATAGATCATTACAAGCTTTCGAAACGCTTTTGCAAGGGACCTTGTACGTTTCTGTGGTCGGGGAGGCAAAAAACACTTCTCAGAAGTATAATTATTAAATTATGGAACTACATTGGTTTTACGCTTTTGTGACGAAGCTCAGAAAGCATTCAAGCTGGAAAAACAAGCAGTTATTTATACTGTTAAACGCACAGTCTTTTAGAAAGTTTATCCGAGGCTCGCAAAAGGTTCAAGGCAGTCGCATACAGTTTCGACCGAAACGACAAGCATTTGTATGGGTCTAAAGATGAAATCTGAAAAAATTGTTGATATTACAGTTTAGAAGTTTAATTAAATATTTTGCAACATTTTCATCAAAACGATATCATATGACCTCTCATTGGAACGAGCTCATTGAGCTCGTTCCAATGGTAGATCACATGATATGATTTTGTGGAATTGTTTGGAACAATAATGTGTTTTAAACTGCTCAGTTTGTAAATTACGTGGAAGGCTGCTTCCGATACGTTAGATAAAGTGCTGGGGGAGCACGGAGGCTCAGTGGTAGACTGTTGGACTTCTATGCTAGAGGTCCCGAGTTCGATCCCCGTCAGGGACGACCCGCGTTGTGTCCTTGGGCAAGACACGTCACCCTGTCGCCTGCAATGGGGCACGATGATGCAGTGTACTAAGGCGTACAGCACGTCGATGGTGCACATGTCTTCAACCGCTGTAACCCTGCTTGAGCGAAGTTTGAACAGAATTAGAATGTTGAGGAGCTGACAGTTGCTCACGATGCTCGGTGGTTCGCTCCGGGTACTCCAGCTTCCTCCACCCGTAAAACTGTCACGGGCACGATTAGCCATTGTGCATAAGTATGTGACCTAAAGCACCAATAAATAAATAATAAATAGGTAAAGTTTTAATCAAGGTATTACAGATGAGAATTGTAAGATAAGTCTATCATCACGATTCTGTTTATGTACAAAATGTTGTATAAGTGTCTCGTTCTTACGTCTAAGGCTATATGTCGACTCATCGAGATATTGCCCTAGAAACAAGAGCTTGACCCTGAAACAAAATTTTGCACGTAAGCATGATGGTGATAATATATATGTAACCACAAATATCAAATGTTTCAAATATATTACCACGGCATGCCTTTGACAAAGACATTCCTTGATGGTGTAGATGGGATATTGTATAAGTCAGGAATTGAGCTATGACAGTCGGGATAAGTCAAATGTACACCCCAGCAGTCGATATATTCACGCCATCAACGATACGGATTTTTTTTACCCTTTTAAAATTATACACTCTTCATGTTTGGTCATTAACCAATGCATCCATTGCGGTACATTAAACTCCAACAGGGTGTACGAAGTTCAACGGGGTTTATGAGAATATCACGTGACATCTAAACGGGGTGCACAGACATTCTGTTGTACACTTCGCCGATTTTCCTTTTACCCATCGCCTCAGACATTTTCGTCAGTAATAATAAACATTCAGGTTCACAAACAAAATGCTAACAATATTGTTTCATGCGAATGTTCCGACAACTTGAAATAAACGTGTGCATACCATAAACATCCCATTTTACTGTCGAGAAGAGGGATTCTGTTGTGGTGTTTCTACACTACAGATCGTTGCGAATTCGAAAAACATGCAATCTCGTTTTATGAATTGTCTCTTTCCTGAAACTTATTAAAGCACTCGTACAAGTTTGAATATAGTGTCTCCGATTCTCCAAGACGCACATAACATCACTGTGTCGAATAAAACATTAATAATCAACTTGTGTACCGCAATAATAACGACGCGTCATTTCCCAATGTCCTTGAATTGAAGTCTCCCAAATGTTTGAGTTCAATCGAAGGGAAATAACCCCAAATCAAATAAAATTCCTTCGTCTGCTTGTCCAAATCATTTTGGCATTCATCAGCAGGAATAGACTGTTACAGTTTACCGATTGACATGTTTAAGTTGTTTGAGGCTTCGACTATTCGACTATTCCTTTCCAGTTTACCGGTTGGCATTTTCAAGTTGTTTAAGGTTTCAGCTATTCCTTTCCGATTTATGAAGGTTTTCATCACAGTAATGCCGTTTTTGGATTATATAACAAAACAAAACTCGACACACTGAAGGGGCAGTGTAATAAATTCATCACACGGTTTTTCAGCAGGGTGTACGGGACTGTACTGCCCTTCTCAGATTCGTATTTCCTTCGGCTTTCAGCCTCAGGAAATATGGATCTCAGAAGGGTATTACAGTCCTGTACACCCTGCCGAAACACCGTGTAACTAATAGTATGTTGTCTCACAATTTGAAGTTGTCAACAAAATATTAATTATCATAGTCACAAAGAATATTGCAGAAAAAGTAATCTATTTGATATTTGAATTGCCTGCCACAGAGAAAGTAATCCACTTTTGTGACTAAGGTATTTATGCAAAATAACCCTTTACCTAACGTAACGGCCAAAACCGGCCTGCGCTATTCTCAAAAATCGCCAATTAATTTTCATTATTTTTTTCATTTTTTGTCTCAAAAACATAGGTTATGACCCCTCGTTGGAACGAGCTCGTCGAGCTCGTTCCAACGAGGGGTCATAACCTATGTTTTTGAGACAAAAAATGAAAAAAATTAGTTATTCAAGAATTATTTTTGCAAGTATCGTCTGCTTTTCAGGTTAGGTAAAGGGATACATTTTTGATAGTCTACATTTTGTAAAGTGATTGGCGATGCAATTCGAATGTAAATCTGCATGGCTAACAATTTTCGTCACTAGAAGAGATTTACAGAGAAGTTAGCTGCCCTTAATTTTCTGTAACTGTCAGTAAATTTGACTCTAAGGGTATGAGAATTTCATATAAAAAAAATGAAATTCCGTAATATTATTGAAGTTGTATCATCGATGTACATATCATTTAAAAAAGTTCATCGATTTTCACGAAGAATGTGGTATACAAATACAGAAGCTGGCTTTTTACATTTTTCCCCAGTCAGTTTGAACATATGACTTTTATTCTCTGTAGAAACTCATTTAAAAATAAGAAAACGGCACTTTTCCCATCTTATGATGTTCTGTAACTTGTTTCCCGTTCATTGTATCAGCAGGGAGCGTATCGGTACATATAATACAGACGCTGTACTTTCCAGTAATATAAAAGTCTTGTGGGAAAGGTGTGCTATTTTTTCACTGGTGGAATAATAACTTGCAGAGTACTTTGAAAACACATTTGCCAAACAAAGAGCTTAAGTTGACGCTTAGTTTGTGTTTGTAGGTGTGATTCGGAGAGATATTCTTAATGATGGTTTATTTATTTATTTATTTATTTATTTATTTATTTATTTATTTATTTATTTATTTATTTATTGGAATTTAACGACACTTTCGACAGCCAGGGTCACCTCGTGTTGGACATTTTTACGGGTGGAGGGATAAAGCCGGAGCAATGGCGAACAACTGTCAGACTTCCCAATGTACTAACTCCACACAAGCAGGGTAAGCATTGGTTGAAGACGAGTGTATCATCGACGTGCAGTACGGCTTTGTACACAGCACCACCGAGCCCTCACGTGGGCAATCGAGATTAAGTGATTTGTAGTTACCCCTGGCTGGGATCGAATCGTGAAACATTCAGTTTGACGTCCTTTTCGGTAACCACCAAATCACTGTGCTGCCTGGATTGCTTATGAAGTTGTTGCTTCTAATAAGCTTTGCATAAAAAGCTGAGTTTTCTTTTTTAACTTTTAATAAACGAAAACAACAGACAGCTCCTCGAGAGCTGTCTGTTGTTTTCGTTTATTAAAAGTAACAAGAGGGAACTATTTTTATTTTCTACTGATGTCACAGGTGTTTTCTCTACAATAACTTGTTTTTTCTTGATTAGACATTCCTCGTTCCTCTACGGACTTCAAGGGAGATTACTTTTATCGAAAATCAATTTTCATAACGATAAAACCCAGGGATGTGGGTACAGGCCATTTTAGTAGTTATTCACAACACTCGTGGGCAATTAAGTGAAATATAATCTTTCTATCATCATTTATCTATAACTGTCCGGCTTTGTATATTCGAAAAGTCCATGTATTCCGACAAAAAAAACTCCTTGCAAGCCTTTAAGGTGGGACAGGCTTCAGGTATAACACATTACAAACTAGTTTTGTTTTCAATATTCAACGCACAGTGTCTGTGAGATGAATGTGCAATTGATAGAGATGGTACTGTGATCGCAAAGGCGGTGTCTTCCATTAGATAGCGATTTTGTCCCGACACACGTACACGAGTGATATGGAGCAGTGGTTAGAGCATTGGACTATAAACTAAATGTTGATGTTTCGATACTGACCAGTTGTAACTGCGTTGTGCCCTTGAGTAAGGAATTTAATCTCGATTGCCGACGTGATGGTGCACTTGCCTTCAACTGCTGTCAGCTCTGCGTGTGTGGAGTTGGTAAGTTGGAGAGTCTGACATTTGCTCGCCACAATTTAATGGTTCTCTGCTGGTATTTCGGATTCCTCCATCTGTAAAACCGTAAGACAACCCTGACTGTTGAAAGTGTCGTGATTTCATACACAAATATTGCCAAATGAAGGCCGATTGAAGAACAACAACAAAGAGACCCCAAAACAAATGTGATATAATTACGTCACCTTTCTTTTTAGAACGGAAACATTTCTACAAGGTTAGTGATGTGGGAGGGGGTGGGAAGTGCATGAATGGCAGGGAACTATTCACGATCCATTCGAACGTCTCTGTTCGCTCTGACAGCAATGGTATATCTAATTTATTGACTTAGGCTGCTGCATTCCCACTGACGTTTTACGAACAAAGGCAATTCCGTCTATGTGTTTAAAATTAGTCATATTTAAAATTAGTCATATTACATATTAAGTTATAATATTACAACGTTGCTCGTAATTAGCTTTGTAAAAGCAACTTCATACATACAGAGTTAGTCTGTGAAATGTCAACATTAAGGTCTCACGTTCACTATAATTTTATTTTTTAAATTTCATTTTCAGCACGGGGTAATAATTTTCTTTCGTTATAATTTCCAACCCCTCATTACTTTGCATGTTATACTAATCACACCTTCCTTGAGTTCGCTGTCTCAGTTACCCTAAGTGTTCAGAAGCACCCTTTTCACTCATAGAAGATGGAAAATTCAAATGTTTTGTTTGACACGCTGCATTTTGCATGTGCGAATGAGTTGTTTATATCTGTCTGTATATCCGTTTTACGCGTGGTGTTTATGTTGCATTGCATGGTATCTTTTGTTTTGGTTACATGCCAATTTTAGCGTCAAACTGTGAAGACCAGTTTCGCGATCCAGTGACGTCATCACTATCTTATTGTTAAGGCAGCGAATGAATTTTATTTCTGGATTCATAGGCGTCGAGGGGTTTGAAGGAACCCCCTTATACGTTTTTTCAAGAACGGAGAATGCAAATAAATCGCCAAAAGACCACCACAGCGCTCCATTTGATACTAAATTTAAACATTTTCCCGTGGGGGGCATGCACCCCCCCCCCCGTCCAGTATGCTCGTGCATACTAGGCGGCAGGCCCCCTCCCTCCCCGGGAGAACTCAGGTGTACTCTTGATAGATGCTGACGATATCTGCCAAGTGTACCCCCAGTGTACATATTTCATCAAATTCGAACCCCTTTTGAAAAATCATCCTGGCGACGCCCATATGGTTAGACAAGTAAATAGTTCAGCCTAAAAGAAAACCGACAATATCAATTGAACACTCCGCACACAACGTTTCAAATCGTTCGTTACATAGATTTTTCTGGTATGTTGTATCGCATCGTGTTGAGGACGCTCAACCAAGCAGTATTACACGTGTCAGCGTAGCGTTGGTCTGGGCCCCCAACGAGATGCGACACAGTACAACAGAAAGCCTCACTGCACTGTCGATGTGTTTATTATATATACTTGCACTCACTTGATAATTAAATAGTATCCACTTTTAGAAGTAAAAAGGAGTAATTAGCGACTTAAAGAAATCGAAGTAGCTTGTTGCTAGTGAGTGTTGCTACGGTATGTTCTTTATTTCCATTTCGGACTTGGTGGACTGTACATATCGCATCACGCCGATGTATCGGACATGAAGCTAATTTACCGGGAGGTGGAAGAAGAGGATATAATTCTCACCCAGCCTCGTTTTTGCTTTTACAGTATCACAGCGTGTGTGTTTTGACAGTATCAGATGTATGCCACTCCAAACGATACTGCAGGATATATTTGATGACCGAGGTCGTGTCCGTATCATTGATAGATATATAATATAAATATACGGAAGACATGCACGGTCTCATTATTTAACCCTTTACCCAACGCAGACGATATCAAAATTTATTATTTTAAATATAATTTTTTTTAAATTTTCCAAAAAATTTCCACAAAACCATATCATGTGACCCCTCATTGGAACGAGCTCAATGAGCTCGTTCCCATGAGGAGTCACATGATATGGTTTTGTTGAAATATTTTGAAAAATTTTATTTTTTCAACTGCTCAATTTTCATATTACTCAGGCGGATGCGGGCGATTTGTTAGGTAAAGGGTTAAATCGATGATGGGGTGGGGTGGTGGGGGGGGGGGGGGGCTACACTTCTTTATTAGTTCGGCGATCCAAAGGTAACAGGGTAACCGCTACCTTTAGATCTCTGAGCTAATCCCCTAATGAAAAGTGAAGTATTAATTTGAACTTTCCATCTGTATCATACTAATTGGCCTGTGGGATTGTCGTATTATTGATCCTTCTGTCCGGTGAGGTGTTCATTATGCTGTGCACTCGCGACCTTCATTATGTTGTTCACTCGCAGCCTTCTGAGTTTTCCTTTATCCATACATTTACGTGTACATGGTTACAAGGGTCACTGAACAAAATCGGCACAGTGGGGCTCACATAACTGGATGCCTCTTAATTGAATAACTCTATTGCCTCTTAATTGAAAATAACCCTGTTAATTGATTATAACTTCCATACACAAAACCACTGACCATACTTTTAGGACAAATTTGACCTGTTAATTGAATAAAACTTTTTATAATATGTCGAGAAATTGTACTGATAATCACCGAATTCCCCCTTTTATAGACCAATTTGGCCCCGTACATAAAATATAGGCATTTAATCTATTATATATTGTCTGACAAAACTCCCTGAGATCTTTCAAACAAGATATAATAGAATTAATGATAATTTTGTCTCTAGAGTTAAGTTAAGTGACCAATCCCCTGTTACTGAATGACTGTCATCGGCAAAACGGCTATTCAATTATTCCTATCGAATTTCCCCAAAATGCACAATAATCCAAATGTTATTTTAATGTTAATTGAATAAAACTTTTTTATAATATGTCGAGAAATTGTACTGATATTCACCGAATTCCCCCTTTTATAGACCAATTTGGCCCCCGTACATAAAATATAGGCATTTAATCTATTATATCTTGTCTGACAAAACTCCCTGAGATCTTTCAAACAAGATATAATAGAATTAATGATAATTTTGTCTCTAGAGTTAAGTTAAGTGACCAGTCCCCTGTTACTGAATAACTGTCATCGGCAAAACGGCTGTTCAATTATTCCTATCGAATTTCCCCAAAATGCACAACAATCCAAATGTTATACTGTCTCCCGCAGACTTATACTTGTGAGAGCATTTTCAAGAAAGAGAGAGAGAGAGAGAGAGAGAGAGAGAGAGAGAGAGAGAGAGAGAGAGAGAGAGAGAGAGAGAGAGAGAGTGTGGAACGAAGTAATTGAAGAATGCCACGACTGGTTGTTAACTACTATCTCTTCAAAAAATGTCGTCGTACGGTGCCAACATGCTGTCACCATCGGTGAGCTGTAAATTGAAACACTTCATTCTGAAATCTTAGCCATGTCCCTCTTGTGATTGAACTCAGGTATTTGTATGAATTATTGATGTTGAAATAGCAATTGCTTACTTCATTTTAATGGTCCAACTGAATTTACTCCATCTCTATAAAAAGTTGGTAAAAGCTATTGCATATTTAATCCTTTACCCAACGCAGATGATATCAAAATTTATTATTTTAAATATCATTTTTTTTAAATTTTTTCAAAAGATTTCAACAAAACCATATCATGTGACCCCTCGTTGGAGCGAGCTCGACGAGCTCGTCCCAACGAGGGGTTACATGATATGGTTTTGTTGAAATGTTTTGAAAAAATAATATTTTTTCAACTGCTGAATTTGCATATTACGCGGGCGGATGCGGCCGATTCGTTGGGTAAAGGGTTAAACCATGAGTGTCAGAGGTGCTGACATTCTGCCAACCTTTGTACTCTGGCCATGTGTTTTTGTCGCCATTCATTTAAAAGTAAAGACAAATTCTTTAAAAGTGATTTTATTAAACATTTAAATTTTCTTGGTGATATCAGCATATCTTACATATGATATAGAATGCAACAAAACAAGAGCGCATCATAAATTATAAATAAAAAAGTTGCACACCTCGACTTTTGCCAAATTGCTCCTGTATACATTCACTTTAACTTGGTGCTTTATTACTGAAATTTTGCTGAGTGTTAATATAGTCTTGTGTGAATGGGTTAATCGATATGGCACGAGTGCTAGCGCGGAAGGATAAAAGGAGAGGCCGCAGGCGTGTCGTTCTGTGTTTATTACACGCCTTCACGTTAATGAAAGCAATTATTAGGACACTCTGCAATTCATTTGACAACTCATTCCCTGAGTTCCAGAGTGTTCTATGTGCCAGTAGGCACATAGAACACTGTGGAATTCAGGGGACGCACTATCAACAAAAAGAACACATTTTATCGCCAACCAAATTTGCGAGGGGAACCCGTGTTACTATGTTTAGCTATCGTTAGCAATACAAATTGTAAATGCGGTGCACGATTTGCAGAAAATTCGAGTGAAATGTTGCTTCTGTTTAAAAATAGTCCGTCAACGATTTTCATTCGGCACATATGTGCGGAACAGATTTTCATTTTCCGCATGGTTTAGTGTTACTGTGAATGGGGATTTCATAGAACAGGCGTGTAATAATTTAATGTGCATAACATGAAAGAGGATTCACTTATCAAAATCGTACAAAATTGTCATTAGTTCAAGTGAAATTATTTTCTAAGTACATTACTCAGTACACATGGACTGTCGGGTGGTATTTTCAGATGTTATACTCCAGTTTATTGATGTTTCCTGACCTTTTCTTTTCTTTCAGTATCAGAAAATGGATCGCTTTCAGCTTTTTAAAAAAACAGAACCTTGCATTATTTTAACACCTAATCTCCTCCACATATGCTTTCCATCCCTGTAATTACATAACAAGTGGTAGATGCGCTTATACCGCATTCTACGATATATTTTAAGTGCATAACCTCTAATACGATATTGATAATATAACTTCATGTAACATCAACCCCGTATAACCGTTATTATTAACATGTCCCAACCCAAACCAAAATTTCTTTTTAATTACTAATTCAGTTTATTTCTTAAAAGTGTATCGAGTGCTCCACTTCTTCACTAGGACGAGTTAACTGGCAAGATTATTTCTGTTAAAAGGCAATAACAAAATTCTCGAAAAAATGAAAATTCAATAAAATGTACACAGATTTTTATTAATTATTATTATTTAATATGGTCGATTTATTTATAATATATGATTTTCTTTCCCAGAATTGCCCATTATCAATTATCAAACTTCATGTCTCCGGTCTCGGACGATATGAACCAAGCTAGAGTTGCCCCCCTTAACCCTTTACCTAACACGAAAAGCAGACGACACTTGCAAATAAAATTCTTGAATAACTATTTTTTTTCCCTTTTTTGTCTCAAAAACATAGCTTGTGACCCCCTCATTGGAACGAGCTCGTTGAGCTCGTTCCAATGAGGGTCATAAGCTATGTTTTTGAGACAAAAAGTGAAAAAATAATGAAAATTGGATGGTGATTTTTGTGAATAGCGCTTGCTGGTTTTGGCCGTTATGTAAGGTAAAGGGTTAATGCATTACTGGGCGTAACCAGTTTGTTTTCGTGGAAAAATCTTTCACCGTTTTCGCCGAATACAATCAGAAATATTGGCGCGACCAGGCATAATGGAGTGACTTGAACCTGAGTTTTTGTATAATGAGGAAGTGAAGATGAGAATAAGTTAGGATAAGGTGGATGAAGTGAAGTGAGAAGAGAGTTGTACAGAACATTCAACGTATACTGAGATTCAGAGTCATAAGTGGAGATATGTCGAAGTGGGAGAAGAGACACTTCAGCTATCCGAACGTCGCGGCTTCCCCACTGGGGAAGCCGAGGCGTTAGGACAGCTGAACTAGAAGTAGAAACGTCGGTCTTAGTGAAAATAATGAGAAACAATTATACTCTCAGAAAACTTTAACATATCTGAGGATTTTTGTAATTATTTTTAGTTTAACAAATAAAGAGGTTATTAATTTACATGGTTAGTTTCATATCGGCCGACATATCAGCTCCCAGTAATGTCACATCGGCATTCGACCTTCGGTTTCGGGCTGATATAAAGCTATCTCGGCTGATATCTGGTCCGATATGAATGTAACCAAGTAATAACCCCCAAATATCTGAGTTGCTATCCATATTGAATATAATTGTTCATATTAATAAGGATGGACTTTTGTACCGTCCGTACGTCCGTCCAGAATATTGTATCCGTCCCGAACATGGTTTCCGGACGATAACTTTAGTTTGACATGAAACAAAATTTTATGCATAGATTTATAACCACGTTCTACAGGATGGGATTAATACTGGGCTTAATCTGATATTTTTTGGCAGAGTTATGGCACCTTTCTGACTAAGAAGACACGTTGATATTGGTTTTCGGACGATAACTTTAGTTTGACTGAAGGAAATGAAGCAAAATTTTATACATAGGTTTATAACCTCACAGTACATGTTGGTATTGATAGTGGACTTGGTCCGGGGGTTTTGACAGAGTTATGGCCCTTTTCCGACTTTGAAGATATGTTGACATTGGTTTCCGGACGATAACTTTAGTTTGACTGAACGAAATGAAACAAAATTTTATAGATAGGTTTATAAACATATAATACAGGTTGGGATTGATAGTGGGCTTAGTCCGGTATTTTTTCACAGAGTTATGGTCCTTTTCTGACTTAGATGACATGTTGATATTGGTTTCCGGACGATAACTTTAGTTTGACTGAACAAAATGAAACAAAATTATATACATAGGATTATAACCACATACTACAAGTTGGGATTGATAGTGGACTTAGTCCGATGTTTATGGCAGAGTTATGACCTTTTCTGACTTGGAAGGCATGTTGTTGATATTGGTTTCCGGACGATAACTTTAGTTTGACTGATCAAAATGAAACAAAATTTTATACATAGGTTTAGAACCACAAAACACAGGTTGTGATTGATAGTGGGCTTGGTCCGATGTTTTTGGCAGAGTTATGGCCCTTTTACGACTAAGAAGACATATTGATATTGGTTTCCGGATGGTAACTTGAGTTATAGGTGTTATAGGAGTTATATCAATCAAAGTTGGAATATAGTTTACTGACGCCAATATTCCAGACGGGTTTGATTATGAGTGTGGTGAGATAATTTTTCTGTGAGTTATGGCACTTTTTGGACTTTGTTTACCACTAAATATAGTTTATCATAAAGCGTGGGCATTAGTGTCCCATGGACACATTTGGTGGCCTGCCGTATTTGTGCTATGGTTTAATGGAGATAAGAAAAGATATTTATTAATTCAGTATCAACAAAGATGAATGACTGGAAACTCATGTTTGGCAGTGAGGTCGGGGGTGGGGGGGGGGGGGGGTGCAGAGCAACCCTTGGCATTGCACTTGTTTGATTATACGTTTATGTCCGGTAACATTCTTGATTAATAATAATGTATGTAATTTATGTTTTACCACGTTGAAATCCGTGCTTGATGCTCTGTCAATTACCACTTGTTGACTTATTAACCCCTTGGAAACTGGTGGTGTCGTCTATGTCAGTTCATTGACAGCAATTGGAAGAGTCCATATTCATTAATTGGGGTAGACCAATTAATATTGAAAGCACGTTGAAATATTAATTGGTCAATTCACACATTCACTTTACATCCATCCCTTTTAATGAAATTATGACGTATCATGTTCCTGAACCTTAAAGCGGTCTGTCCGGTTCGAAGGGTTAAGTCGGTGTGTTTGGTGAAATTCATCCTTTTTTGGCTTTTATTTTTTCTCTTTTTTATCTTATTATTAATTTTTCATTTCTTTGTTTTTGTCACTTTTAAAGACAAGCAACGATCAGGTCACAGGAGGGACATTTTATCCTCTGGACGATACAATACTCATAACCTACGGAAAAGCACATCTTTATTTTTGGAAATTATTCTGGGATCCGATGAAAGAAAAAGAGGGGAAGATTCTGAGAGATAAGAAAAGTGGTATATTTCAGGTACAGTATTAGAGTACAATAGAAACAAAGCAGAATTCAAAAAAGAAAAAAACAAGAAAAAATGGTATCAAAGGGCTGTGTCGTTCTAAATACTCACTTGAAAAGAGGTTAACGGGAGAGAAGGGCAAATGTATTCATATCGAAAGCCGTCACACTCAAGATTCGATGAGACTATTCCGAGCATTTGGATAAAGTAATTTTTAAAGGAACACAATTTGCAATGTCGACACTAGACCCCAAAGGTGCTGCCGCTATCATCCGTTGCCAGCCATCGCCAGCCATCGCCAGCCGCGAACCCTCCTAGCCATGGCCAGTCGGTAATTTGGTCCAGGCAGCTGTCATGAAATTTGTCATCCGCGAAAATATCCTGCCAGCGAGCAGCGAGAGTATTTAGATTTGAGCAACTGAATGCTAGTTTCCCGTTCGGCATAACTTATGCCACAGTGTCACATAACATACACATAGAATTTCATGGTATGAGGGGTGTCGCGAAGTAAAATAAAACAGTATTCCAACTACATCTTAAAAGCATGCTTCGTCGACGGAATACCTTGATGGTACAGATGGAACATTTGTCAGTCTTGGTTATGGTCCAAAACATGGAGTTCAGGGGAATTTATTCGCATGGGCTTCCCAACTTGTTACTTACTTAGTACGTATCCTACTCTACTGCTCTAAAAACCTTTAGCGATGACCCTGCTGGAAAAAAAAATGTACGCTAGCATTGCGATGGAAGTACGAATTGCTCAAAACTTCAAGCTGACCCAGCCGGCTCACACGCCATGAAAATAAGAAAACTAGTCAGTCACTAAAGTGATTTTATATTTCACCACACCCATTGTTTTGTTCTCAGTGTAGGTGGTGTTTGTGTATGTTATTTTTCTAGGTATCATCACCCCATGGAGAATATCTAATGAAAATTTTATATTTGCCTCTTCATTGCAACAACTGGGAAGCGTTTAGTGTGTAAATGACCAAGACCTCTTCTTGTCCAGTGCTGTTTTGTCACTTAGTACACTAAGTACAAAAGGTGCTACAGAAAACTGTTCTGCGTTATAAAACCCATTGTCTGTGGAAAACTATATATTTAGACCCAATCTGCAGTAGTTTAGTGACATTGAGCAATACTATATGTTTTTTAAAATTGTATTTCCCTGGATTGTATTTTCTGTCTGGCTATACATGACCGACAAGGAATTTTCAGCATTTTTAAAAACAATGGCAATTTACCGTTAAAATTTCGCACAAATGTTTCATTTATTCATTGTACCGACACACAAAACTGGCATGCCAGTTAAATAAATTGTTCCCGCAATGAACACGAACGCAGATATCTCTTACACGCAAATAGTCTTGTTTGGTGCCTGGCGCGATGAGAGTAATCAACTGTGTGCTTGTTATCCAAAACGAGGCACACATCACATCCGTAAAAAGAGGATCTTTAATGAACTGCGAGTTCAGTACGAAGTTTAGAAATTTCATGTCAATTCGTGACGAATTTGAGATTCTCTTCATCACATAATGTGTAATTTTAACCTTATAGCTAACGTAACGCCTAAAGCGGGCCAGTGCTGTTCACAAAATTTGCCAGCCAAATTTTATTATTTTTTAAATCTTTGCCTCAAAAACGTGCCTTATGACGTCTCACTGGAATGTGCTCGTTGAGGTTTACCCAAAACCAGATCGATTTTAGTGAACGAGGTTAAGAAATTTCGTGTCATATCGTGACGAATTTGAGACTGTTTTCATCACATAATGTGTAATTTAACCTTGTAGCTAATATAATGACAAAAGTTGGCCAGCGCTTATCACAGAAATCGCCAGCCAAATTTTAGAATCTTTTTTCACTTTTTGCCTCAAAACATAGCTTATGATCCCTCATTGGAACGAGCTCATGGAGCTCGTTCCAATGAGAAGTCATAAGCTATGTTTTGGAGACAAAAAATGAATATATTTAGTCATTCAAGAAATGTTTTTTGCATTTGTCGTCTGGTATTTGTATTAGAGAAACAGTTAATGGAATATAAGAGATTAATTCAATTCACAAATAACGTCTGACGTCATTCTGATATTAGACGTGTTGTGAACGACATTTTCCGTAATGAGGTATTTGATGCTGATTATGTGATGATGTCATCAATACGTAACATATCAAGAATATGGTGGAACCTACTAAAATTGGACATGTAATTCATTTTCAAGTATTTTAGTGTTCGTTTTAGTTTTACAAATTGTACTTGCGTATCTCTGCAGGAGTCTGATACACCCAAACAAATTACCTCCATTGCATTTAACGACATGGGAGATGTTATCACTGGAGATTCATCTGGAACAGTAAGAGTCTGGGTTAGAGATGATACATCCGCATTTACTCAAGATGACCAACTATCTCGCCAAATGAGACATGCGCATAGAGTAAGTAATTACATGTTACATGCACAAATCAACGTCCAAGCGATTTGAAATCGGTAAAAAACTGACACGGGGGTAAACATGCCTTTACTCTGTATGACGTTACTCTACACAGGACACTACACAGAACTGCTATTGTTTGTGCGTGGTGGGATGGGGGATATCTTCCCAACAATAACAGGAATTTGCCTGAAGGTTCTTACGTACATGTTCGAAACTTCTCGGCCGCTGCAGTTTCGTAGAAACCGTGGGAGGGAGGAGGAGGCACGTGCTCCTACAACTGTTTCCAGAGAGAGAGAGAGAGAAGGGGGGGGGGGGGGGGCATGTACACATAGACTTTACTCTTAAGATTTGGCCGTAGTTTCCCGTGTTTACTTTGTTCCACTGCGGCAATTAAAGTCGAGAAAAATGCACACAATTTTGGCTTCATATTAACAAAGTTCCCTAAAGAGTCGAAACACTGTTTCGACCCGATGTGGAAATTTGTTAAGTATCGTGTCAAAATGTGTTTGTTCTCAATGTTGAGGTGCGTGAGTCCCAAACATAGCCTTTTGTGTGTTAAGGTCCTCCAACTAAGGCACGTGGGACACCACTGATATATATGTATGTTTTAGCCCGTGGATGCCTTTGTATGATTGTAGCCCCTGTCCTCCCACTTCAAACTTGTAATGCTTCCTACTTCTCTGTCGGCCAGATATTCAGTGTGGCCTGAGTCCTTTAACCCTTTCACTGCCACGCCCACTTTATCCAAATATGGAGGACCGTTATGAATGCCTGTATACAAGGAAGTTTAATCAAATTTATGACATACTTGAAACTCTATCATCTGATGAATTGTCGGAAAGGGCTCTATGAGCCGTTTCCAACAATTAATCAGATGGTAGCTTTTATCTGTCCACACAAGAACGTATAGGTAATTATCATAAAATAGGCGACAATAGTTGCTTTCGGCAGCGAAAGTGTTGAAGTGATCAGCACAACTTATTAACGATTGACTGAACTTGACTTTATTATTTTACTATGGTTGCGATATAGCCATTGTGGAAAGTGATCTAAAAGCGGTTGATGAAAAACCCATTTATCAACCAGCCTATTTGGTCGAGATCGCTTTGTGTCTTGACAAATCGCTCGCTTTGTGTGCTACGGGCTGTGAATCTGGGCTTTGACTAACGAACTTCTCTCCCGATCTGTTACAAATAAATAAACAAGAGACCTCAGGGCCCTGAAGCGCTCATCTGACAAAACATCAATAATTCTTCACAGGTACGACTTTGAATCACTATAACTTCCATAAATATGAAATCGAGAATTTAAATTTGAGCAAACTTGTGTAGAATTCATTTTCCTAAGATATAGGAGCTATCAAAGAAATACTTCCTGGATATCCTTTACCACTTACGCTGCCGAAAGCGACTATTGTCACTTATTTTTTGATGATTAACTGTACGTTCTGGCATGCGCAGATCATTCCTACCATCTGGTTAATTGTTGGAAAGGGCTCAGAGAGCCCTTTCCAACAATTAATCGGATGATAGAGTTTCAAGTATGTAATAATTTTATCAAACTTCATCGTATACAGGGGTAGATAGAGGTCCTCCATATATGGCTAAAGACGGCGTGGCATTAAAGGGTTAAGCTAAAAACAAGGACATTTTTAAGAAGAATTTTAAAGATTTTACCTCATATTGGACTAAGTTAAAACAGGAAGCCCAAATATGAACTCAGGGATCTGATTTGAAGAAACTTGTACCTGACCTTCTTAAAGATGTACACCTAACATCAAAAGATTTTGACTTTATATACTACTTCTCAAATTGCTCTAAATTGAAATTTGGAATCCCATATGGTGCCCAAATATTAACACAGGCTCTCATAGAGAACCCAAATATAAAACTAGGGACATGTTTGAAAAAAACTAGATTTGCCTCCTCTAAGGATGCTGTATGGCAAGAAAGACCCTGACTGGTGATTCTGGAGAAGACGTTTATAGAATATTCCTCATATTGTACTGAGTTAAAATCGGAGATTCCATGCGGACCTCAAATATGAACTGGAGAAGACTTTTATAAGATATTCTTCATATTGTACTTAGTGAAAATTGGATCTTCCATAAGAACCCCAAATATGAACCCATAGACATGATTTGAACAAACTTCAATGTGCTCCCTCCCGCTCCACATCTCCAAAAATGATACTGTATACCAAACATCAAAAGATTCTGACTGGTGCATCTGAAGAAGAAGATGATTTTTAAAGATTACTCTTCATATTGCACTATGCTATATACGTTACTATAGGGAGCCCAAATATTAATCGAGGGACTTGCTTTGAACAAACTTGAATCTGCTCCTGTAAAGATGATGTACACCAAATGACAAAAGATTCTGAGTGGTGGTTCTAGAGAGGAAGATTTTTAAAGAATATTCTCCATATTGCACTAAATTAAAATTCAGTCTCCAATTCGGGGACTTGTTTTAAACAAAACGTGAATCCGACCACTCAATGGGTGATGCTATCCAGATGTCAAAAGGGTTTAAAATAGGCGTCGCCATGTTGTAGTCTATGGCCCAAGAGATTGCAGTATTTTGTTCATTCGATTCTACTGGTCCCAAGAATGCTTCAAACCCAATAAAAATTCTCTGATTTATGCAGTTAGAGAAACATTGGCGATTGAATTTTTTTTCAATTTATTTGCTCCTCGGATTCCCACGGAGATGCGGGAAGTGTTTGTTTATGTAAGAATCAAGTACTTATGACCTAGTAATACTGCATACCAAATTTGGTGCAAATCGGCTCATCGGTTTAGAAAATAGAAATTCGGGACGGGGCCAAAAACCTTGCTCCTAAAAATAGTCCCTTCAAACTTTTCTTGAACAATTTATAGTGTACATCTCAAAAGGAAGCTGAATGCCAAATATCAACTTAATTCGATCCATCGGAACACGAGAAGAAGAGTTTTTTTTTAAATTTGTGGGGAATCCCCCTCCCCCGTGGGGTGGCGCGTTTAGATCAACAAAATTAAAATGGTCTACCACAACCATCACTAACCTGAAATAGTATTAGAATCTGCCCAGCGCTTTGGGAGGAGAAGAATAAACACCACCTTTACAACTGAAAAGACGGACGAGGAGTGATCACAAAAGCTTACCCGGACTTTCAGCCAGGTGAGTTAGTAAATGAAGACGTTACTGCTGTTTATTGATCCCAGTAGACATAGGACCACTTCCAAGCATAACACTCATTTGAACAATCAAAATAGCCCAACCAGGTGGGCGACGTTTGTTTATTACCATTTTGTCGCACAAAATGATGTTGTTTGATATCGTATTCACTTGCACTGGCGAGGAATTTGGAATACATGCTTTCAGTGCTCCCCTCTGGGTACCTCCATGATTTGTTTTCTTTATTTGATTACTGGAATTCATGAGGATTAACCCTTTACCCAACGTAACGGCCAAAACCGGCCAGCGCTTTTCTCAAAAATCGCCAATTAATTTTCATGATTTTTTCATTTTTTGTCTCAAAAACATAGGTTATGACCCCTCATTGGAACGAGTTCGTTCCAATGAGGGGTCATAACCTATGTTTTCGAGACAAAAAATGAAAAAAATTAGTTATTCATGAAATGTTTTTGCAAGTGTCGTCTGCTTTTCAGGTTAGGTAAAGGGTTAAACTTAGTTACATAATAGGGTGTTTTGTTGATTTTTCAGCATCAGTGTGCAGATGGTTAAACTGATTAACCCTTTACCCAACGCAGACGATATCAAAATTTATTATTTTAAACATTACTTTTTCAAAGTTTTTTTTAAAAAAAATCAACAAAACGATATCTTTTGACCTCTCATTGGAACGAGCTAGACGATAGACGAGGTCGTTCCAATTAATGAAGGGTCACATGATATTGTTCAGTTGAATTTTGTTTTTTCACACCTATTGAATTTCCATATTCACGCTGGCAGATGCCCCCGATTCGTTAGGTAAATGGTTAAACGGATTATTCCTATCTCATTTCACAGGATAATCTGATTTTGTTCCGTGAGAAAAATATGTTACAAATTTCCTTGTGTCTTGTAGCGACCTCAACCCCACAAATTGTAACTTCTAAATGACTGCAATGCTGACAAGCATAATTAAGTGGCCAACAAGCACTGTCAGGAAGACAGCCAATTAGGCAATGACATCCCATGCAGAATAAAACCATTGTTTTTGTAGTTTTGAATTTCTGTTTTTGCCGTTTGGGAACCGCGGAAAGTGGAGCACAGCTTGTTTACTATGGTAAAATAAGGCCTGGTAACCAACACCTGGGGGAGAGGTTCTCAATAAGGGGTAGTATAAGTATAAACGACTGCCTAAACTTGACTTCATACTATTTGGCGGTCATGATATAGCTACAGATGCTGACTCTTAAACACTAATAAAAAAATCAGTTTCTGTATTTCCATGTACACTATAGAAAAAGAATTGAATTGACTTGAACTGAATTGCAGAAGATAAACTTAAACTGCATGCCTTTGCATGGTTTAACCTTTCGCAGTAAACAGATGTCTTCCCTACACCCCGAGAAGAAATAGTTGAAGAAACATATTAATGTCGTTAGCCAGACGCTAGCAGTCACTCGGGACAGCTTTTTATTTTTATCTTTTGAGTGTTATTAATGATATTATAGTTATTATTATAATTTTTTGTGGCTCTGTTTTACTGGTCATATTGGACCCAGTCACCAATGCTTGGGAGGTGCAAACCCTCTCTAAAATGGGCAACATGGCCAGGCCTGAAAATAAGCAGTCTGACATTTGCCGAATGAGGTCCCCAGATGGTGAATTTGATGATGCTATCCCATACAGTTAGCCAATTTATCCTCTGGGTACCTCATTCTGTTTAGTTTTGAGATCCTTATTCAGATTGAGGTTCACAGAGGGTAAATTTAGTGATGCTACCTTGCTGTGCAGGGTAGCATCACTAAATTCACCCTCTGGGGACCTCATTTTGAAGATGGCAGTCTGCTTATTTTCTGGCTTGAACATGGCTTATTAACGCTCACCCCTGGTCTTGAGTTGATACTCATGTTGTGGTCATGATTAGCCATTGTGCAAAAATATGTGACCTTAAACACCAATAAATAAAATAAATAATTATTTTATGTTACAAAAGTAATTACAAAACACACCAATTAGTCTCTCTGGCCTGAACTTAGCGCTCTAGTTTTCCAACTCAATACTGAAAAATGCCCTTCGTGGACAAAGAAGCGGCCCAGAAAAAAAACCCATAAGCCTTTTTTATGGCTTACCGTGTGTGTGTCCGACATAATACTATCTGTTTGTCTCTAGGCATTAAAACGGCGGACTTCGTTGTGACGTGAATGAAACTATGACATATAATCTCATCGGTGTTGTAAAGGAAACGGAAAGCTTGAAAAAGAGCGACAAGCTTCAAACCGGAATAACCTGGTGAAAGCGTTAGAATGAATTAGATGGCTCGAACCACAGCCAGTATTACTGGGACAAGCCTCTTGCAGCACGAGAATTTGGAAGATGCGCAGTATAAACGGCCTACCCACTATCAAATCACAATAATCTGTGAAATGCTGCCTTGAAGACCGACATTTTCAGCTTTGCTGCTTTACGCGAAAAATTACATATATGTACTTTGCTTATCTCAGCTAAAACGTGGTCTTACTTAATCGTTTTTTCAGAAACCGGTATTATGTTTGTGCGTATTGAAAGATGGTACTTTGTTGTCTGGTGGTGACAATGAAATCCGAGCATGGGATTCGGGGAATGACTATGCAGAAGTTAAAGAACGCGTGGTAAGTATACGTTTTATCCCAATTTTAACACATTTATGCATTACAGTTAAAACTAGAAGTCCTGTCATGAACTGTGCACTCATCTAGGCTTAACTGCGCGTAGGAATTGCGCGCAATTGCCATATTGAATGGCGTCCAAAGCACGACAGGTTCTGCTTGTTATTCATAGCAAATACAGGCAATGTTTCTGCCAATGGACCTCCGGGTAACCCGGAGGTCCATTGGCAGAAACATTGCTTGTGCGCAGGCCATATGTACAGAATGTGATTGCCATAACGCGTATATTAACGCGCAGATCGACGTGCTATTTGTGCTATTTGTGCGCTTTTCATGACAGGGCTTTTAGTTTTAACTGTAAGTGGATATTGTCATAAAATTTATTATTCTGAAATGTAAAAGCAAGACAATATTGCAGTGGCACTGTATTCTGATATGAGACAGTGTGGGACGAATTGTTGACGTAAAATCAATCCACATTAGTATGTAATGTTTGTTTCAGGTAGAGATTGACGGAGGGAGAAGTTACGTCATAGTCACATGACGCAGTGACGTCATGTGGGGGTTGCCTTTGTAGCTCACGTGAGCGGCCATTTTTGAAGTCATTACTATATTGATACGTGGTGACCGAACATGAACATGCACAACACGTGTTGTTAGGGTGACACGTGTTTCAGTCGTCGTCTATTTTGTATACTGGAGGCCGGAGGTTTCTGTGGTTTCTGTGTGACCCAAAGTCCTACAAGATGATGGGGTGAGTTCGAATGGTATGCTCGAGCGAATGGAAATAAATCTAATCACCCAAATGTTCCGTGCCTGGTTTCTAGACCACCCAGTGACCTTCATAGTTACACGACCACTACTGGTGACATACCATTGCCATCATGTTCTGCCTATGATTAGCTTACGCGCGTTTTTGCCACTACCACTGGTCTGTACCTCTACAATTACCTTCCACTATCTGCCATGTGCTAGAATCTCACACCATTACTACTGACTTGTGGGACAGTACGGCCGCCGTGGACTGGCCACCTTCCATGCGTGGGCAATATTTCCACAGATGCAATTATATTAGATTCCAAACACTAATTATAGGAATAATCATCAAAGAATTTAATTAATGAAGCGCCGGGTACAACCCGGCGCTTCATTAATTAAAGTTTTGCTGATGGTGATTTTTATTACCTGGTAAACACATGCGTTGACATCACTGCCCACGCGTTGATTAGGACCAGTTCACGACGACTGTACTGTACTACTATGGCTCTCAATACCTATATAATTACAGTACTACTGCTACAGATCACAGTTCATATCAGTATCACACTTGGCTTTCACCATCACTAGTAGTTGAATACAACCTGCTTGCTATTGAGTAATTACTCGAACGAGAGACTTTTGGTACGACTCTTCGACTCATTTGGATATTTGGGGATACTGATAACAACGTGATGTTCTAATTGGGGTTACCTTTTGGGTGATACTTATCAGAGGGTTCACCGCGTCCGCTGGATTAAAATACTTCGTGAGTAAAAAATTAGGTATACCATTTCAAAAGGGGTGTATCATGTGGGTCAGTGTTCCTGAACTCTAGGCAACAGTGACGTCAAATTAGGCCATGAATTTTACGTCATTCTGTGAAGCGCATCATTTGACATCAAATCTTGTTGATGAAAGTCAAGTTATTCGGGATAGTATACTTAATTGTGTATATCATATTTGCGATATAGAACCCTGAGAATCTCCGGTTTGGTGTCAAATTGAATCTCGATTCGAACCTGGTAGATGATTTCGAATGAATCGAATCTTAAATCGAATGTCTCCGCTGTTCAAATTCCAGAGATTGCAGTTTCTTACGACTGTGGGATATTGCAAATATTGTCAGTCACCAATCAAGTGTTTTATTTAACGGCGATTCGACAGTTTGAGCACGTCACTCAAAGAAGCGGTATATTCAAGAAACGGAATGAAAGTACAGTTAAAACTAGAAGTCCTGTCATGCGCACAAATAGCACGTCGATTTGCGCGTTAATGTACGCGTTATGACCACAGTAAGGCTATCAAATTCTGTACATATGGCCTGTGCACGAGCAATGTTTCAGCCAATGGACCTCCGGGTAACCAGGAGAATCTGCCATGCTTTGGATGCCATTCGATATGGCAATTGCGCGCAATTCCTACGCGCAATTAAGCCAAGATAAGCGCGCAGTTTGTGACAGGACTTCTGGTTTTAACTGTAATTTAGAAAGCGAAACCTAATTCACTTTTCTTCTATCATCATGTCTTCTTTATAGGAGACCTAATTGTAGAAACACAGTTCAAGAGGAGACACTTGGTATGGTTTTCAAAACTCCTGTATGATTCGAAAGGTTCCAAATCTAGTGCAGCTCAAATCAAATAGAATCTTGAAGCTTCGCAAGGCCCAAGCGTGATATTTTTTCGATACGAAACTCAACAAATATACGCTTGTAAGGTTAGTGTCTGATCACGCATGGCCATATATATCGTTTATATACGGCACACACAGGGTGATACTGTCCAGTGCATGATCATCCACCCATTCTCCACCTTACTTTGTCCCGTAGTAAACATGGGAACCCTGTAAGCAAATTTGCTGTTTGTGAACCACCGGATAGATCGACTCGGTTGGCCATGAACATAAAACTTTCTGACTATGTTCTTAAGTTGCATCGTATATGCACGCCTATGTCCCTCTAAGGGGCTAGATGGCTCACTGATTAGAGAATTGGATTGAGCTCGAAAGGTCGACGGTTCGATCACGACGCGCATCATCTGCGTTCTGTTCATTGGCAAGACAATTCAACCCAAACACCTGTATTGGAGAACGGAGGCGTTATGCACTGAGGCGTAGAGCACGACGACGGTACACTTAGCTTCAACCGCTCCTAACCCTTCTTATGCAGAATGTTGCTTGGTGGTTCTCTCCTGGTTCTCTGTCTCACATCTTCCGTAAACTGTCAGAGTGGGTATGACCCTGGTTGTTGAAAGTGTTGTTAAATCACAACAAACAAGCAAACAATCGGGCCTGAAAATAAGCAGTCTGACATTTGCAGAATGAGGTCCCCAGAGGGTGAATTTGATGATGCTATCCCATACAGTCTGCCAATTTATCCTCTGGGTACCTCTTTCTGTTTAGTTTTGAGACCCTGATTCACATTGAGGTTCACAGAGGGTAAATTTAGTGATGCTACCCTGCTGTGCAGGGTAGCATCACTAAATTCACCCTCTGGGAACCTCATTTTGCAGATGACAGTCTGCTTATTTTCTGGCGTGCAAACAATATGTCTTCTAACCTGTCATACCAATGGAATTGAAAGTTGGCAACTTTTGTGCTATATCAACAACTCGATGCTTGATGTATCCCTTTTACCATATTGACTGGCTGAAACGTTTAACCATTTTAAACAGATCTACACAATGTTTTGCGTGAAGCAAAAGTTGGCAGCCCGTGAGTAGACAACACACTTAACACCTAATTCGACCGGAGGATCATTGATAATTTAATCCTACAGCCCTACAGGACTGTAGGCTTAAATTATTATTGAACCTTCCCCGCAAAT
The DNA here is from genome assembly GCA_031216915.1 of Pictodentalium vernedei. Lineage (NCBI taxonomy): Eukaryota > Metazoa > Mollusca > Scaphopoda > Dentaliida > Dentaliidae > Pictodentalium > Pictodentalium vernedei. Next base: position 270,379,153 of record CM062290.1, read on the forward strand.
ACAAAACCGATTCACCCAGTTCGCCGTATATGGTAGTATATAAGACGATGCCATTCAAAGGGTTGGGGTTGGGAGGTGAGAATTAGAATAACACATGGAGATAGCAATTCAGAAGTGTTTTTATTCTTTGTAGATGCCGGAAAATAGCGGAAATGTGCGTGCCATGATACCACAAGCATTCGGTGGCGCAGATGGCGCATTGTATATAGGAACAACAAGAGGGTGCATTCTGGATGGCTCGTTACAACATAAATTTAAATTCGTTGTGCAGGTAAGTTTTGTTCAGAATGTTGTTTCCATTTATGCACCACGTATTCAGACAACAATGTCCATCCCACATAATCTATTGTAAAAGTTGAAAATATTTCCACATCGGATTCCGCTGTGTCAGGAAGAAATGTTTTCATTATCTACGCAACCACCCTCTATTCACAGACACGACAAGAGCTTGTTAACATCGGTAACTCGCTATGGTTCAAAAGGACACAATGGGGAGTGAGAGATGTTGTAAACATTTCGGGCGGTTTTATTGATTTGCCTGTGTCGTAACTCTATAGCTCACGTGACTAGCAGGCAACACGTGCACACTACTTTTCTTGAACTAAACACTTGCAAATATTAAAATATCGAATCTTGTGAATACCGCTGACCGGATGTAGCCGTTTCCCTACATAAATAGACAAATGTCTTTAAAGTGATTGCCCAGTTTCGAAAGTATTCTGCGCCCTATAACTCATTTTCTTCTCGAGAAAGGGATTGTCGACAGACAACCGGAGGGGTTGAGTTATCGGAGTTCGGGCTGATTAAAACGCTTTTCATCTGGAGATTCCTTGGCTTGGAAAAAAATACATGCCATTGGTACTGGGCAGAGTAAGATACGGACATTCTGAAAGTGGTAAAGAACAGTAATTGTATTGACGATAGTTTGTCCGCCTCAGTCTCTTCACATTAGACCTTATAGGCAACACGCTATTCTTGTTTATTGTGCATATGAACAAGTGCGAACTTCATCAGTCGCCATTTTATCTGAATTGTAGTCAACCCTCAGCACACTGAGGTCGAAATATCGAAATTTCAGGAAGCATATTCTTCCCATAATTCAACTGGAAATGTGACCAATTTAATTCCGTTTGACAGAGCTCATTGAGTTCTGTCAAACAAGAATGAATTAGTTAATGTCCGGTTGCATTATGGAAGATTTGTGCTGATCAAAGCTTTAGTATTTTGACATCATTGTGGAGAGGGTTAACAAGCTAGTCTTACACCAAAGATGATCTATTTAATTTAATTCTGGTAGACTGACACTGTTTCGATACATGGTAACTTGCTCTGCAGACACTTTGATTTCTTTTGTTTGATTTAGCCACCATTCTTGGTCCATCGGTGGAATTGATTTAAAAATGTGAAAAATACGTGTTTTTTTTTAATCCTATTGCGAACAATAATGCCGAAGTCCCGACTGATACATGTATGTGATGGTGAAAGCTAATTACACTGTTGTGCCAGTTGGGAGCAACAAATGCACGCGTTAATGATGTAGTTGGAATTTTGGACAATCGACATCATAATTCAAATCTCAAGAGTTCTTGAAAACTTAGTTGCGTTTTCTTAACCCTTTACCTAACGTAACGGCCAAAACCGGCCAGCGCTATTCTCAAAAATCGCCAATTAATTTTCATTATTTTTTTCATTTTTTGTCTCAAAAACATAGGTTATGACCCCTCGTTGGAACGAGCTCGTTCCAACTACGGGTCTTAACCTATGTTTTTGAGACAAAAAATGAAAAAAATTAGTTATTCAAGAATTTTTTTTGCAAGTGTCGGCTGCTTTTCAGGTTAGGTAAAGGGTTAACTAGTGGATTGGACGCTTTCTAGTCTTCATTTTAGTTAGAAACTACCGAACTTAAAATTGATACTGTCAGCCGGTTACCTCAAACCTCCCTGTGTATTATGGACTGAGTGTTTGATATCAAGGAATACAATGAGAGCGGTATGGGGTGGCACCACTATACCAGTTTTATCAGTTCGACACAAAGGAAAGATTAAGAACAGTAACGCTCGGAATATTTTAAGGAGACAGGGTGTGTATTTTATTATTTTTTTATTTTATTAGGGTTTAACGTCACATTAACAGCCAGGATCATATCATGTAGGTGACAGTTTTACGTGTGGAGGAAGTCGGAATACCCGAAGAGAACCACCGAGCAACGACGAGCAGCTGTCAGCTCTCCAACATCGTAACTCTGAACTCTGCACCGCAGCACAGGCAGGGTTAGATTGGTTGAAGACATGCTCACCATCGACGTGCAGTGCGTCTTAGTACACAGCGTCATCGTGCCCCCATGTAGACAATCGGGGTTAAGTGCCTTGCCCAAGGACACAACGCGGGAGTACGAATCAGTCACTGAAATTGTGACCCATCCAACTTCTAACCACGCTCGACTTTGCTTAACTTCGGTGATCTGACGAGAACCGGTTACCGCGACCAGGGTGCGTAAGTTCCAGAGTTAATCCCCACCCCACCGCCGACATTGTCTACCATCTCTCTCTGACTTGGTATTCAATGAGCTACACTCGGCACTTTCATAACTGTAAGTATCGAATCTCGACTGGTAAGAAAGTACACGGTTACTTAACAAGATCGGATCGATACAGGAAATAGATCCAGGCAAAAATGTTTCCACCTACCCCCATCTGCCTATTTACGCCTCTGGCTTGGTATTTGGTTAGTAACAACGAGATTTTCAGATTCCGTATATGTTTTCACTGATACAATTGTCCTTTCGTACTCTAAATACTTCAAACTATAAATTAGAGGCGATGGCATTATCCCTCTATTCCATCAATCCTTCACCCTTCGCACACAATATCAAAACTTGTTATTTCAATTATTTTTGTCATATTATTCTCAAAATTTCAACAAAACCATATCATGTGTACCCTCATTGGAACGAGCACGTTGAACTCGTTCCAATTATGGGGACACATAATATCATATTGTTGAAATTTTCTGAAAAATATTTTTTTTTCAACTCAAGTGCGAGACGAATGTGGCAGATTCGTTAGATAAAGGGGTTAAACAATTTTCCACGTGTAGAGTTGTGAACACAAATATTCGCATTTTTCTGTCAGAAACAAGCCAGAAAATAAGCAGACTGTCATCTGCAAAATGAGGTCCCCAGAGTGTGAATTTAGTGATGCTACCCCGCACAGCAGGGTAGCATCACTAAATTTACCCTCTGTAAACCTCAGTCTCAATCAGGGACTCAAGACTAAACAGAAAGAGGTACCCAGAGGGTATGTTGGCCCACTGTAAAGGATAGCATCATCAAATTCACCCTCTGGGGACCTCATTCTGCAAATGTCACATTGCTTATTTTCAGGCCTGGTCAGAAATGGTGTTGTAGAAACTTCTCCCAACACCCAGAATAAACCGTGTCACCACTGTAAAAACTACTTTACTTCCAATTTCAGGGACACAGCGATTCTGTATGGGCTGTCACTGCACATCCGGAAGAAGCGACTTTCATCACCGCTGGTCACGACCAGCTGGTCATAAAATGGTCTGCCGCGTCACATAAAATAATTTGGAGAGTGCAAGTGGAGGTACGTACTTACCTTACATGCAGAAATGTACATATATTAAGATGTGAATAAAAAATAAATTTGTTATATATTATACAGTCCGTAAGCATGATAAATTTAGTGTTTTTTTTTAAATTTAGTTTAAACATTTTTTTATTTGTGTCCATTATGAACATGTATTTACATATAACAAAATATAAAGAGATCATTACGATTATATGGATGTACAAAATATGTATCCGAGTCAAGCTCCGGGTTCTAAGGGCAGTTCACGACGAGTCGAAGACAAGCTCCGGGTTCTAAGGGCAGTTCACGACGAGTCGAAGACTCGTCGTGAACTGCCCTTAGAACCCGGAGCTCGACTCGGATACATATTTTGTTCATCCACATAATGGTAATAATCATTTTATCTTACAACATATTGGGGATAAGTCAATAATGTGGACGAATATATAACGAACTATTTATTCGTACGGATGAACAAAAAGAAAAAAAATGGAACTCACGCGAAAGGAACTTGCTTGTATCCGACCCCCTGATACAAACATCTGTATCAGGAGGTCGGATACACGACAGTTGCGGAGTTAATACAGACAAAATACATGTTGATTGCAAGATAAATACATACATCGCATAATACAAAACGTGCAATGGGGTTCAGCAGCGAGCATCATTATGTTTGTGTAGCCTGTATCCATCCAAAATTTTTGAATTTAGGCGAGAGTTACAAAATAAAATATGTGTTTTAATAGAAATATTTTACACATATTTGAATTGTGGGGTAAAAAAAAGAAAAGCGAAAGAAAGAAAGAAAGAAAGAAAGAAAGAAAGAAAGAAAAAGAAAGAAAGGGAAAAAAATTGAAAACCCAGAAGCACAGCTAGTGCAAGAGTGTACAGAGGATGGAGGTGGGCACAGGTGGAATGGCAACTGCACAATGCATGTCTTACTAAGTAGATGACAAAATATGTTCTAGAAGGGTTTGTCAAAGATGTGAAAATCATCAGAGTAGGATATTGTGAGAAACTGTTAAGTGGGGAAGTTGATGTTGTCGTTGACGACGATGATGAGTCTGAGAACAATAAATCAATTATCGCAGTCGACAACATATAATCTCTCAATTCACCACACCCATTTTGGCGTTTTTAGGCCTCCCAGCCGTTTTTCTTGACCTCCTTTTAGTGGACTTTTTTATGTTTCGCCTATGACATCCTATGCACAAACGCACATTGTTTTCGTGACTTTCTCGAAAATGGCGAAAGGTTGTAAAGAAACTATAGCATTCAGGTGCCAATCTTATACATAAAGCTCCTCCTTTTTCCGAATTGTATTTTCTAGGCTACTTGTGAAAATAAATTGTTGAAATGAATCGTAAGTATTTTAACCCTTTACCTAACCGGAAAGGCACATGACGCAAACAAAATTCTTGAATAACTTTTTCTTTATTTTTTTTTGCATCAAAAATATCGTGTGTGACCCCTTGTTTTCGTGAATAGCGTTGGCCTTTTTGGCCACAACGTTCGGTAAAGGGTTAAAAAACGTGACAACAGGGAAAAAGTCACGTCTTTTAACCATTTGAATCTTCCATATCAGTTCAATGGCAGCAACAGAAAGAGTTCATATACTTTATTTGGGGGTAGCCCAATTGATATTTTCAACGTGCAGCCTTGGGGCTGCACGTTGAAAAAATTGATTGGTCTACATCACACTTCACTCAAAATCAACCTACTTAATGAAATTATGAAGTATCATGTCATTGGCCAGAGAAGCGGCCTCTGGGGTTCAAAGGGTTAATTCGCAAATGACGTTTTTCAACAGTTTATAGTCTTAGAGTGAAATACAGTACGGAAAATATAACTGTAAAACTACTATAGGATTGGCTCCTAGCCAAGTCCGAAGCTGGATCTCTAAACTCTACGATATGTTGTAGCGAGAGTTAACCTTTTCTGACAGAGTTCCCGAGTCAATGACTGTCGTTACGAACATAAACAAAACTCAATATAAACTTCTTTAAAATAATAATAAACGAAGCGGGTTCGAAACGTTTGTCTATTATTATTATTTTCAAGAATTACTTTCGTTTTATGAAGGGAATTCTTTAAAATACTAACAATACAGATAATACGGGATTTTTTGTCGTGCACACAACTAATAGATTGTCACGTACTTATATCCATGCAGATGAAATATGAAACATTACGGTATTTTTGTACAATGAAAATATTGGCGTTCCGGCGACCAACATTTTTTTCTGACAGACAATAAAAAAAACCCGACAGACATGGTCAGGTGGGCGCGAACCACCCCCGGCCACGCCACTAGTTTCAGGTGCGCCCTTCGCTTTAACCTTTCGAAAGGAAGTAGTTGTCGCTGTGCGTCACATCACATTACATAGTTCTTGGTTCTTCAGAGATGAAGTCTGTAAAGGGGGATATAAATTACAAATTTGTCTGCATTTACCAACTTCTGAAAATATTGAATACTTCCCCGTTTAAAATAATTATCAACAGGAAGGGAAAATTAATAAACACATTCTATAATAACGTATAAATAATTAAGAGTTGAATCAATGACATGGTTGTTTACATTTCAGAAGCCATGTCTCTCTGCCAGTATTCACCCCAAAGGAAGGGTAGTTGCTCTTGGAACAAGTGCGGGAAGAATTATAATCTTGAACTCGAGAGATGGAACGCACCATACCTCTGTGCAGGTCACAGAGAGTCAAATCAAATCTACACTCTTCTCACCAGGTAGGAATGTGTCTAAACATAACAATTTATGTTTTGGTGAGAATGTTCATTAAAATTTTAAATATATTTGAGTTGGCTGCAGTTGGTAATATATGTAAATATTAGTATTACAACTAGAGGACATACATATAAGCTATGCATAGACAACTCAAGAACTGAGGTAAGGAAAACTTCATTTATCCAGAGAGTAGTCAAAACTTACAGAACAACCTACCAGAAAACGTGGCCGACTCACCAAACATATACACTTATTTGAAAATAGACACGACCTGGTATGTGGAAATCAGGAAATGAGATACGACTGCACAGTAGAATTAAATACTGGAAGATATCCAAACGAGGCGTACACTGTTGCAGTTAAAACACTGTACTTATACTGGAGAAAACCACAACAGAGACAATGGAGGTGGATGATGTGGCGGACAACGCCAGCGTCCATTATCAACATAAGTGAACATAAGTAAACATAAGTAAGAAATTTAATTTCCTGGAACTAATACCATAAACCGTTTACAAAGAGAGTAATCGCTTGACTGGACTGGTTACGTGAAATGATTCATCAGAGGTGAGGGTCGTTGTACAAACAGAAGTGCGCGAATGCGCACGAGTGTTTTACAATATAGTCCCTCGCCTTGAATGAATTATTTCACGTAACAATTCCAGTCAAGCGATTACTCTGTTTATTACTTTTCATTATTAACGATAATTATATTATTTAACCCTTTACCGAACGTAACGGTCAGCGCTATTCTCAAAAATCGCCAATTAAGTTTCATTATTTTTTCATTTTTGTCTCTAAAGCATAGGTTATGACCCCTCATTGGAACGAGTTCGTCGATCTCGTTCCAATGAGGGGTCATAACCTATGTTTTTGAGACAAAAATGAAAATAATAGCTATTCAAGAATTTTTTTTTGCATGTATCGTCTGCTTTTCATATTAGTGAAGGGGTTAAAAAAACAATGAAGTACCCATTACAGCCACGGCAAAGCGTCTTCGTTTGCGCACACGGATACATGACACAATTGATGATTGCATAATTCACTTGTGAAGTTATCGTTTACAATCAAACCCGGAAATCCCAGTAAATCACACTTTGGAAAGTAATAAAGTAATGAAATTGTATTTTCTAGAATTGTATGTTCTACTTATTAATATAACTGACTAAAATGAATCATTAGCATTTTAAAAGATATGACAATTTGCCAGCTGGCAATTTTCCAGCTGGCAAATTGCCATATCTTTAAAAATGCTAAAGGTTTATTTCAACCCATTTAAAAGCATCACTAGAAACAGCAATTCTGGAAAATACAATTGTAAAAGTTTTATAATACCGGACCCTGTGTGAAGTTCTGTGAAATCCAAATCAGTGATATCGCGGCCCGTAAATGTCTTAAGATAAGGATGCGTGTGGGGGGGGGGGGGGTGGAGAGGGTGGGTATGTTGTGGCCACTGTTCGCTCGAACATGACATTTGCCTGAAGGTTGCTACGTATATATATATTCGCCTATTTGCGAGCTATTCTTACTCGGAGACTGCATGTACAATCTCCGTGAATATCCACGAGAATCGGAAAAATCGTGGTAAAAGCCATGGGATTTGTCGCGGCTTTACAGTGGCATTGCCGCTTGCTTGGGCTAATGTCTAGGGCTATTCCTTCTCACTTACCACCAGACTAGCAACCATCCCCTTCAGCTGTATACCTATACAGAAGTCGTTCAGCATGCCAGTAATTTGGCAATTGCAGTTCACTGCCTAATTGTTGCTAGACGAGACAAAAAAGTTTCTTCAAGTTCTTTTTTGGGGGGAGGGGGTGTAACCGCCACACCTCCCTCTAAGATTTACTTCCTGTTGTTACCCCCATCTCCCACGCGTTGCAGTTTATTCATCTCATGATGGGTTAAGAGTGTGGATTTTCCTTGGGAAAAAATTAACTTATCTTGCTAACTGTGCACCCTGGGTACTGTTTGAAGGCTTACGTACTAAAAAAGTGAAGGGACCAAAATTACCTAAGAAATATCAGAGTACACGAACTAGTTGTAGGCATTTCCGGCATGAATGTATGAACGAACGGTCGATATTTTTCAGGAAAGTTAGTGAGGGGACAATGCCCCCACACCATCTTGGCTATGCTGCCGAGTAACATTTTTAAACAATCATGACTGACAATAACACCCCCACCCCCACAAAAAAAGAAAAGAAAAGAAAAAAAAAATGAAGAGAAAGTTTTATACATGTCTGAGACCAACAAACATGTTCATGTAAAATCGAATCCGATTGTTTGAGTGCCGTGTGAACACACAGTGTGTTTTTATTAGTGTTTATATGACAGTTTTATTCTACTGTCTCTGGTTTTTCAGATGGGAATATGCTTGGTTTGGGATGCCACGATGGTTCTATGCATTTGTACTCCGTAGAAGATGATACCCAATTGTTTAGACGAATACACACGATACCCAAGGTATGTATATGCGTTTTTCTGACGGTGTCACGTGACATTAATGACACAGTCTATATCCGCCACTATATATGTCTATAAATTGTAACTTATCTCAGGTTCTTGATATCATATGTTTCAACTAAACAGACAGTTAATTGTACTCAGTTTGTAATTAACTTTTTACCCAGCAAACTGAGGTACGTAACGTCACTTTAATGCAATGAGGTTCAATCTGCAATGCAAAAGCATTGCAGATGGCGACCTTGTCGCATTGAAGAGGGCGATATATGTATTCTAACTTGCACTTTAAACAAAAATTCATTCTGTTGCGTTAGTGAATGGATAGTTTTAAACTATATATTTCATCGGGGTCTTTTTGAAAATATTTTTCTCGGGAACCAATAAATAAACTTCTCTGTAGTTATATACTGAAAGTTGCAGTAATATCCAAAATATGAGCGCGGAACTGATTATTATAAGGGGTTTCCGCAGGTCCTTGAAAACATTAAACGTCCTTGAATTTCAGAATTATTTTTCAACACCTTGAAAGTCCTTGAAAATTAGCTCTGTCCAAAACGGTACTAGAAAGTCCTTGAAAAGGGGTTCAACTAGGGATTCACCCAATTCAATCTCCTTTGAATGGGCTCAATGACCTATGTCAAACAAGACTGAGTTCGTTAATTTCCTAGTGGCATTATTGGGAAAATTTGCAGGTTAAAAATATCACATTGTACATCAGTTTTATTGAGATCATAATATATAGAGGATATCTAGTGTTTTTGAGTGGATACCGAAAATTATCTCATGAGTGACCGAGAAAAATGTTTATATTTCGCGAGTGTTTGCACTCAACAAACACTAGATTTTATTTTTATTATACACTTTTTATAAGAATTTGATCATTCCTATCGATAATTCCACTCGTTTCAACCTTGTATTGATGCATGAAAGTAAACAGCGCATCGATACGCGGAAGTGATTTGACCGATACTCGGAACAGTTTGCGTCTTTCGATCCGATTTAGCTGGCGGGTTTCATGCATCAATTCAAGGTGAATACGTGTTGAATTATTGCTGGAATTGATCGGTATCCACTCAAAAACACTGGATTTTCTTTTTTCATCATACGTTTTTAGAAGAAATTGATCATTTCCAGTGATAATTTGACTCACATTCACCTTGAAGTGATGCTATGAAAGCGGCCATTTTGATTGGTACCGTGAGAATGAAAATTTCTATATCTTCACAGTGGGCATACGATTTCTATCTTTCCGCAATTTTCCGACAATCTTTCGTTTAGCGTATAATCAGCCATGGAAATGAGACGAGTGCGAGTGCAATTACTCCCGTCAGAACCCGTGTTTTCTATTTTACGGAACCTAAAAAATGCACTCGTTGGAAAATATTGTGTAGCACTAATACAGTACGTGGAGAGTGGATTGTAACTAAATCACCCGCGGAGTGGAGTTGTTACCCAAGCTATAACTTTCAAATTGTGTACATATCGACAAAAAACACAAGCAATGTTTCAGCCAATGGACCTCCGGGTTTAACCCGGAGGTCCATTGGCTGAAACTTTGCCTGTGCTGATTATGCTTTGCAACAAATTCGCAATTATTGCTTGGGTGGAATCTCCACTCTGCGGGTGATTTAGTGATAATACACTCCCCACGTACTGTATACTGTGAGTGCATATAAATGTGTGTTGTTTTGAGAAAGCAGCACTCTGCAGCCAGTGGCAAGTTACCGTCATAATTCAGAAATTGCTTATACATTTCGCCCCTTGAACCCGATCGGCCACTTTTCTGGCCAGGAACATGATATGTCATAACGTCATTAAATAGGATGGCTGTTCAGTAAATGTTGAAACTTTTGATTGGCCTACCCCAAATAATTGCTGCCATTGAACTGGCATGGAAGATACACTAGAGGTGAAAGGGTTACGGTATCTGGTTTTTGGTGACAGTATTCCCTCGAAAATTTATATACTAACATTTTACGGGTGCAATTTACTCCCGTCTCTGAATTCACTGGAGTTTAAAACTGCACCCGTCAATTTTGTTCATTTCCAGCATTGGTATAATAATTATATATATAGTTCTGCCAACAGTGCAACTGTCTTATTTGTTACAGATGCATGCATCGCCCATTGTTCACATAGACTGGTCGTCTGATAACGGATTTCTCAGAGCTGTGTCTGGAGACTTTGACCTAGCATATTGTAAGTACATCATATATTTTTGAAAGACATGTAGTTGTGCATCTAGAATTATAGTAATGTGTAAAATATTATAATTGTTCCCTCGTTTCGGAGGGCAGACTACGGATTTCGCAAGTGAATACCCGCAAGCGGCTCATCCAGTATGCAGATTAAAATTAAATTATTATCTAAACATGATTTTTGTTGATGTTTGCTCGATATAAGAAAATTCTTTTCTTTAACCCTTTACTTAACCCTTTACCTAACATGAAAAGCAGACGACACTTGCAAAAAAAATTCTTGAATAACTAAATTTTTTCATTTTTTGTCTCAAAAACATAGGTTATGACCCCTCGTTAGAACGAGCTCAACGAGCTCGTTCCAACGAGGGGTCATAACCTATGTTTTTGAGACAAAAAATGAAAATATTTTGAAAATTAATTGGCGATTTTTGAGAATAGCGCTGGCCGGTTTTGGTCGTTACGTTGGGTAAAGGGTTAAAGTAATGTCTATCCACGAAAAAATCGCAATTCATATGTATATTTTAGTCAATTTCTGCCTCAAAAGCTCCTCATAAATATAAAAAAGCTTTCCCAATGGATACCTTTTCTGATTTCTGACTGAAAGTGAACATGGTGTCATTCAAGGCTCTCAGAAAGTTGTCTGACCTCGTTTTCCGTTCTACTGAAGCTATTATTTTTAAATGTTTATTAAGCCAACATGACTAGAAGACATAATGTAGTCTTCCAAACAAAATTGCTGATTGGGCTATGAAAAAATTCTTGTTTTCGCAGAAACGTTTATCGTCATTGAAAATCTGACTCATCACCTGTTTTACTTGGTAATCTATTTGATGTAAGTATTTTACAATGATAGAACAAACAGTTTAACTATCTATATCGTGTTTGACAAGCATACTGGTCTATGTCAAGCAAGATATAGTTGGTAATATTGGCAACTACGTTATGGGGGAAGTATTAATGCTTAAAAACATTGTTGTTTTGCACACAGTACTCCAGGAAATTTTTTTATGGGCCTTGACTAGAATTTTGTTTTCCTACAAAGTATAGCTTATGACCACAGTTACTGGAAGTTGTGGATACAACCACTTTTTTCACTGATAACAATGAAAGCACCACGTCAGTCCTGACCCCGTGTTACACATACAGTAGTCTATATAATAATAGACAAGTAATGAAAGCCTATTTTGCCCTGACCGATACCCCCTTCCCAGTTCATTTGTGAATTCGTTCATTGAACAAAGATTCATCAACACAGTTTTCTTGTACAGCTATCCACAAGGTATTATTTAACTTCATGTTTATCATAAATTAATAATCAAATCATCATACTACGGCTTCTTTATTTGATAAAAAAAACTCTTCGTTCGACTCTTTTGCCCGCGACTCGACGCCATTGGAACAATGATGGCGTGACATTTCGTTGCTAGGCTGTACAAAAGTTAACCCGGTAAGCGAAACTACGCACTGCGTTGTTCTTGTGCTGCAGACGAAAGAACAGAAGAATAATGGATGTGGGCTATAATGTAAGAGTCTTCCCCGCAAAACAACTGTTGCACCCATGTCCTCGAGTTCTATTTATTGTCAAGGCACAACCAACTTGTCCGAACTTTAATAAAAAAAAAAAACTGGTGCTTAATTTAAGACAGCGCTACCTTGTTGTCAGAAGTTGAAAATGCAGGAAGCTTTGAAAGGAATATGTATTGGTGGGCGGAAAGGGTATTAGATCTAGGCTGTGGGCCTATATGACAGACAGGGAGGGGTCAGAGTGATCTCATGGCCTGTATAAAAAGAAATTCTATTGCATCTCATTTTTACAATGCCAGCTTGGAATCGTGACATTGTGACAACATTTAAATTTAATGCTGAACAACATTAATCATAATAGTATATTAGGCCCACTAGCCTACATGCCGTTTTGAAACGTGGAGCGCGGGGGCGGGGGGGGGGGGGGGGTGGGGGCGGGGGGGGGGAATGGGTTGGGAGCGGCGAGGCTTGTTTGTTGTAGGCACACATTATTCAGACGAATCACTTGGCCGATTAAGATATCTCGGGGTCTCGACAAACAATCTTTCCCGGAGACATTTTTTTTTTGAAAAAAAGAAAAACCTTTCTAGAAAAACGTTTCTAGAAAACCCACTGTGAGCATTTGTGCGTGCGTTTGGGAGTCGGTGGGGAGGCAAGAGCAGTGATGCTTTGGGGGAACGCCGTTCCCCTTCTACTTGCTCCTGCAAACGTTCTTCCTCCTCAATTGCCAAACTTGAACTGGCTACATCAAAAATTACCTGTTACTTGCATGATGAGTGAAACGTAAAATTAGAAGCTGGTGAATGGGAGGAGGGGGCGGGGGTGGGGGTGGGGGTGGGGGTGGTCTTGTAGGCGCAGACTTTCAGATGCGGCGCTTGGTTGATGAAGATCAACAGCCCTTTGCCTTATTAACGGCCCTTGACTCTCGGGCCGGTAATAAACCCTCGGGCTTTTATTCATTCCGCTCGGGCCGGTAATAAACCGCAAGGCCCCCAAACTCATGGTATTGTTATATTATTGGAAGATATCTTTAGAATCTGTAGTTTATGTTAACTTGGCTGCTCGCAGTTACTGGCTTTCTTGCCTCTAGATTCATGGATAAGCCTATTGTGACTGTTTCCCAATTAAAACAAAAATTATACACATCTGGCCAAACCATGGTCGGCCCGGAGATTTCCAGACACCAGACCGCGGGAACCCCGGGAAGTAAAGCAGTGCCTATTCACTGTGATAAACAGGCTCTGTTTTACTGGTAAAATAGGACCCAGTCTCCAATTCTTGGGAGGTGTAAACCCTCTCTAAAATGGGCAACATGGCTTATTAACGCTCACCTCACCCCTGGTGTTGAGTTGATACTCATGTTGTTGGCATGATTAGCCATTGTTAAAAAATATGTGACCTTAAACACCAATACGCCTACGTCGGGGAATGTTGGGCGCCACCCCTAGATTGCGGCGCATTTTCAAAGTCAAATAACCCGAGAGAACGAAATAAGCAACACTAATGAGGTGTATAAATGGGGGTAGGCCTAGACTTTATTTATTTATTTATTTTTTTTTTCCTTTGAACTAACCGTAACATTAGCTGCACATTTTCCGCACACGCAGATACTGCTGCCAACATGTCCAACTTCAAATAGCATAAAACATACGACTGCAGTCTAAACATTCACCGACTATCACTGTAAAGCAGATGACAAGAACTTGAGCCATTTCAGTATTCCGCAATCATTTTTAGACGGTATTTTTAGACATTAGAAACGTTACGTCATCCTTGTTGTTCCAATGGCGTCGAGTCGCGGGCAAAAAAGTCGAACGGAGAGGTTTTTTTATCAAATAAAGAAGCCGTAGTATGATGATTTGATTATTAATGTATGATAAACATGAAGTTAAATGCCTTGTGGATAGCTGTACAAGAAAACTGTGTTGACGGATCTTTGTTCAATGACCGAATTCACAAATGAACTGGGAAGGGGGTATCGGTCAGGGCAAAATAGGCTTTCATTACTTGTCTATTATTATGTAGACTAATGGCTAGTACTGTATGTGTAACACGGGGTCAGGACTGACGTGGTGCTTTCATTGTTGTCAGTGAAAAAAGTGGTTGCAGCCACAACTTCCAGTAACTGTGCTTATGACCCTCTCAGTGTGCTCATTCCAATGAGCGACCATAAGCTATGCTTTGGCGTTTGGGGGCAAAAAATGAAAAAAATAATATTTGAACCGTAATTTTTGTGAATATCGCTAACCGGATGTGGCCGTTATGATCAGGTAAAATGTCAGGTAAAATTTATCCACAACTATAGTGGTTGAATTTGAGTCTTTTCCCATTTCAGGTGACATCGATAAGAAACAGACCGTAAAGAACAGCAGAACCATGAGAGGTGTCAAGTGGTTTACGCACAACGCCAATGTGTCATATCACACACTGGGTACGCAATAGTTTGAAATATCTAAATCGTCTACATTTATTTATTTATTTATTTATTTATTTATTTATTGGTGTTTAAGGTCACATATTTCTGCACAATGGCTAATCATGACCGCGACAGTTTTATTGGTGGAGGAAGCCGAAGTACCCGGGGACAACCACTGAGCAACGGCGAGCAACTGTCAGCTCCACAATATACTGACTCCACACAAGCAGGGTTAGCATTGGCTGAAGACAGGTGCACCGTCGACGTGCAGTACGCCTTAGTACACAACGTCACCGTGCCCCCGCGTGGGCAATGGGGGTGAAGTGTCTTGCCCAAGGACACAATGCGATTGCCGCAGGTGGGATTCGAACCAAGGACCTCGCGGCTTGCAGCCTGCACCTCTACCAATTGAGCCACCGCGTCCACCCGGTTAGTATTTTGATGGGTGACCATTTCAGCGACTGATTCGCGCTCCCGCGTTGTGTCCTTGGGCAAGGGACACGATGACGCTGTGTACTAAGGCGTACTGCACGTCGATGGTTCGCATGTCTTCAACCAATCTAACCCTGTCTGTTCCGCGATGCAGAGTTCAGAGTTCGGAGTTACGATGTAGGAGAGCTGACAGCTGCTCATCGTTGCTCGGTGGTTCTCTCCGGGTACTCCCGCTTCCTCCACCCTTAAAACTATCACGGTCACGATTAGCCCTTGTGTATAAGTATGTGACCTTAAACACCAATAAATAAATAAATAACTAACTAAATAAATAAATAAATAAATAATAAATAGATCTTGTATACTTATCTCAGTTATACTCTGGGATAAACACCGTAGATATGAAAGGTAGTAACTACAGAACGAGCAAATGGTCTCATTATTACCTGGAATACAATATTGGAAAGTGGCATGCTTTTAGCTTGAAACTGTTTACGACCTTTTTGAAGTGTCTTGTTTGCCCCAGAATACAACGCCGATGACGCTGATAAATATCTAACCATCGACCCTTCGATCCCAAGTCCAATGCTCCAACCATTGGACCACCGTACCCCTATGATCATTCCATGTGTTCACTGCAAGCATTCAGAGTTGTCACAGTCATCCCCGTTGCAATTCTATCACATGTACCTACTTTCTCTTGTCTAATGGTAGTTGCACTGGCAGAGAAAGCAACTAACATTGTTTGGGCACGAAACTTCAAATTATGCCAACAGAAGAAATGACATGGGCATACGTGTATATCATACGTTTCGAGAGGGGGGGGGGGGGGGAGGGGGAGGGGGGTAGTTGCGCTGGTGAAATCAGATACCTATTATATACACCTGGAACCTAATTAAGCACCCCCCTTTTTACAGTGGTATTAAAATAAACTGACATTACTTTCATGCTATCTTTCTAATTGCCAAAAGTGATTGTTTGCGGAAAGAATGGTCTACTGACAAATGACAGACAACACAGTGATGAAAATATGCGGTATTTTAATGACGCTAATTACACATATCTGTCACAAATCTGTCACTAATGTTTTTTGATGGACAAATATTCTCTCGATAAGTATGGTGCTGAAACGGTCCATGGTGAAACAATGCCGGGAATTACTGACAAAAATGTAACTTGTGTTCTGCTGAACACAATAGCAGTGTCTGACGTCAGTAGCGAGTGTATCTTCCACGTGCCCGGATGACAGCCTGAACTCTCCTACTAATGCTACTAGTGTGCCTTCTGATGCGGTCCAGAGGCAATTGCTGCCACTCCTCATGCAATGCAGCTTCCAAATCGGCCAAAATCTGTACAGGCGGATCCCTTGCTTGCACACGACATCCCAGAAAGTCTGAGATGTGTTCTAAGGGATTCAAATCAGGGCTCATTTCTGGCCATGGTAGTGTTGTAATGGCGTTGTTCGGAAGGAATGCTCTCACTTGCATTGTCGTCCATGAATACAAGGCGAGTAGCCAACGGGTGGTTGTCAAAATGAGGCACGACAACCCGATTGAGAATTCCCCGGATGTTCAGATGACAATTGAGATTCCCATGTACAGTTATCATATCAAGTTTACAATCATGAGAAAGGCATCTCCAGATCATTACTGATCCTACACCATAAGGAGCAATAGGTCTAATGTTCCTGGATACGTATGTAGTATTTCTGTGCCTCCACACTCTCATGCGACCGTCTGTGACTTGAAGCAGGAACCTTCTCTCGTCTGACAAATGGACTCTCCTCCGCGTCCTGAGATTCCAATGTTGTCGTGCTACACCACGTCTGTGATGCTGATCGGACTGAGCTGGACGTTTGATGACCCTTCTGGACCTCATACTCAGTGCTTTGAGACGGTGTCGGATAGGTCTGTTGCACAAACGCCTTTTGGGGAGCCAAAGGCGTTTCAAAATTCCACTTGAAGCAAAGGGTTCACTCCTAACGAGGCGTGCCAGACTCCGATCTTCCCGAGGAGAGATATTTTGGGGTTGTCTAAGCTTGGTCGGTCCTTAACATCGTTGGTTTGTTGATGTTTTCGGACAAGTCAGCTGATGACAGAATGACTACAGCCAAGTTGCCTTCCAATAGCTTTGAATGACATGCCAGTTGCATGCATGCCAACGATTTGCCATCTTAGTGCATCTGACAGCCTCCTCCTTGCTATGTCAACATTTATTGATAAAAGAAGTGTCACATGTATCCAGATATTGCATGTTGATGATAGGTTTTTTTGTGACATTCACGGGAAGCATGCTTCACGTCGACGAGAGGATGTGTTTTTGGGTACGCTATCAAACAGAAACATCCAGTTTCACTGGATGAAATGTACTGCAAGACATATTTATTTATTTACTTATTGGTGTTTGAAGTCATATACTTTTGCACGATTGCTAATCATGACCGTGACAGTTTTACGGGTGGAGGAAGCCGGCGAGAACCACTGAGCAACGACGAGCAGCTGCCAGCTCCCCAACATCGTAACTCCGCACTGCAGCACAGGCAGGGTTAGACTGGTTGAAGACATGCGTACCATCGACGTGTAGTACGCCTTAGTACACGGCGTCATCGAGCCCCTATGTGGTCAATCAGGTTTAAGTGCCTTGCTCAAGGACACAACACGGGAGTCCGAATCGATTGCTCAGACGGTCGCCCATCCAAGGACTAACCGGGTTCGACGTTGCTTAACTTCGGTGATCTGACGAGAACCGGTTACCGCAACGCCACCACGCCCCCTTCTGCAAGACATAGCAATCATTAAAACACAATAATCAGTAACAGCAATTTCACTGTCATGAAACATTTCAGGGGTGCTTAATTAAGTTCCAGGTGTATATGGTATCTGGTTCTTATACTGGTATATGTATGCGAGTTTGAGCCATCAACCTGAGGTGAAATTTATTCCAGAAATTGAAAAAATGACGATGATGACATATTGTCATTATTTGCCCCTTTACGTATCGCGAATAGAAGACAGCGGTTTTCAGCATCAACACAAAGCCCATGTCCACTAATTGGAACGAGCTCGTTCTTATGGTGGGTCATAAGCTATGTTCTTAGACAAACAATGAAAAAATAATAAAATTTGAATGGCGAGTTTTGTGAATAGCGCTGGCCGTTTTGGTTGTCAGTTTAGTCGAGGGTTAAACAATTGTTAATCGAATGTAGCCCGTTGTGTATGCCTACTGGACTTGACTGTGTCTACTACGCCATCAAAGCACTTCGGTGTCATTTAGACTTTGCGATGTCCACCATTTGCAATATCTCCTGGAACGAATACTGGAATCTGGAATGAAAGTGTTAAGAAAATATTGTTTTTCTTCAGGTCCATGGTCTCTATTAGAGAGTGGAAACCAACACATCAATGTTGCTGCGAGATCACAATACAGGGATTTGCTCATTACCGGTGATGACAGAGGTCGCTTACGTTTGTACAAATTTCCATGTGCTACTCATAAGGTTAGTATGTTTCTTAACCCTTTACCCAACGAATCGCCCGCATCCGCCCGCGCAATATGCAAATTCAGCAGCTCAAGAAATATTATATTTCGAAAACTTTTAACAAAACCATATCATGTGACCCCTCTTTAGAACGAGCTCATTGAGCTCGTTCCAAAGAGGGTTCACATGATATGGTTTTGTTGAATTTTTGTTTTAAAAATTTAAAAAATGATATTTAAAATAATAAATTTTGATATCGTTAACCATTTACCTAACGCGAAAGGTAGACGACACTTGCAAACAAAATTTTTGGATAGCTATTTTTTTCCATTTTTCACAACAAAAACATAGCTTAGGGCCCCTCATTGGAACGAACTCAACGAGCTTGTTCCAATGGAGGGTCTTAAACTATCCTTCTGAGACAAAAATGAAAAATATAATGATAACTAAATGGTGATTTTTTTTAATAGCGCTGGCCGGTTTTGGTTGTTACGTTGGGTAAAGGTTAAATATTATTGTATCTTTGCCTCTTCACAGGTCTTCTGTAAAGCGATATCTTCTTCTATATATTAAATAGAAGAAGATCCCCTAATGATGCTCCCCGCCCCATACCTTTTCCCCAGTTAAAAGTGAAATTTTCGGAACGCGTTTGCGAGATACAAACTTAAATTACTTGACAAATTTGGTAAATTTCAGTGTGCCTGAATGCCTCAGAAAACAATCAGCGCTTCCTATAAGGCCTTGAATTACGCTCTTTAAAAATACATTCATTGGCAGAATTCCAAAAATAGTCCTAAAGAGACGTAGATATTTTGAAACATTCAGAAATAGAATTTTGTTTTGAAACAACAGTCTAGACCCCATTAAATTGTGTCACTGCATGCGTTTTTGCTTCCTTCCATGTCTCCCATATCATACTGTTGATGATTATTATTTCGCGCAAAAAAAACAGCTGCAAAAACATTCATCCGGTTTGTTACTGAATGATTACGCTTTACCACTTTGAAAGGTCGTAAGATGGTCAGATCATCCTATGAAACACACAATGATAAGCAGAAAAGCTGAAAATTCGAAATCCAGTGCAATCAGAATAGATAAACATAATTATGTTCCATGTGGAAGGCAGTGTTCTATTTGTACTGTGTTGTTTACATTGAATATTTCAATACTAGAATCTCTTTCAGATTAAAGAAAACATATCTGACCATATGGGGTTCCTTATCAGATGTATCCGAACTGCAAATACACCCTAAACCCTTTCAAACTACTCGAGTTAGTCGGAGTATTATTGGTTCATAGGTGATATTCTTGTATATTCGAAAATATAGAAAACCCGACACCAAACAGCCCAGTGCAGGATTGTTTCACACTTTGCATTCAATTTGTTTTTTTATTGGGAATGACGGGAAGACAGCCCTAGTGGCTATGTGCTGTGTGGATATCTCTGTACAAAGTGAAAATTCCGGTGACCAGTAAAAAACGCTATTTCAACTTTCTCAGGTTATCCTTTTTGGGTAACCATTTTTGTGTATTTTCGTATATGAAATGATAAGATGAGCAATCTGGAATACCGCAGCTCCACTCTTGAGCTCTTTCTTTATATCTACAAAACCCTCTAATGTAATACATACCGATTATTACATGAGTCAAATAACCTGGGTCATCGTTTTCTGTTGAGTTGATGAGGTCGGAAGGTAATCGCGTTTGTTCCAGTTTTCAGTGCAGTCGCCGTGGACTGGTCGTAATCCACGCATGGGCAGCGATGTCCGCGCATGCGTTTACCAGGTAATAAAAATCATCTTCAGCAAAATTTTAATTAATGAAGCATCGGGTTGTACCCGGTACTTCATTAATTAATTGTTTGATGATTTCTCCTGTAACTAGTGTTTAGAATCTAATATTATAGTGTCCGTGGAATTATTGCACACCCGTGGAAGGAGACCAGTCTATGGCGATCGTACTGTATCTGCTCTTGTGAGCTTGACGGAATATGACAACTCGGACTTTTGTATTAATTTGTTTATTATATTACAACTGTTGCTATATAACACATTATGTAACTCCTAAAATTGGAGATGCCCATTTCGTAGTATTATCCTACAATGGGGCAGTAGAATCAAGATTCAATTTTATTGTTGATTTGTTTCAAGAAGACAGACTCTCTTACGTCTTTTGATGGATTATCTTAATGAAAATGGCTGAATAAAACATTTTCAAACCCACCTCGAGTGGATTGTTTGTGCACAGTATTCAATGGAAAGCCACTGGATTTTTAATTTCTTATTTATCGTATTGTTGCATTGATGTTCCGCGCACGTCGTGAGACCCTCATTTGAGATAAGCATGCTATGAACTTGGAAAAAATGAGACTTTCGTTTTCCGACGAACCAGAATTGATGGACAAACTATGCCAGTACTGAATAGCTATATGTGGTGGTCAAATAATAAAATATTTGAATGAGCTCAACTATTCATTATTTTTTATAGAACAGATCAGTGCGTTGGAACAGTTAACAGTTGAACACCAAGGAAAATTCGAGAAAACCTTCATGGCGTGCTTTTTGTCTCTGGCTGATGTTACAGCCAAACGAAAAAATCACTCATCCTATTTCTTTTAAAGGAACAATGTGTGACGGAAACGACCGTGTATGCGTGCGATCCTAATCATAGAATTAAGGGTTTGATAATTTTCACGAGTTGGGCACAGTTATCCCCTCGTGCGATCATAAGTATTTCATCTGTCAGTAGTGTCTAGTTTGGTCCTAGCACTCAATAGGCAGCCAAGACATGTCGAAAAATCAGAGCCATGCTCTACATGACCTGTATTGTTGAGATGAAAATTCGTTCTGTGTATAAGGGTTAAAATACCTTTTTGTTTTTTATGAGGACAAATAAAACATTCACTGGCTGATTGAGAACTCCTTATGAAAACTTTGAACAATGTGTCGTCCCATTATTAGTTGTGAAAGAATACTTTTGAATCCACATAATTTGCAAGAGACAAAGTGTATGTGAAGATAGGTGCACAGGTCTTGAAATTGTTCTGGACAGTAAAATCTTACGTCTTGAAAATTTACTTATACGGTACTGTGATTACAAAAGACAGTTGTCATCAGATAGCGACAGGGTGGCGTTCTGGTCACAATTCTCTGTCCACTCCCAACCTGTTGAGCCTCACCTGTTTAAACTGTTTTAAAAGGAAATGGGAGAACAGTGAATTTGAGATGCTGTTTTCTTTCTTTATTTTTTGGTTCGGTCGTGATTTCATAATCTTTTATCTAACAATCAACTTAATTTGCCCCCCAAAACACAGAAAACATGTTTGTATAAGACTCTCCCCCATCCCGTGCCGATTCCGTATCAGACAGATTCAGTTTCCGATACATATGGACGATTCACATATGTGCGTTATTATTACGCATTAAAAATAATTCCTGAAATTCCAAATTTTTACCATTTTCAACCTAATTTAAACCGAAAAATGGGGAAAATGGGCTTTATGCACGGGATTGTTAGATAAATGTATTATCATGATCATACTCGGTCATGAGCTCGATTGTGTTTGCATTCGGGCTCTGTGCGATCCCGTTGTAAACACGACCTCGAATCTGATACAAATTACAGGACATGCAGATGGTCATGATAATATATTTTTTTTTATTTACGAAATCTCGACCTTCAGGTAGGGGTGTTTTGCGAGCTGAATGAATGAATGATTTTATACAACATTCTTACAAAGACAAACTATTGACAGCAACATACATTTATCTCAAATACATGGTTGTACTACCGGGAGATGGCATAGTCACGAAGGCTGTCTTCCCGCCATTCCCAATAACAAACACATTAAATGCGAAATGTGAAACAATGTTGACAACTGCGCGTTTGTAAATGAGAAAAAATGTAAATGGAAGATTAATTTTTGAGATTGCTCTTTCCATATAAATAAAATATTTTTCATCGTTGTTTGAAAATAAAACAATGTAGGATCAGTT
The DNA here is from genome assembly GCA_031216915.1 of Pictodentalium vernedei. Taxonomy (NCBI): domain Eukaryota; kingdom Metazoa; phylum Mollusca; class Scaphopoda; order Dentaliida; family Dentaliidae; genus Pictodentalium; species Pictodentalium vernedei. The sequence continues at coordinate 270,401,991 of CM062290.1, forward strand.
AATAGATAACTATGAGATAACAGAGCTTGAACCAACAGTCGGGGCAAACTGGATTATTACAGCTGAGGCAAAGAGAGTACGAATTCAACAATTGTTCCGTTGAAGACGTTTTGAATGGTACTCTGGAATAGCTTTGAACCGGTGTTTCTATTGCATTACACTCAGTCCTGAAAATAAGCAGTCTGACATTTGCAGAATGATGTTCCCAGAGGGTGAATTTTACGATGCTATCCCTTACAGCGGGACAGTTTATCCTCTCGTTACTTCTTTCTGTTTAGTTTTGAGACCCAGATTCAGACTGAGGTTCACAGAGGGTAAAATTAGTGATGCTACTCTGTTGTGCAGGGTAGCATCACTAAATTCCCCCTCTGTGGACCTCATTTTGCAGATGACAGTCTGCTTATTTTCTGGCTTGATTACACATCCTGGGGAAAGCATGAATTGAAATGTTTACGGAGAACTGAGTTGTTAGTTTTAGTGTGTGTAATTTTCCCGACTGTCTGGTGTCCGTTCCTGAGGAGTTTTGGTATATTCTAAAAGTGTTTTCAAAGCTGATCTAGAGAGGGACTGTTATTGTGATCACAAGATTGTATACTGAGATTATTTCATTCATTATCATTAAACAAACTTAACATTTACGTTTTTTGTGTGGTGTCGGCAGAGATATGAAACTAAAAATGTATTCTTACCACTATTTATCCTTTCAGCCTGCGTATCGTGGCTGCAAAGCATACTCAGGGGATATAACTGGTGTTTGCTTCCTGGCGGAAGATTTAAATGCCGTGTCCGTTGGAGGAAACGAAGCGGCTCTGCTACAGTGGGCTGTGGAAGATTACCCATTAAGTTAATGATTTTGATGTTTTCCAGACAGAAAAGACTGCTTTGAATTTATTAAGCGTATTTGTTTTTTGAGACGGATTTTGTTGTTGGTGTGAATGATTCATCAAACATCACATGAGATTAACACTGAATGCATATGTTCTCGTCTCCATTCCCGCCCTCTAGCGTACATGTGACATCTGTTTGTTCGTGCCGGATTTGAAAAGGGTTCTCCAATCTCAGCCAAACAATATATGATCAGCTAATTTTTAACTCAACTCAAGTTAAACACAATGGCTGATGTGTTGGGAAAATTCTTTTCGTGAGTCCAAAAGATTGAGTTATAAGCTTCCCATTACAAATGAATTCCAGTGACGAAAATAAGTGTTTCTTATTAGCATCAGCAGAACAGTAAGAAGATTCGTGCCATAGAAACTTTCATATATTGTTAGAGAAAAATCGAAGTACTTGTTCGATTTGTATGACTAGACTGGAATAACCCGGTGATATATTATTGAAAGACAGCAAAAAAAAAAAAAAAAAAAAAAAAAAATACAAAATTAATGCAATGGACGAATGCGTTTGAGGATGAGTGAATGTCGTTTACTCCAGAGGATTACTTCAGACAGAATCGTTGGGTTCGAAGCTGTGAAGTTAGAACTATTTATTTCAAAATCTAGAACAATTTCCCAATTTATTTGAGGCAGGGCGTACGTACAAATTTTCAAAGAAGAGGTGTGTGGGGGTGGGGGTGGGGGTGGGGGTGGAGGACTTTTAGTCTGAATATAGAATTCTGACTAGCCAGACCTTGGCCACATCGTGGGCGCATTTGAGAGAAGTGCGGGAAGCACACATTATTTACCGAGTTATCCGTTGTTTTCTTCATGTGGTACGTTCCATTTAATTACTCAACGTATCTTTTAATGGCACTACTGCTAAGGATTAATTTGATCAGCACCTCGTTGATCTAAAACCTATAGACATCTGGTTAAGGTACCGACACGACTGAAACTCATTTGAACAACCAAATATAGATAAACCAGCTTTCGGCCCACAGTACTGAAATTACAACATCGGACAGTTCACTCCGACCGAATTTCCTGTCCGCTTTCATTCCTGCCACATTGTAGAATCTCGCCTGCTGAAAAAGAAATGCGAGACGATGTAAAATGAAGAATCATTTTCCTTCGATATTCTTCATTCTCATCTTGATTTCACAATATTTTATCTGTGAAATCTCTACCAACTATTGTAAATGTGTCACGGCTAGATCGCGATTGATCGAATAGGAGACCACCATTGTGTTCACCGCACGTATATGCTTATGAGTGCTCTACGGTTGGTTGGTTGATTGGTTGGTTGGTTGGTTGATATTCGATTACTTTTGGGGAGGTGTTAGGCGTGGGAGGGGGGGGGGGGTGCGCTATTGGTGCCAACTTCTCTGAATGCGCCCGTGATTTGACATTGTTCAGCCTTTTTTGTCACGTCTTCAGATGATGTAACTTCAAGAGTAATTGCACCCGATTAACCCTTTACCTGACATGAAAAGCAGACGACACTTGCAAACAAAATTCTTGAATAACGAATTTGTTTCATTTTTTGTCTCAAAAACATAGGTTATGTCCCCTCATGGGAACGAGCTCGACGAGCTCGTTCCAAAGAGGGTCATAACCTATGTTTTTGAGACAAAAAATGAAAAATAATGAAAATTAATTGGCGATTTTTATGAATAGCGCTGGTCGGTTTTAGCCGTTACGTTGGGTAAAGGGTTAAAGGGAGTGAGTGTGTGTGTTTGATATGTAGTTAGAATCAATACCAGTAAGATTCCACTAAACTAAATCTCGTGGAAACAGTTTAGTACAACAGATTCTATAATACTGTTTTTCAGTAAGTTAACTATAAGTCGGATGACTCCTTTTTCCTTACGCAAGAATAAAGACAGCAGTAAGATTTTTATCCTCGAGTGGGGCGCGCGGAGGATTATTTCACGAGGCGTTAGCCGGTCCACGAGAGGATAAAATACGATTTTTTGGGGGGCTGGGGGGTTGGAGAAAAACGAATGAAAATAAAAGTGCTTGGTTGCACGCACCATTTAAGTACATTCCCGCTTGAGTGGTAGTATTTGAAGCATAGCGACTACGACTAAAACTGTCACTGTAAGGCTATCAAATTCTGTCATATGGCCTTTGCACAAGCAATGTTTCAGCCAATGGACCTCCGGGTAACCCGGAGGTCCATTGGCAGAAACATTGCCTGTGTTTCCTATGAGTAACCAGGAGAACCTGTCGTGCTTTGGATGCCATTCGATATGGCAATTACGCGCAATTCCTGCGCGCAAATAAGCCTAGATAAGCGCACAGTTCGTGACAGGACTTCTATTTTTAATTGTAGAGGGTCAGATCGACTTTAGTGAACGAGGTTCAGAAATTTCATATCAGTTCGTGACGAATTTGTGATTCTTTTTATCACATAATGTGTAATTTAACATTTTAGATAACATAACGGCTAAACCTGGCCAACGCTGTTCACAGAAATCGCAAGTCAAATTTTATTATTTCTTTTCAAAATTTTGCCTCAGAAATATAGCTTATGACACCCTAGTTGGAACGAGCACCTCGAGCGCGTTCCAGTGAGGTTGTCATAAGCTATGCTTTCGAAACAATTTAGATAGAAATAAGGTAGATAGTTAATGAAAAATAAGAGAAGATTAATTCAATTCTACTACCGAAACCAACTCACTCACAACGTTATCACGTGGACCTTGACTTCTGGCGTTATCACGTGGACGTTGACTTCTGGCGTTATTCTCGCATTAGACGTGTTGTGAACGATATTTTCCTTAATGAACTTGTTGATGGTGATTATGTGATAAACCAATTTCCGCCTGTTACCGGTAAGCGCATCGTCGAAAACGCCACCAAATGCGGAAGATAAATGAAACAGAAGAGTCATCAAGGTTCGGCTGCACCTGTTCTCAGTACAAAATCTACAGACCCGTACCATACCGCAGCGGTCCTCTAGACTATGCGACTTGCACCAAATCCCGTATTAAAAATGTCGCTGATATTCGTTTTCTTAGAGGGTAATAACAGTCGTGATAAATTAGTCATGCTGTCCTGTACATGGAGTAGTAGGAGTAAATAATTTCGGATCCTTCTGAACAGCTGAGCAATGTATAAGGAAAATGAGCACGAATCTAGGTTGCCGTTTGATAATTTGTGTCTGTTTATTTGGGTTTAACGACACATTTAACAGCCAGGGTCGTTTCGTGTCGGACAGTTTTACAAGTCGGGGAAGCCGGAGTACCTGGAGAGATCTACATAGCAACGGCGATTAACTGTCAGACTCTCCAACCTGAATAATCCGGAACATGTAGAGTTATCAACGATTTAAGGCAAGTGCACCATCGATGTGCAGTGCACTTTATAGTACACAGTGGCGTCACTGTGCCCCACGTAGGCCGCCAGGATTGTCTTGCCCAAGTACCCGGCGCAGATGGAGCGGGTCAGGATAGAACCGTTGATCTTTTGTTTAAAGCTCAATGCTCTCACCATTGAGCCAACGTGCGCCCTTTTAAGAGTTTTTCCCCTAACCTTGTCTAAAACCTTACTACCTCATTCGTTCTTTAAACTGAAAAGGTGTGTTATTTGGAGTTTGCATTCTAGTTTTGTTCAGGCGGATGGATATGGCAGGCCCCACAGAGTGCGCTAGTCTTTATAAGCAAATGTGCAAATGAAACACACCAAAACAGGGTCCAACAAAATTGACCAAAACTCGCCAGACGGGAGCGTCAATATGACCGAAACGAATGAAGCAAAGAGATTGAACCGAATGTAAATAAAACATTTATATTCAATTTGTACTTCCATGGCAACAACTCGAGATTCTAAAGGGTTTTGAACGGGATACGTTACCAATTCGATCATCAGTTCTGAAGTTGGCCTCAAAGCTATATTTCACTTTTGTTAATTATAAATACATATTTTCATTGATACATGAACAACACTCAAATTTTAACACGGAGAAGCCTGAAGTTGGTGTGTTGATGGTTCGATTGGGAGAGACAATGTCTTCTAAATTGAATAGTTTCTCGCCAAGTGCCTGCCTACATGGGCAGACGACACCTGACAAGAAACATATGCCGCCATACGTTTTGATTATTTTAATTCTAGATACATTCACTATTATATTACTATTTATTTATTTATTTGTTTATTTATTTATTTATTTATTGGTGTTTAAGGTCACATACGTATGCACAATGGCTAATCGTGACCGTGACAGTTTTACGGGCGGAGGAAGCCGGCGTACCCGGAGAGAACCACCGAGCATCGACGAGCAACTGTCAGCTCCTCAACATTCTAACTCTGTTCAATCTCCGCTCAAGCAGGGTTACAGCGGTTGAAGACATGTGCACCATCGACGTGCAGTACGCCTTAGTACACGGCGTCACCGAGCCCCCACGTAGGCAACCGGGCTAAAGCGCCTTGACCAAGGACACAACGTGGGTCGTCCCGGACGGGGATCGAACTCGGAACCTCTAGCTTAGAAGTCCAACAGTCTACCACTGATCCACCGCGCTCCACTATTGTATTACAGGCTTCTGGGAGTTAATTGAGCGTTAAAATTCATAGTCAAATATTAGTGCCATTTGCTGTATAGCCGTCGTGGACTGGTCACTTTCCACGGGTTTGCAATATTTCCACGGACGCAGTAATATTAGATTGCAGGCACTTATTACAGGAAAAATCATCAAAAATGCAATTAATGAAGCGCCGAGTACTACATGTACCAGGTACTTCATTAATTAAAATGTTGCTGATGATTTTTTTATTACCTGGTAAACGCATGCCCGCGTGTGGATTACGTCCAATCCACAGCGACTGTACTGTTTAAAGTTATGTACATGTATATAAATGTTCATGGGTTTATATTTTCTGTGATAATGCCGTCCAGCAGTGAATGTTTTGTTTTATTGTTTCTTTTTTGTTTCCTCATCATTTTACAACTTACGGGACCCGGGTAATAACTTGTCTGAAGAAAAGGGAAGTGAATACGATTCTACAAGAATATCCCAGCTTTGTGCCACAAGTCATTTTAACCCTTTATCTAACACGAAAAGCAGGCGACACTTGCAAATAAAATTCTTGAAGCACTAATTTTTTTGATTTTTTGCGTCAAAAACATAGCTTATGTCCCCTCATTGGAACGAGCTCAACGAGCTCGTTCCAATGAGGGGTCATAAGCTATGTTTTGTGATTAAAAATTGAATGGAGAATTTTGTGAATAGCGCTGGCCGGTTTTTGCCGTTACGTCGGGTAAAGGGTTAAGTAACGTGCGGTATGAATAAAAGATCTCGACAGTTTGTACTATTCTTGTTGTGTGTTTTCAACATTTACTGATAGGATACAGGGATTGAAGAAGTGTCGGGATTCAATTCATTTGTTTATTCACTCTGAAAACCAATAAGGGTATGAGAGGTACAGATATTTACACATTTTTTACATAATGGTCAGTTCTAGGAGAAACATATAAACAATGAACATTTTAACTGAAACTCTAAAAGACTGATGCCCGATGCCTCACTCTGCACTTTACCTGTTGAGTCTCATGGACCGCGCACATGGATTATCATCCGAAACCGCGCACATATGGGTTATCATCAAAGAATCATGTAAGAACGAATCTGATCGGCGATTACTATTACTGTACCATGTGCTCGCCTATGTTACTACCTGTGAAAAGCCTGTATGTTAAATTTTAATTTTTAACCCCCACTACCGGTGTAATACTTCTATTGCGGTTAAAATCCTTTACACCTATAGTCTACTATCTACTACGTGCAATGACTTATTAAGTTTAAAATACCTACAATTAAATATTTAAAATAAAATTTAAGAATTATTTAGAATAATTTGAATGGAAAAGCAAGGTAAATTCAATCAACTTTGACGCTGTGTCTAGCTGTCAATCAAAAATTCACGTGCAGCCGGTAGTACTGCCCACCGGCGCAGATGTAAACAAAACAAACCCGTGTGTTTGCGATAGAAAGAGTCGTCTTTTCCCCATTTTAAGTGACAAAGTCGATTATGTATTAAGAACGTGGAATAAATAAAACAGATAGGTACTGGGGTCTGTAATTAGATTTAAACCACCGGTAGAATAAGGGTTTTAACCACTCAGCAACCCGAGTGGTTAAAACCCTTATCCTACTCGTGGTTTAAATCAGATTACCGGCCCTAGTACCTATTTATTTTATATATTACTACATTACTAATGCAAATAGGAATTGAAACATATTCAGTCATATTTCTCAGACTTCAGTCTACTCTATCAGGTGAGACTGAATCGGCTAAGTTCACAGATGTATTATGGGGAAAAGTCGCAACTTTAAAATTTGCTATCAGAGTGAGGAGAGTTAAAGACCTATCGTCAGTTACATATAGTAACAAAACGTGACTGTCAGACAAATTTCGACATTATATACGTATCTTTGTCCCGGCATGATTTAATTATCTGTATCATCAACTTCATCATTTTATTATATCAATACTGTTTCGTTATTTATGTTTTTTTATTCTGACTGTGATATAAAAATATGCCATATGTGATATTTAATTAATATTAATAAAATATACTTGTTACAATTCTTGAGTCCTATTAATTCAGCGAAGTGTTCATGGAAGAGGCAGTAGTGAATATATTTCTTTAATCATTTGGATAAAACAGGCCACGTTTTGCTACCAGATTTATAAAAAATATTGTTTGTAATGCCTGCTTTACCATAAGCGAGACATGACGTTCACTAATTCCAGCAGCTGTGGTGACGGTGGAGGCGTAGTCGGCATATATAATGCACTGTACATAATCATTGTGTGTTCAAGGGAGTATTTCCAAATTAGATTTCCACCCCCAGTAAGTAGTCCCATTTCAGATTCACAATCAAATCACCTATTGTCGAAGTCTAAGCTATTTATGGGGTACTGAGTTTTTGGTTAATGTTTTTCAAAATCGCCTAAAGAATTATATTTTTAGGGAGTCCTTGTCTATTTTACCCTGACCATGTCATTGTATTGGGTTATACACAGAGCGACACTCGCGTGTGAATTGGTTATTCGATATGGCACGAGTGCCATCGCGGAAGGATAAAACGAGAGGCCGCAGGCGTTCTGTGTTTATTGCCCACCTTCACGTCCATAAAACAATTATTAGGACACTCAGCAATTCATTCGACAACTATCAACAAAAAGAACACATTTTATCGCCATCCAAATTTGCGAGGGGAACCGTTTCGTCCCCTGAGTTCCAATGTGTTCTATGGGGACGATTTTCAGCTATCGCTAGCGATTCAAATTGTAATTGTGTTGCACGATTGGTAGAAAATTCCAGTGAAATTCCGCTTCTATTTAAATAATAGTCCCTCAACGATTTCTGTTCCGCACATTTGTACGGAACAGATTTTCATTTTCCGCATGATTTTGTGTTGCTAGATACGTTACGACGCTGTACCTCTATTAGAGCTGAACCGGTTAACCGATTAATCGATTAACCAAAGATCAACGTCTTGATCGATCAAAAAAAGTAATTGATCGATTAACCGTTGCCTTAAACTACTGTATTATATGGGTTAACAAAGGAACAAACTTGCTTTAAAACATGCAAACATTGTCACACTGACTTGCATCAATTATTATGAGACAGATTAAAGCTTACAAGTTATGTGCAGACATACTTGTTCACTTGCATGGTCATTGTACTGTATCGGTAGCTGGAAATGGTCATTCTTAACTCTTTGCCCGCTGCGGACAGCAGACGATACTTGCAAAATAAATTCTTGAATTACTAAAAATTTCCAACTTTTGTCTCAAAAACATAGCTTATGACCCCTCATTGGATCGAGCTCAACGAGCTCGTTCCAATGAGGTGTCATAAGCTATGTTTTTAGACAAACATTGAAAACATAGTACAATTTGAAGAAGCTTTTTATATATAGCGCTTGCCGGTTTTGTCCGTTACTTTGGGTAATGGGTTAATGCTATAAATCATCAACGGTACGGCAAAAATTCAGCCACCTACTAAGACAAGTGATTAATCGGTTAACCAAGGTTAATCCATATGATTAATCGATCAAGAAAACCCTTTAATCGTTTCAGCTCTAACCTCTATTATATTGAAAAAGAATAATTCTCAAACTTTTGTCGTAAATGCTAATTGTTTTGACTTGGAGACACTAGAAAAACGTTATGTGATACATAAATTTAATATATAGTATACAGGAATACCTTTGTTATTATTCGATCACCTGTGAATTATTCAGAAAAAGGTTAACGTTGTTAAACTCTGTGTCTCTCGGTGGGAGATATAAAGTATCGGGTTCTCGGCAGCACGAAGTTTAAAGCGACAACACAGCGTTAAACTATTCAGATTGTAGCCTATTATAGTATAGTAGCTTAAAACATTTGCCCGAAAACATAGCCTTTGACCCCCTCATTCGAACGAGCTCGTCGAGCTAGATCGTTCCAATGTGGGGTCACAGGGTATGTTTTCGAGGTAAAAATTGAAAAAAAAAATTAAAATTTGGTTGGCTATTTTCTGGATCTACGCTGGCGGGCATGTTTATGTCGAAATGCTAATTCTGTGATAAAAGAATATCAAATTCGACATAAGAAATTTATGAACATCGTTCACTAAAAAAGAAATTTTTATTTCATATCGTGAATTATTAAAGATCCTATATATTTATCTGAAGCCTGTAGTGATATGGATGACAACCCAAAATGCAAAATAAATTTTAAAATATTTTATTGGTGATTGTAAAACATGACTAATTTTGACAGAGATGAAACAAAAGTTGGTTACAATATATGAAACGCATTCCACAGATTTTGTTGAAGGTATTTCTAAAAAGATGACCTTTAAGTCTTGAAATGCAAAAAAAGAACTCACAAGACATCTCACAGATTTCATCCTGTTGGTTCACGGAGATCTTACGTGTTGTGTGATGGCGTCTTGTGGTCGCTGTCGATATTCTGCTTCAAAAGAGACCTCGCGCACTGATTTTGTAGGTGTTAGCAATACAACGAATGTCGGAGTCAGGAGGTGCTCAGAACGCACGTGGCAGAGAGAAAGAGAGAGAGAGAGAGAGAGAGAGAGAGAGAGAGAGAGGGGGAGAGAGAGAGATAGAGAGAGAGAGAGAGAGAGGGAGAAGGAGATGGAGAGAAAGATAGACAGACAGAGAGGCAGACAAGGCCAACGGTATCTTTACTAATGTATTTTTGCACCATAGCATCACCATAGAGTCAAGTTTGGGTGGCGGTGTACTCACGGCTTAAATGCTATCATCTGAAAAGCTGTATTTCTCGTTTAACAAACATGTTTCGGTGGGGGCGGGTTTTGAATTTGTTAAAACTTGGAGTCAAATATATTCAATTTTTCCGACTTTAGAGTTCCATGGGTCGCAATCGTAGCTTTGTGTATGGGATTCCTACCCTCCCACCAAGGTACGTGAGCAACCACTGACACATATTAGTGTATGATGGCCACTGTATAATAATTCCTTCACATATATGAAATGCGTGCATGAAATGTGTTCCTTTCCCATTGAATAAGTCTGCTTTCCTGACAAAAATTAATAAAATGTAACAACACACGAATAATACAGCAAATGGCACAAAACAAAACATAGTGATGGGGGACGTGACATCCGTTACTTATTCCCAGTTCCTTATTCGGCATTCGTTATTAACCGACAAAATCGGTTGATACAGAATGACGAATAAGGAACTGGAAATACGTAACGATTGTCACGTTCGTATACTGATGCCAAATGTCAAACTTCAGGAACACAAACTCTGCATGATGCTGGACATGCTGCAAAGAAACCAGGAAGAAAACAAAATAAAACGTTTAGTTGGACCAAGGAACACGTCTCTGAATAATCCATACAACTCGGATGGCCCATATCAAAATCTGAAAAAGGAAAAAGAAAACGTTATACCAATGTCTTGACGCCGAAGCCGCCGCCACCACAAGCAGCGAATCCTCCAAGCCACAGCCAGCATGTAATTTCTTCCAGCCAGCTGCCATTAATTTTGTCAGCCGCGAAAATATCCACCTGAAGATTCGCCAGAATATTTTAGTTTTTAACAACTGAATGCTAGTCTCTCTTTGGGCATAACTTGGGTTATACAGCATACACGTAGATCCCCATGGTATGCAGGAACGATGACATGGTTTGTCCTGACTGTGACGGTTCATGTCCCGACTGAAACAATATTCCATCTGCATCAAGAAGGCATGCCTTCGTTGAAGGCATGCCTTGATGATGCAGTTGGAATATTTGTCAGAGTTCTAGGAAATTTATTTGCATGGTCGTCCCAAATTGTTACTTAATTAGCACGTATCCTCACTCCACCCCACTAAATCCATTTAGCAATGTCCCTGCTGGAAAAAAAATATACGCTAGCTTTGCGATGGAAATATGAAATGCACTCAACTTCAAGCTGACCCAGCTAGCTCAGCCGCCATGAAAATAAGTTGAGTCGAGTCTGCGAGCTCTCGATAGCTTCCTCCAACTAACTATACTTCTCCATTGTAGGGCCCCGCCAAACTCCATTCAATCCCTTAGCCTAGTAACTTATACTACTGTCCTACACTGAATAGAACTACTTTTGGTCTCATTTAGCCCAAATAACTCCCTCTAATGCAATAAAAAACATCTCGTCAAATAAAAGTACTTTTGGGTCACTAATTCCTACAACTCATTTCGATATCCATCGCCCGCCAAAAACCAGCCCCTGACCGGAGTTCCAAGTTTTCCCTCAAGTGGATACTGACAACCCAGTATTCTCACAGTTAAGCATTTGCCTGTAGAGAAGTACAAAAATACAGAAGATGGCTTTTAATAAGTTTTTAACCAATGAATTTGAACGTTTGAAGTTTACTCTTTGTTGATTCCCCTTTTAAAAATACGAAAACGGCGTTCTCACTATCCTTTGAAGTTCTGTATGTTTTTTTCATTTGATTGTATCAAGAGAGTGCGCATCGTGACGTGTAATACATGCACATTCCTTTTCATTAATATGAAAGTATAGGACGTGAGATTTGATCATTTTCTCCGGAGAAGAATACAAACTTGCAAATTACTGTAAAACACACTCGTCATGCAAAGAGACGAGGTGGACACTTTATTGTTGGTAGGTGAAGTACTTATAGATATTCTTAATGACGGGTTATCTGTGAATTAGTTGCTTCTAAATAGCTTGCCATATGAAGCCAAGTTTTCCCTTTATTACTTTTAATAACGAAGCTGACAACAGTCTGTAGTCTTTATTTGTTAAAAGTAACCCGAAACATGACTTTTTTTCTATGGAGGTCATAGGCGTTTTGGTAACAATTATTTGCTTCTAAATTGGACCATCGTCGCTCGTCTAGTAATTTCAAAGGGGATAACCTTATCCATAGTCGATTTTCATGACAAAAATGTCAAGGATGGATTCTGGAACACATGTTCATCATAATCCGCAACGCGATATAGAAACAAAGACGGTATTTCAGCACCCCCCCCCACCCCCTTGTGACATGGTTAAAAACCCAAACAGCCAAGTATACAAAACAATTAAGTGCAAATCATCAGTTTATCTTTTCACGGGGAAATCTGTCCCCAAATTAGTGTCAGGCTTTCTGAAGCATAAAACATCAAACTATATATTCCTTAAACGCTGGACGATTGTAAAGAACATGATGTTACTGTTATATCTCCAGTGACGGTGTCCCGGACAAGAGGCGAATCCAGCAGTGTAATCTCGTTGCTGGGAAATAGGGGTTAATAATATCTTGCTCTGCAGTTCTAAACGGTTTCCGGAAAATTTTTGAATTATGATACTATAAAGAATTTAATAAACCAGTGAATTGTTTGGACTTTATACGGCGTCTGTGATCAATTAATGGTGTCCATCCGATGCGTTGAGTTACTCTTTGAAAATAACATCACCCTCCGGCGACCGTTCTTGGTCGTTGTGCTCCAAGTTTCTGTATAGCGACCAATGTAACGGCCAAAACCGGACCGCTGTATATTTTGATTGACAACTAGTAATGAGGTTTTTTACCAGTTTCAAACAACCTGAAAGACCCTACAATGTGGTCACTGCAAACATGGTCTCTTTTCTCAATCACATGGCTGAGTCCCAGGCTTGGCAATTTCAGGAGAGCGATTTTTTAGCTCTCCTTACTGCCCTCCTGAAAGAATTAAGGAGAGCGAAAAATTGCCCTCCTAAATATTTTGGTCTGGGATGATTGAGATTACATGTAATATTTTGTATTGTGCTCACATTCAATTTTTGTTGTGAAGCAAAAATGTAATTTAACTTCGAAGTCACATAACATCACGTAATTTCATTTTGAAAGTGGTTTAGTGGTAAAAGGTAATGGCTGCAACCATACCCAAACACAGTTGCAATCATTTCAAGCAAAATGGGTCACAGCAATATTTTTTTTTCTGTCAGTTTCAAGTTCAACAACTGACATCACAGTTTGAGGGGTAATTATTCAAGGAATATTGACACTATAATATACTACCATTACTACTATCCTGTCACTTGAAGCACTTGCACGAGGATGTGACTGTAGATTCAAGCAGACCTGTTGTCCAAGAAAGTCATACGCCTACTACTACCACCTTCAACCCCCCTTGGTGGTAGGCGTATGACTTTCTTGGACAACAGGTCTGGGTACATACACAGGTCTTGTCAAGTGTGTGTTCGGTTGTTGAGTGAGATATCTAGATGTCTAAGAGATTTCGCTTTACCTTAGTAAAGTTAATAAAATCACTGATGTAGTCTGTTGGTTTCAGTTTCAATGAGTTCGTTCAACTGGATACTTAAAATGCTGTGTAAAGCTAATTGCTCTCCTAAGCTGATTGAGGAGAGCGATTTTTTGCCCTCCTGCATTCTTCAGAATGCCAGGCCTGGCTGACAATTTTAGTCATAAGAATAGATTTAAAGGAAAGTTAGCTCCCTTAATTTCCTAAAGCTGTCATTATGTTTAACACTTTTGGGTATGGGGATTTCATATGAATATTGAAATTTCGATATGTTTGCGAATTTGTATCATTAATGTTCGCATCATTTCACAAACTTTAGGCATTTCCCTGCAGGATAATATAAAAATACAGAAGGTGGGTTTCTACACTTGTTCTTCAATCAGTTTGAACGTTTGACTATTAGATTCTGTTGATACCGATTTAGAAATAAGAGCACTTGTATTTTCTCCATCATATCATGTACTGTACCTTTTTGTCTGTTCATTATGTCAATAGAGTGCACATCGTGACATATATACTGTCCAAAACAAGTTAAGCAACCCCCCCCCCCCCCTTCCCATAATACCTGTGGGTAGGTATACAAATAGCTCATATTGTGACGTTCTGCATTCCGCTATCGGATCGGCCATACATCCTTAAAACTGGTGAATATTTGCTGGCTATTAACCACTTCACTGCCGTGTGCTTATAGAGAAATGAGACAACATCACAGTGAGAGAAATTCGGAAGGTCATGGACAGTATGCCACGCCGATTAACCCTTTCCCAACGTAAGGGCCAAAACCGGCCAGCGCTATTCTCCAAAATCGCCAATTAATTTTCATTATTCTTTCATTTTTTGTCTCAAAAACATTGGTTATGACCCCTCGTTGGAACGAGCTCGTTCCAACGAGGGGGTCATAACCTATGTTTTGAGACAAAAAAATGAAAAACATTAGTTATTCAAGAATTTTGTTTGCAAGTTTCGTCTGCTTTTCATGTTAGGTAAAGGGTTAAGATGTGTTAGATATTCTCGAGGCTGTTCCATCAGGTACTGAACAACATGACGTTTTTTTAACGTTGTGATGACGTTTGCGATCCCCAATATTCATTCAATAAAAAAGAAAGCTCTAGAAACCCTTGCTTCACTAATAAGGCATATTTCCCCTACTGCAAATAGCAGGTTTTCTCGGGATAATTTACCCATTTACTGTATACCCACTGGTATTATAGGGAGGTGGCGGGGAGGGGCTTAACTTTGTTTGGACAGTATAATACAGACGCTGTCCTTTACATGAATATATAAGTCTAGGAGGTGAGATTTTCTAATTTTTTTCTGGGAGAATAAAAACTTACAAATTACTGTAGAAAACATTCGCCAAACAAACAACCTAAGTGGACACTTGAGTGAAAACGATAGATATTCTTAATGATGAATTATCTGTGAAGTGGTAGTTTCTAACTAGCTTGCGATAAAAACCCAAGTTTCCTTTTCTAACTTTTGATAAACTAAAACAACTGACTGCTCTGAGAGCTGTCTAGTTATTTCTGTTTAATAAAGCAACAAAAGGAAACTTGGCTTTATTTCTGCTGATATCATAGGTGTTTCCTGAATAATTACTTGCTTCTCAATTGGACCTTCGTCCCTCGCCTAATAATTCAAGGGAGATAACTTTATCAAATATCGATTTTCATGGCAGTTTTAGTCAAGGCTGAGATCTCGATCTGACAAACCTATGAGACGGATTTTATAAATAAAATATTTCGAAATCAAGACCGAATAAAGACACAACAAACGGAAACAGCATCTGGCATGCAATGTTTTCACCTTCCTGATTGGACAGGTGAGGTTCTACTGTGTTATGGGCAGGAAAGCAGACAGAAAATTTCGAACACATATATGACTGTGGTTACTAGATTGGACAGGTAATTTCGACCAGATGGCGCCCTAGCCGCGATCCGGTCGATTTCTCTGTCCCCTATGGCAACGTAACCACGGTACTGTGCGTGTTTTATTTTGTACAACATCGCATCTCGAGTAGATTGTTGGTGAGTAAACGAAACGCTGCTCCGATGCAGCGCATTTGTCAATTTTATAGCTAGCGAAGAGAGTAATTTTGAGATGGAGGTGCCACCTCTCTCACAAAAAAAAAACAAACTGAAGTACCAAAGATGATGTCGCCCAAGTTACCCGTCAACAGCAGTCAACTTGAAAAAAGGATATATCGACAAGACCCAATCACATGAATATTGTCACATAGTCAGTCCCAACCAATGAACTACTAGGTGGTTATCGATATTAGAATTCAAGAATTTAAAGAGTTAATATTTTCTTTTCGTTGTCTCATCATCTTCCGCAAAAGTCCTGTATAACGAATTTGGAATAACGTGTATTATATCCTAAGAAATAATGAGAATAAATAGACACAAAGGCATTCGCGTTCGAACTGTCATTTTTTACCGCACTTGATCGATTTTGGCGTTGGGATTATATTGAACGAGAAGCTGAAGGCTTCGAGTTCAATATTATCCCTCCGCCAAAATCGATCGAATGCGGTAAAAAATGACAGTTCGAACGGGAATGCTGTTCTGTATTTATTGCACGCCAGCAGTTTACTAAAAAATATTAAAAACACAAATTATTGCCAAAAATAACCAAAACGTAAAAAAACGAAATAGTTAAATAGTCAGAGCACGTGATCCGTATTGTTCAAGGAGAATACAAAATTTCTTTTTGTTCGCTTCAGTTTTTGCAGAAAAAAACGTGTATTTTTAGGGGGGGGGGGTCTTCCAAAAAATTCCGGACACAAGGCCTAAAATATTTTTTTCCACCTTTTGACCACCACCCACCCACCCACGTGCAAAAAAAATATTTTTTTCCTCTGACCACTTGGACACCCACCCCACCACCCATATTTTTTCAGAGTATCACCACAGTGGGTAATGAAAAATTATTGCACTGAGCTTCCTGTTGTCAATCCTTGCCTTAATTTGAATCCTAATCTACTGTCTAAACTAATTATGTACACATCAACCAGCATCTAATAACTGATGACAGAACTTTCAGTTAAGCATTTGTAATTCATGCATTTCAATAATATGCCTATATACACTATGGCGTAGTGTATACTGGCATATTATTGAAATGCATGAATTACAAATGCTGAACTGAAAGTTCTGGCCTTAATGCACTCATAGTAATTATCATTCATGTGTTAAGTTCCTAGACTGAAGAAACAGTTTAAATTTAGTGAAGAAGTTTTAATTTTAATGACCTGACTACAGGCTACGTGTCTAGGCTTGAGGTTTCAGCCAATTGTCATTACTCAAAAGATAGGAGATAGTGTAGGAAAGCTGAAAATCTGTCACCTAACACTATTGTAAATCTCCCTGTCCGTCCTGGTCCGTCTCCGAAAAAATGTCAGCATTGATTTCTGCATATAACACCATATAATATAAGAATTAGACTATTTTTGTGAACATCAAATAGAGGATTAGAATAATCTTCTTTTGCTGCATAGTATTATGCTCAGCTACTCATCTATATACTCTGGCTCAGTCATGGTCAGTTTTCAATTCAAATATTAACTGTAACTTTTGTTTCATGTTTTCACGAGATAGCCAGACAAACCCTCTGTGAAAACCCTGGTACTATCACTATGAGCTTGAATTAAGTAAATGGGGTTTTATATCAAAGATGCACAGTGAGAATTTTCATTAGTTTCAGGTTACAAGAGCTATACTCAGAGAAACTGGGCATTTAGATTATTTTCCGTAAATTTTTTACATTATTTTAGATGTTCTGCTGAACACATTGCTACTCATTGTAAAATCCAAATTGTGCCGTGATGATTCAGCTATGAAAATTATGTTAACCATTCCCAAATTAAAATTCATAAATTTCCACTGATTGTTTTTAGTCAAACTGGAGTACACAATTCTTTAATGCATCTTATTTAATTTACAAAAAAGAGAACAAATCCCCTAATCAGCCTAGTGGGGCCTTATTCACTAACCCCACCTGACAAACAGGTGCCTATTAGACTACTAAACAGCAATATAGCCTTGTTATGTGAAAATAATTTGAAAAAAAACCCACCAGGAAAAAAATTGCAACTCCAGGAAAAAAGGTGTTTTGGCCCCCATCCGACCACCCACCCACCCCGGCCTTGTGTCCGGAATTTTTTGGAAGACCCCCCCCCCCCCCTGGTATTTTATGAAAATAAAAGCATAGGCGTGAAATAAAATGCCATCTGTAATAAGAACATACCCGTGCATAGTCGGCATGTCGCTCTGCACTGCTGGGCGACAAGACTCGTGGAACACTCTGCACTTGCAAAGAGACAGGTCAGTGGGTCACTTTTGTCGAGGCATCTTTCTGAAATATAACAGTGAATGAGATGAAGACAACGAAAAACTTTAATTCTGAACCAACTGAGTATTTCAAAGATATTTTCATAAAATCTTGCCATAGCTGCTGTAAAGCCGTAAAGACTAGATTTGAATGAAAATGTCAAAGGAAATGTAACTCAATGAATAACTGTTTAAAAAATTAATTTAACCGAGAGGGGAAAATTTGGTTAAAAGTGCCCAAATAAGCAATTTCAATGACTTGAGATTACCTTCCCTTGGAGGAATATCGATCAGTAGAATGCAAACAGTTAAGTACCTTTCCGGTCTTCTTGTTCATCTGATTTGCAACTGTATAAACATTATAGAGCAACATCTCTCTATCGAACATCACCAGACCAAATTCATAAGCTAACGATTTTGCTTTTCAGAAAGCATTGTTCAAAGTTCAGCTTTGACTAAAAAAATTTAGCGATTCGTGATAAATTTATGTGAACAATTTTTTCATCATCTCGAGAATTTAAAAAAATCCTCCCATTTTTTTTATTTATTCCCTTGAGGAAAAATGTTTATTATCCGATAAGAGAGAAATCTAGTCGTCTCATCATCAAAGCACAATCTGGAATACCCAGAGTTTCAACTGAAGCGATTCTGCTTGCGAGTCATCTCCGCCGGAATTTGATTCTGATAACAGGCCGAATTGGGGAAAACGGGATATTGTTTACGCTGGCAATCGTCTTCTATCTATAGAACGCAAACAAAACGTAAAATACAATGGCCAATCGAATGTAGTGCATTTTATCAACATGCGAAGTTCGAATATCACATGATCAGCTGGTATTTATGGGTAGATAGTTTCTCCTGGGAATCACTAACAATGCCGAGAAGACGTACGGTTCGATAATACTGGAAGGTTTAGAAAGAATCCAAGAAGATTGCTGGTGTCAGGAATGACTGACAAACAGTCAAAATCCCCTTCATCGTTTTGAACACCAGCATTTAGTTCATAAATGTGCAACTGGGCGTAATATCCTTATGAGTGAATAGTTCTATTTCATTACATAGAGTAAATTCAATTCAATTAATCATTGCATTATAATATTAAACTTACCTTTTGTTGAAGTTGACGTGATTGAAGTTACGACTGGTGTAACCGCATGCGTTGAACTCACTGTAACAATTAAAAAATATATATATACCAAACAAAAAGTTACGAATCATATTTGTTTAAAGTATTCAAAACAATTTCGTCATTTGTAAGGTAAACAAATATATAGTTTCCATTTTTTATTAATATACACTAACCATACATTACATGTGGATAAAGTTTACTTTGCCTGCTAAGTCAAACATTACTTGAGTGCATATCCCTCTTTATGGACTGAAATTTTGGAAAACAGCTGATGCAGATTTCTGTGTAGTCTTTGAGAATAGGTTATTTTCCAAAGTAAGTTGAAAAGTTTGTTTTAACGCAAGTTAGTGTCAGTAAGAAATGCTTAAAATAAATATAGATTATTACCACAATGTGGGGTGCACGATAGGGCTGCACGGTATATGGATAAACCGATATATACCGGCATTCAAAACAATATCAATTGAATACCGGTGTAATTACAAAAATATCGGTTTATCGTCATTATTTATTTACCCACAATTTAATTTTCAAGATGTCTTGAGTTTTTTAAATGTAGCCCCGAATGAATAATATTATCTCTTTATCCAAGGAATCGTCTGCTTGTGCACTCGTAATATACAAATTCAGCAGTTGAAAAAATAATTTTCAAAAATTTCAACAAAACTATATCATGTGACCCCTTATTGGAACGAGCTCGTTCCAATGAGGGGTCACATGATATAGTTTTGTTGAAATCTTTGGGTAAAATCTGATAAATTAATTTTGAAAATAATAAATTTTGATATCGTCTGCGTTGGGAAAGGTGTTTCGAACCGCATCATCAAGGCATGCTAATTCGTTCCGGCTGTGATGCCTCGAGTCTCGATTGTGGTACTTGTGTTCATATATCTAAACCGTTTTCGATATACCGGTATACCACGGTATTGTTTTGAATACCGACACTGGTCTTCAGTTTTGAATATCGTGCAGCCCCAGTGTACGAGATGGTGTATTGAAGTCGAGACCTGGTCTCTGGGCATATATCGACGAGTCCGTTAGGATGAGTCGATATATGACCCAGAGGCGAGGTCAAGACTTCAATACACTATCTCAGAAACCCACGTGGTGGTACTAACCAATTTATCTTACAATATCCCCCCCCCCCCCCTTTCTTGACATGTTCGCATATATTTTGACAATCGTTCAGAGTCAAAGAACTGATTTTTTTATGAATAAAAATCATGACGTCATGGTAATGCGTTTTTGTGCTATGCATGACGTAATCCCCATTTATTATTCCACTTGTTCAAAAGCCGCTGATGTTTATAACAGTGTTTCAGCTTTGTGTTTCTTTGTTTTATTTTTCCGGTTTAACACATGGTAGACCTATATAAAAATATCATCATGGCAAAAAATGATCTAATCCAATTTATTTCGTTGAGTTGGTTATTTATTTTTCATTTAATTACTGTTATCAAAAACGGTGGCCTCAACATGTGTAATCACTTTTCGATGAGTGCAGGTAAAAATCGTCGGCTTTCTGAATCTAATGATCGCATTGGCGATTGCTACCGTTAATACAGATTTGTACTTTGTCTGGACATTTTTACTTGTATTGGTGGAAATACGTTCTTGTTGTAAGATAAAACATCAGAATGTATGACAGACAGGTTTTGCCATAACAATGATTCAAATATGCGAACAGAAAGCTTACTGTGTGATTTATTGTGGGTCAGAGTGTCATCGAAACATTATTTATTTATTTATTTATTTATTTATTTATTTATTTATTTATTTATTGGTGTTTAAGGTCACATACTTATGCACAATGGCTAATCATGACCGTGACAGTTTTACGGGTGGAGGAAGCCGGATTACCCGGAGAGGACCACCGAGCAACGACGAGCAGCTGCCAGCTCCCCAACATCATAACTCCGCGCTGCAGTACAGGCAGAGTTAGATTGGTTGAAGACATGCGCACCATTGAAGTGCAGTACGCCTTAGTACACGGCGTCATCGTGCCCCCGTGTGGACAATCGGGGTTAAGTGCCTTGCCCAAGGACACAACGCGGGAGTCCGAATCGATCGCTCAGACGGTCACCCATCCGAGGACAAACCGGGCTGGACGTTGCTTAACTTCGGTGATCTGACGAGAACCGGTTACCGCAACGCCACCGCGCCCCCTCATCGAAACATTGCGGCACTGCTTCTAAGCAATCGTTGCTATGTAGCAATGGCCACAAATTAACTTACAGTACGCGGAGAGTGTATTATCACTAAATCACCCGCGGAGTGGAGATTTCACCCGAGCAATAATTGCAAATTTGTTGCAAAGCATAACCAGCAAAGTTTCAGCCAATGGACCTCCGAGTAAAACCTGGAGGTCCATTGGCTGAAACATTGCTTGTGTTTTTTGTCGATATGTACAAAATTTGAAAGTTATAGCTTGGGTGATAACTCCACTCCGCGGGTGATTTAGTTATAATCCACTCTCCACGTACTGTACTAATAAGTACGACAGTCCAGTTAGGCAGTTAAATTGCTCTGTATGCAAACAAAAGACAACGCTTTTTTCTGTGAACCGCAATAATTATCAACGAAACCACGACACGGCACAATTATCAACGAAACCACGACACGGCTTGTTAAGGCCTGGAACTGGTCAAACGAGTTTGATGAGGATGGACATATGATAAATATAATATGCAATGCTGTTTTCCTTACTTTCAGTTATTTTAGTTTCCGTACTTGTCTCCGTCGTTGTTGGCATTGTGGTAGCTTCAGGTGTGGTTTGCCTTGTTGTTGGTGTTGTAAAAGCTGAAATGAAAAAGCAGTGGTGTAAACAAATAATTTATATCGTAACTTTTGATACGATAAAACCGATGGAGCAGACAAACTGGGGTAGAAAAATCCCGTTGGAAAGTTCAGAGCGTGTGTCAGGGATTATACAAAGTTCAGATTAAAGACCAAAGTGGTGTATCGTTTGTACATTCTGGCTTCATCTTTCAGTCTAAATCTGTGGTCCATACGTTTCTATAGCAAACTACCCCGATGACTTTCCAAATGCTCCTATTTGATAGAGTTCAACGTTATTCTTTTCTTTATCGTTTAAAGTTACACGTGAGCCAAACGTTTTTCGTTTTTCTGTTGATAAAATTTTGATCAAAATGGTAACTTCTTCAATTTGTTGTTGTGGACAGGGTAGAATGGACTCTGACCTCACAATGAGACTTTTTCCATAAATGATTTGGAAAGAAAGAAAGAAAGAAAGAAAAAAGATATATGGCGATCCCAATGCAGTCACCTGAACCCTGTAATTCGGTTTTTGTGTTCTCGCAACTGCAGTCTAATTGGGAATTATCAGGTAGGATGCACTCCGACTCTGTGCTGAACATTTCAGCAAGAATGCCCCGTGTGACTTGAATTCGCTCCTATAAATGTAACACATAAAGTCGCCCTTAAAGGCTCCTAATGTCGCGGAAGTGCACATTTTGGTTCCACATTTAACAAATTTGTTAAATAGTGCCAATATTGCGCAACTTTCTCTAACTGTAAAGATGCGTCAGCCCATATGGTAGTTTTATGTATAATATTTCTACGCTTCTCCAAGGCACCTGGGCCGCCACCGATATATGTCATTGTGTAGGTGCAATTCAGTGACCTCAGTGGCTATCCCCTTACTCCCTCCCCACACCCCTAGTTAGAAATGCTTTATGCGCTCGTGGGTTAAGCATTAATTTATCTTACAATTGACAGTGTTCCTGATTTTCTAACCGATTTGTTGTATATTGTTTAGAGGTTATTGCTTGGTTAGTTTCATGGCGGCCGAGATGTTATCCCGTAGTAACTCCGCGTCATCCTGAGACCGAATGTCGAAGGCTAATGCGAAGTTACTTCGGGCTGATATCGCGGCCGATATGAAACTAACCAAATAATAACCTCTTTATTTAATAAACCCAAACAAATAATTACAAACTATTCTCAGATCTGTTACAGTTTTCTGACAGTTTTATTATAAGTTTTCTCCGCCAGCATGTATGGTATATGGAGATTCAATACCTGAATGTCGGTTTTTAAACACCGAGCCGCAGGCAATTTGAAACACAATAGAAACAAAGTGGAAACAAATTTGTGGACGCGTTTCTCGCGCTCCGCAATCAGTTGGATCAAACTCGTGAATAATAATTGTTTTGTTTTTACAAACACAGAAGACAACAGATAGAGTTACATCCGTTGAGTTGTTATTGGAAACGTAAACATATCAGAAGCTAAATTTTTCTCAATTTGTTTGATTTAATTATTCGACTATTAATTCATAACAGCAAAAGGTGATCGAATTGTCAGAAATTTGATGATATTTGTGACTATTTTCAGGTTTGTTTTTGGTTCGAATTTTATATCGAGGGAAGAGAATGCGAAAAGCTTTCATTTATCCAAGGCATTCTGACCAATCAGAAGACAGCATATATCGGATATATGGACAATGCTTATTATTCTTTTTATAAAGTTAGAAGTTTCCTCCTCTCCTAGTTGAGCTATCCGAACATCTCGGCTTCCAGAATCTTCGCAGAATTTCCGAGAATATTCCTGAAATCCCTAAACTCTCCCTCATATATTTCTTGGATCAATTTAATAATTATGCATTCCTTTTTTGGATATCTAAGCCTTGAAAAAAGTAGTCTAAACAGAGTATTCAAGAATGCTCCATTTGCAATGAGAAGTTCATCTTTCCCGTTTCCCGGAGAAGATCCTGTACTTTCACCTTCATACACATTCATACCTCGGCACGAGGTGAAAGGAAGTGAGAGTGGGGAGGGAGAATATTTTTCTCCTGCTCTGAAGGTCGGCAACTCGTAAATATATTCGATATTCTTTTATTCTCGGTATCAGTAAAGATATCTCTCCCCACACAACAAAACTTGGAGAAAATAAAGATAAAGTACAAAGTAATATTGCACATTTCGGCTTTCTCTTACGGAAAAGTATCTATAATGGACTTACGAGCACATATGGTGGCATCAACTCCATCGTTGGCGCGACAAAAACATTGACAGTTCTTTCCTTTAAATGCTTGGTTTGGACAAACTACGGCTTGACAGCCATCTGAAATACAACAATATGTCATTTTGAATACTGAATGAGATTGTTCTAAAACTTCGTCTTCGTCCCGAAAATCACTTGGAAATTAAGTGGGACGACGAGAGGTCCCAAAAAACACTTGGAAATTGAGTGGGTCGAGGAGAGCGCGCTATAAAAAAGTATCGGTGTGCTCAAAAACCGTTTGGCTGGGTAACTAAGTGCGAAAATCTCTTGGAAGATCTGAAGACATGAGAGGGGACAATTTTGTTGTGTGTCTAAAGCGGTTAAGTTCTCCAAAAATAATATGGTATCATCAATGAACAGAAAAAGAAAATTAAAATGAAATTGTAATTCAATATTTTTTTCTTTCAGTTCCATTACCTGTTCAGACGGTTGGCGTGTATGAATTGTAATGAGTTGTAAGAAATGGGCTCTATAGCCGTCAGGGTATGCACAGTGATTCGAGGGTTCGAATACGTAATGCATTAATCACGCGTATGAGCTCAGCTGATCATATATAAGTTGCAGATCCGATTATGTAAGATAATGTACTGAAAATGATAGTTACTGGTTAATGCTCATTGCATATAATTATTATTTCCTCTCCTCTATTCCACATGGTGAAGTGGAGTGACACAATACGAAGTGTTCTAGTGCCTAAGCACAAACGATAGTCATTGTAAAACAATACACTCTGATTATTGATACTCTTGGAGGAAGAAACAACATCATGATACCATTGTACTTTGCTGGAAGTAATGAATATAAATAAAGAAGAGAATTTATTTTATTGAGCATCACACAATGATCAACACTTATGGCCAATTACGTGTTTATGGACAAGCAGACGACACTTGACTAGAAACAAGGTGTTAATGTAATAGTCGAGTACACTACACATCGCAGAAAACATGCACATCCACATTTTATATTCATTGGGAGAAACAGTGAAAATTTAGTACTGTAATTAAATAAGGTTTTTCGAAATAAATAACTACTAGACTAATCCATCGACACATTCGTTGTTCTTTGTGGTGATCGTGTGTCACCACCCAAATTTGATTTTGGCTTTTTGCCATTAACACGTTGATCAAGATTCCTTATTGCAATGAGACAGTGTTGAGCTCGTGAATCGCCACTTGAATTCGAGTTTTTTTCGAATTTTACCATCATAACATAGCTCAATATAAGTTGTCTCCGCCAACATGTATGGTATATGGAGATTTAATACCTGGATGTCGGTTTTTAAACACCGAGCCGCAGGTGTTAATTTCCAGGTATTAAATCTCCATATTCCATACATGTTGACGGAGATAACGTTTTTGTCCCGTTTGAAACACAATACAAACATAGTGGAAATAATTTTGTGGACGCATTTCTCAGCTCCAAAATCACTTGTACAAATTCGTGATAATTATTTTGTTTTTATAATCGCAGAAGACAACAGATAGAGTTACATCCCTTGAGTCATTAAGGAAACGAGTAAACAGTATTTTGTTGACATATCGGACCCTGAGTTCCATTGTGTTCTATGTGACTTCTGGCACATAGAACACATTGGTACCCAGAGGACGAATCATTTGCTCTTATTTTATTTTTATGATTGAATTGTCGGAAATCTGATGATATTTGTGACTATTTTCGGGTTTTTGGTTCGATTTTTATTTCGAGGCGAGCAAAAGCGGAAAGTTTTCGTTTAAACCATATACCCCCGATGTTTCGCGCGCGCTTATACCCTGGGTGTTGAAAAGTCCCATATACCTTGGATGTTGGTTGCATCCTTTGCCATGGCTATTTGTCCAAGGCATTCTGACCAATCAAAAGACCGCATTTATCGGGATATAGGGACACGATGATCCCTTATTGCAACAAGAATGTGTTCAGCTTGTTCTAATAAGGGAACAGAATATATGTTTTGGGCAAAAATGGACATGTTAATTCACTGAAGAATAAAATTTTGAAGGATCGAAAACGAAGAGCGACAATAATAATAAAAAAATTGGCGTTCCCTCGCACGGTCGGCAACCTATCTTGTGTTTGTAGTATGCATCCGACAGAAAATACCCCGAAAAAGTCGTTATCTCCAAAACAACTATCAAACTTATAAAAATTAATATTCAAATTAATACAGAATTAGTTCAACTCTGGTGCGGAGGGGTATGTAAGTTAGACATGAAACAAGTGGTCCTTGTTGTTCAAAGTGAGATCCAAGTCACTGGAGTTGTGGGGGAGACTCGCAAAAGGCGGGGAAAGAGCGTGCCAAATGTGTAACTTAGGAATAACGAAGACCCAGAAACATTTCATTCTAGAATGCTCCAAATATTTGCCCATCAGAACAAGGCTCCTCAGGAAACTAATGGACAAATGGGATGAAAATATGAAGGATGAGATTTATCTGATTTTTAGTTCATCTGGGTCGTTGGATTCCGCGTCGTGGTTGATCTGGCTGAATGATTTAGTCACGTCAACCAGATGGAATTTTTTTCAAGATTATTTGTTTTATAAGGATTGACGAACAAGTTATGCAACTTATATAAACGCATCTCCTTGGCCCAATTACGCAGATGTGTGGATCTGACCTCTGTGTTGCAGCTTAGTGGCCTCGCTGTTCTCGAATGCTACGAAGCAATCTTTATCCTATTCAGAGTGTGTCTCTCCGCACGAAGGACAGCCATTCTATGTTCCCACGCGATAGGACGGCACGCCGTGACAGCATCAACTCCCTACAGTTGATGCTGACAGAGTGATCGAACACATTGAGATCTTTCCCCAACCGATGATTGATCCCGGGACCTCTGGCAGCGTACTTACCCATCCAGCCACCACCTCTTTAATGATCCTCCTCTCATCAAATATTGACTAAAATAAAGTATTGGTATATGTCCAGAGGGTTCAATACCACGGCATTCAAGTGTTCACTTCGCGTTTGTAAAATTGTCGCTTCGAAAGTCTTCGAGCGTCAGTGATGTCACGAGAGGCTCGTTAAGCCTCGTTTGCGACAGGCGCGATACGGGTTTGCATAGGTATTGAGGAGATATTCGTAACAGTCATATAATAAACATATTTACCATTTTGTGGACATGGATATACTTTGTTGAGTAAAGTAGCATCTAGGAAACTCATATGAGGAGCCTTCCCTATTCGACTCTGAAATTTAGGATCCTTCGTTACAATGGTATCCATGCCATTTGAAGTAAAAGTCTGAAACATACCAAAATTTATAAAGCGTGACTGGAAGTATTGTCTAATTTAAAACGAAAATTCAAGTAGCGGCTGAAATGTAAACCCTTCTTTCGTTAAGGGTAAACTGTAAACTGTAGTTGTAATTTTTCTACATTTTGTCAAAAATCCACTGTTCGCTTTTCCGACCAACTATTCCACCCCATTGAGTCTAAGATACCATAAAATTTATTTGCTTTGAATCAAGATGTTTCTCCGTCGAGTCTGGATTTGGCCGAATCTTTGATAACAATACCAATACTATTAGACGTGTTTGTTAACCCTTTACCTGACATGAAAAACTGAGGACACTTGCAAAAAAATTCTTGAATGACAAATTTGTTCATTTTTTGTCTCGAAAACATAGGTTATAAACCCTCATTGGAACGAGCTCGTTCCAAAGGGGAGGGGGGAGGCAGAGTGGGGGGGGGAGGGTCATAACCTATGTTTTTGAGACAAAAAAAATGAAAATTAATTGATGATTTTTGTGAATAGCGCTGGCCGGTTTTGGCCATTACAATGGGTAAAGGGTTAAGTACAGTACAGTCGTCGCGGATTAGTCGTGATGTCCATGCATGCGTTTAGGGGGTAATAAAAATCATCATCAGCATAATTTTAATTAATGAAGCACCGGGTTGTACCCGGTGCTTTATTAATTAAATTTTTGATGATTATTTATATAATTAGAGTATGGAATTATTTCGTCCGTGGAAATGTTGTCCAGCCGTGGAAAGTGACCAGTCCACCGCGATTGTACTGTAATAATAATGATGAAGATTTACCACAGCTGTAGTTGTATGATTACGCCCCGTAGTACCACTAACTGTTTTAATATCTTGATGTTTTCAAGGTGAATTAAATACTTGTTGTTTGGAATATCTCTAACTGAGGTGCGAAAGCATATACCGTACCTTGAATGCAACAAGGCGTCATCTGCAATGCAACTTATTAAAAATCCTTGGAGCGTTTCGCCGGACACCGATTCAGTAACTACAATGTGGCACCACGGGAGTTACATGGGGCTGAAAAAAAATCCCAAACCTTTATGCACATCTGGAGACCCTACCTGAACATGTGAACCCACTTTCAACGTTTTGAATTAAAAGCCCTAGGAGCCTTTCGCCGAAAACCGATTCTCTAACGATAAATGTGCACCACGGGTGCGGCATGGGGCCGAATAAAAAACCCGAAACCTTTATGCACATCTGGATACCCTACCTCAACATATGAAAAACATTCGACGTTTCGAATTAACAAGGGGCCCCAAGGGGCCTGAGGGCGCTCACCTGACATTTTTATCCATTCTATTCTACTGGATAAAAGTAAGCTTTGTACAAAATAAGAATTCTCTGTGCCGTGTAGTTTTGGAGATGTGGCAGTTTTAAGGTTTTTCCTATTTTTAGCTCCCGAGGTTCCCACGGGGCAATGAGAACATTTTTTTTTACATCAATCAACTACTTATGACCCATTATCATCTCATATCAAATTTGGTTCAAATCGACTTCACGGTTCAGAAAATAGAAATTTTAGGCGTGGCCAAAATTTTTGCCCCTCCCATAACGAAGGCAAATAATGCCCGACAAACTTCTCTTGAACAAACTTGATTCTAAACCTCAAAAGGACTCTGTATACCACATATCAAGTCTC
The DNA here is from genome assembly GCA_031216915.1 of Pictodentalium vernedei. Classification (NCBI taxonomy): domain Eukaryota; kingdom Metazoa; phylum Mollusca; class Scaphopoda; order Dentaliida; family Dentaliidae; genus Pictodentalium; species Pictodentalium vernedei. Next base: position 270,431,017 of record CM062290.1, read on the forward strand.
TGCTACTGGTGGTTCATTAGAAGAAGATTTTCAAAAAATTTGGCCATTTTTTCCCCACACCTCTGCTCAATATGAGTCGTTACCTAATTTGGATAAAAATCAAAATGCCCCTATATAACCACTACTTACATGAAATTTAATTAAAATGTGGCCAGTGGTTTAGGAGAAAGAGGCTCAAACACCACCTTCACGCAGGACGACGGACGACGGACGACGAGTGATAAGAAAAGCTCACCCTGACTTTCAGTCAGGTGAGCTAAAAACCCATAAGAGTCCATTGCCAGAAACCAATTCCCTAAGGGCAAAAGTGGCGCTACGGGCGCCACATGTGGCCGAATAAAAAATCCGAAACCTTTATGCACGCCTGGAGGCCCAACCTGAACACATGAACACGCTTTGAAGGTTTCAAATTAAAACCCTAGGAGCCTTTCACCCGAAACCGATTCTCTGAAGACAAAAGTGCCCTTAAACCTACTTTTTGTTATCTGTATAAATTATCATTCTTCAGAAGCAATAGCTCAAAAAGGACATACGGACGTAGGACGTACGGATGTGCGGACGGAGATCATCACTATATCTTCGCATTTTTTTAAAATGCAGGGATAATAAAGTGCATATTGTGTCTGAATTCGGGGAATAATTGTAAGTAACATTTATATTCATGTAAAGAAGTTGTTTTTGTCGAAAAATCGTTTTGACACGCAAAGGAAGAACATATAGACACAAATAAAAAAGGATAGCTGGGGACAAGCTCTCGTGTCATCAGTCGAATTCTGTTAGAAATTCGACGCCGTTATGGTCCATTTCTTTACCCACTTGAAAATATTGATCGGTCTACCTCAAATAATGAATATGGGCTCTTCTAATTGCTGCCATTGAACTGCCATGGAAGATACCACTAGAGTTCAAAGGGTTAATGGTGTGATTAGGCAAACATACAGTATATTAACAGTGGGTGCGCAAAACAAGAATGCTTACTTTCCGCCCATAGTGCAAAACACTGAGATAGTCGTATGGCACACCGTAGCTATCAGCTGATTTAATGTCAAAATTGTCCACAAATTCAGGTGTGACATTTTCTGTTAAAACTGTTATCCATTCGTCCCTATCTGGTCTGCTTTGTTCATGGTAAAATCCGAGTATGTGTCCCAGCTCGTGTACAATGACTTCATGCTAAAAATATAATGGAAACCAAGATGTAAAATGGAAACATAGTTTCATCCTGCAAAAGAAAACTGAAAGCGAATTTATGATAACAGATGGCACTATTACGGGAAGAAAATTCTCGTGTGTATTGAACTGAGGTGTGGAAATGCTGTTTTCTTCGGTAATTTAAGGACATTTGCCGTTTTTACAAAATTAGGGACATTGGATTCCTACTTTTTAAATGGACGTTCTTTTGAATAAATGTACGCTGTTTGAGTTAGCTCTCAGTATTGAGTGAAATTGGTACACGAGAAGGCATCGGACAAGAATGGGCGTTATGGCTTAACAACATATTCACAATAATCGCCATTGAATATTCCAGATATTTTTTATTCAATATGTGCCTTGTGCTCCACGGTATATCGACAAACCGATACATAACGCTATTGAAACCAGTATCGATAGAATACCGGTGTAATTACAATTATAAAACTATCGGTTTATCGTAATTATTCGGATTCGGTACAAAAAGTACCGTAGAAACGCAAAAAAACGCTATCCACCACAAAAGTTCCAGGTTTGACCAAACGTGTGTCGGACTGCCTTGCCGATTTCCGTTACAGCGAGAATAAGCAATCGAGCTGAATCAAAAATATGATAAATATATATTAATACTTACAACAAAACAGTTTTGTCTATTTAGGTTTAATGTACGGGATCCCGTTCTGAAGCCAATCGATGCAAGACACCTACAAGGACAAATAAATAAATATAAAATAAATAATTAAAGTTTATATTGTATTTAAATGCATTAATTATTTCAAATAAAATATTATCGTTCACTTTCTTAAGGGCCTAGAGATTTTTACACATTTTTGCTGCACGCTGACAGTCTACATCATCGACGAGATCGTTCCAATGAGGGGTCATAACATATGTTTTAGAGACAAAAAATGAAAAAAATAATGAAAATTAATTGGCGATTTTTGAGAATAGCGAAGGCCGGTTTTGGCCGTTAAGTTAGGTAAAGGGTTAAATAATATAGTTATCGTTAATAATTAAAAGTAATAAACAGAGTAATCGCTTGACTGGACTGGTTACGTGAATTAATTCATTCGAGGCGAGGGACTATATTGTAAAACACTCGCGCGCATTCGCGCTCTCGCCTTTGTACAACGTTCCTTACCCCTCATGATTTATTTCACGTAACCAGTCCAGTCAAGTGATTACTCTCTATTTAATTGCATAATTATTTCAAATAAAATATTATCGTTCACTTTCTTAAGGGCCTAGAGAGTTTTACATATTTTTGCTACACTTTGACAGTCTACATCCTGTGACATTGCTGCTGTTTTTGGCAAGCCTTGACTATCTATATAGGCAGCCAAGTCTTGCCTAAATACAAACTCCAAGGTGATTAGAATGTAAGTTGTGAGTTATCCCCAAAATTGCTTGTATACACGCTAAAAACTAAAGTGTTAAAAACTACACAGTTTGAAGTGCTGTATTGAACACTTACTAAGTGCCGAACTAGCACTTTGTTCAAGTGTAGATATCCCAGAACTTGACACGTGTTACAATAATACCACTTGACAAATGTCATGTCGCGACACTTAAAAGGAAACAACGCAGATGACGCGGATCAGGCTCGAACTCTCGAGCCTGATCCGCGTCATCTGCGTTGTGTCCTTTTAATTATGTACCCACCAAGCGCAAATCAAATTATGGACGATTCTGGAAGAACCACCAATGCTAGACACATGGGAAGTGCCATCCATTCAAGTTTCAGATGTCTGATGATTCTAATGTCTAAGTGCTTAAAGCATTGCACTTTGAGTGTTAAAATGAAACTCTAAGAGTAAGAATGGCATTAACACCTTGAATGTGTCAGTTTTAACACTTTAGTTCTTAGTGCGTAGGAGCACCTGTTCTGCTGCCAAAAAAATGTGATGAAAGTCGGAATTAGGCTTTTAAGGGTTAAGTTTATTCATTCACATTTTACGTAAATTGGATAGAAAGTAACGACAAATTCTTTCTTGAAATTACAATCGACGTTATAGATAATTGTGGTGCCGTTACAACGTATCACCGTGTATCTCCTTATCCTGGATTTCTACGTGAAACTTTGGCTGAAAAAACACATTTAGAAATTTGGTTGTTGATACTTTGGCTGAAAAAACACATTTAGAAATTTGGTTTCAAAATATGAAACCTGTCGAATATTTTTGTTTGTTTTTTGTTTGTCTCAAAATTTGGAGCTTGAAACATCCCCAACTCCCCGCACACTCCCCCACATAAACACACACGAGCGGAAAGCTATCTACGCCTCTGTCGGGTGAAGGGATATTTCAGTTGTGTTTAATAATACAATCTTATTGATATTCCTGAAGAAAAATTAGAGAATGGGATAATGGTTGTATCGAACCAAACAGCTGTATACTATTTTGAATATCTCAATTCACTAAAGACATTTAACCCTTTACCCAACGCAGACGATATCAAAATTTATTATTTTAAATATAATTTTTTTTAATTTTTCAAAAAATTTCAACAAAACCATATCATGTGACCCCCTCATTGGAACGAGCTCAATGAGCTCGGTCCAATGAGGCGTCACATGATATGGTTTTGTTGAAATATTTTGAAAAATTAAATTTTTTCAACTGCTCAATTTGCCGCATATTACGCGGGCGTATGCGGGCGATTCGTTAGGTAAAGGGTTAAAGTTACAGAATAAGTTTGTCCGTGGAAAATCTCAACAACTGCGTCAAAACTGGTAGCAAATTTTGGCGGCATACACATGAGCCAATCTGCTTTTTAATTATCTGTTTTCAGTTTACTGCATCTTGACATTTTCACAAACAAAGTTTTGGTTCAATAGCTTTAAATGGCAGAAACTTTATACGTGAGAAAAATTAAAGAACCTCAGTGAGCACGCTCACATACCCCACGCGCCCCGATATTTCAAGCTCTAATCATTTTTTTAAAAATAAACATAGATTCTAGGAATACTGCAGAAAACAGTGTTCTGTAGTTTCAACGGTATTGAAAGAATTCAAGCAGAGAAAAAGCCCGGAAAACTGTAATTTTGATGAACTTTTCAAAGTCTATGGGGCCGTAATTTTGGTAAAAATCAGTGGAGCGAAACAAAACCCAAACTTGTTCTGTAGGCCACGAAGTTAGACTAACATATCAAAAATCAGCTCAATATCTGGAAGCGTGTAGGAAAAAAGTCCGGAAAACTGTAATTTTGATGAACTTTTCAAAGTTCAAGGGCCGTAATTTTGGTAAAAATCAGTGGAGCGGGACAAAATGCAAACTTGATCTGTAGGCCACCATGTCAGACTAACATACCAAACATCAGCTCAATATCTGGAAGCGTGTAGAAAAAAAGTCCAGAAAACTGTAATTTTAATGCATTTTTCAGAGTCCAAGGGTCGTAATTTCGGTAAAAATCAGTGGAGCGGAACAAAACGCAAACTGGTTCTGTAGGCCACCATGTTAGACTAAAATACCAAAAATCATCTCAATATCTGGAAGCATGTAGGAAAAAAGTCTGCAAAACTGTAATTTTGATGAACTTTTCAAAGTTCAAGGACCGTAATTTCGGTAAAAATCAGTGGAGCGGAACAAAATGCAAACTTGATCTGTAGGCCACCATGTTAGACTAACATACCCAAAAAAAAACAGCTCAATATCTGGAAGCGTGTACAAAAAAAGTCCAGAAAACTGTAATTTTGATGAACTTTTCAAAGTTCAAGTGCCGTAATTTCGGTAAAAATCAGTAAAGCTGAACAAAATGCAAACTTGATCTGTAGGCCACCATGTTAGAATAACATACCAAAAATCAGCTCAATATCTGGAAGCGTGTAGAAAAAAAGTCCGGAAAACTGTAATTTTGATGAATTTTTCAGTGTCCAAGGACCGTAATTTCGGTAAAAATCAGTGGAGCGGAACAAAATGCAAACTTGATCTGTAGGCCACCATGTTAGACCCACATACCAAAAATCAGCTCAATATCTGGAAGCGTGTAGAAAAAAAGTCCGGAAAACTGTAATTTTGATGAATTTTTCAGAGTCCAAGGGCCGTAATTTCGGTAAAAATCAGTGGAGCGGAAAAAATGCAAACTTGATCTGTAGGCCACCATGTTAGACTCACATACCAAAAATCAGCTCAATATCTGGAAGCATGTAGAAAAAAAGTCCGGAAAACAAGTAGGACGGACTGACGGACTGACCAGTCAAAAACATTATACCCCAGCAACTTCGTTGCGTGGGGTATAATTACTACCAAGGAGTCCAGTGTAATAGAACTAGCTTACGAATAAATCCGAGATTGCTCGGGCTGAAGAGTTAACACGACACCGAACGTAAAGATTGCTCAGCCCATGTAAATGCTGATACAAAAATTCCCCTTGGGTGCCAGATTTCGGCTCGATATCTCTGAAAGTGAAGGTGTGCTCTAGTAACATCAGACAGATTGATGAAGATATAAAATCACGCACATTGGGGCTTATTGTGTAGACAACAGGGCACAGCATGATCTGTTCAACAGTACCCTGACATACAGTACGTGGGAAGTGTATTATCACTAAATCACCCGCAGAGTGGAGATTCCACCCAAGCAATAATTGCAAATTTGTTGCAAAACATAACCAACACAAGCAAAGTTTCAGCCAATGGACATCCGGGTTAAACCCGGAGGTCCATTGGCTGAAACATTGCTTGTGTTTTTGTCGATATGTACAAAATTTGAATGTTATAGCTTGGGTGATAACTCCACTCCGCGGGTGATTTAGTTACAATCCATTCTCCACGTACTGTACCAGGCTAAAATAGGTCTGAATGAAAAGGGCTTATATTGTGACAAGTGGGATAGTTATATAGCATGGTGGTAACCCACAGGAAAACGATTTCGTGATGCTTCTCCGCCTTCTTCGAATTACTACGTCAGTCGTGCCGTTTCACGTCTTAGCGGGATTTCCGCCAAAATAAATAGCAACAACAAACGCGCGATCTCGTTTGTAGTTGCTGTTTATTTATTTAGGCGAAGATGGCAACAGCGTGCGATTCTGTTCACAATGTGGTTGCAATAATCAACTTTTGAGACGAGATAGGCTCAAAAGATTGTCAAGTCTTTCTGGCAAAACATGCGAGATTAGCAATTTAATAAAATTATGATGTACTCCTTTGTTGTTACCTGCAGCTGGTTCGCGTATTTTACAATGGACGTAATCACCACGTAACCTAAACGATCGTTCGCGGGTTATTTACATGCCTGTAAAGGCATTTTTGTATAAGAGGTACTCTGTACCCCATGTGTTGTTCACACACGCACTCCTGACTTTAATGGGGATGGACTCTAAAGCCACTTCAACCCCAATTGCTGAATCTACACTTGTGGTAAATTGTCCTTGTGCTCGAGATCAGAAAGGGATTGAGAGAATCAAAATAAAACAAGAACGCGTTTCTGTTTATGTTCAAAGAACCGAAGTAATAAACTAATAAACAGGTACGTATTAACCCTTTAACTAACGAATAGGTGGCATCCGCTCGTCTAATTTACAATTTGTACAGTCGAAAAAAATGTTTTTCAAAAACATTTTAAAAAAAGCATACTCGGTCCCGAACATTAACGAACTCATTCCAAAAAGTGGTCACATCATACGGTTTGGTTGAAATTTTCTGAAAAAAATGGAAAAGGGAAAGTGAATTAACAAATTGTGATATAGTGCGCGTTTCATGAAGGATTAAAAAATAAGTAAAAAGTTTGACGTTGTAAAACGAAGATTTACAATACGGCCGCCGTGGACAGGTCACTTTCCACTGGTGGGCAATATTTCTACGGACGCAATAGTATTAGATTCCGACAATAATTACAGGAATAATCATAAAAAATGTTTTATTAATGAAACACCGGATACAACCTGGTGCTTCAATAATTAAAATTTCGCTGATGATGATTTTTATTACCTGGTAAACGCATGCGTGGATTTCACAGACCACGCGTGGATTATGACCAGTCCACGGCGCAGGCCTGAAAATAAATAGTCAGACATTTTCAGAAAGAGGTTCCAGAGGGTGAATTTGATGATGCTATCCCATACATTGGGCCAATTTATCCTCTGGTACCTCTTTCTGTTTAGTTTTGAGACCCTAATTCCGATTGAGGTTCACAGAGGGTAAATTTAGTGATGCTACCCTGGTGCAGGGTAGCATCGCTAAATTCACCCTCTGGAGCCCACATTTTGCAGATGACAGTCTGCTTATTTTCTGGCTTGCCACCGCGACTGTACTCTGCTTATATATGTATGTATTGCACTTACCCAATACTATCGTCAACGACACTCATATATGAAGAATCGGCAACAGTTTTTGGTCTGAAGACAACACATGAAATAGCTTCTATTGAATCCATGGCTTTTTGAATATCACGCTTCTGAGCATCATCTGAGAAGAAAAAAATATCAATAGTAGCTCCAAAAAAACAATTTCGAAAAGAAAATACACACAATCCATATAATACTGGATTTCAATGGGAAAGAAAGTTTGTTTCTTTGTAGGAAATAGTCCCTTGAGAAGAAGATGCCCATTCAGTTCAGTGAGAGGAATTGAGCTCATGGAGAGAGATGGCAGGATATCAAAGGGCAGTACCAACTAACATAGGAACGGATATACACACTTTATGGCAAAGGTCCGCATTACATTTTTACGACATACGCTGATTTTCTTTTTCTGGTTTTGACGATTCGGCTATTATTACCGCCTACCCCCGAATTAAACCTTTCAACACTGAGTTCCCGAATGGTACCGCCCTCAGTGAAAGATCCACGATTCTGAGTAAAGTGGACGCCACATTCGATCATGGACCAAGATGCATAAGACACGCATAACAACGACTTAGAGTCAACAAGAGAGGAGGTGTGTTTCACTCTCGTCGTCAGGGTCTGGAAGCCTCCCCAGCGAAAAGTTCGGAAATAGAAGGACAGTGTGGCTACCCGGTGGCTTTACCTCAGAAGATATAGCTGTATGCACAGGGCGGTATCATCCGCAATATCACACGGACAACCACTTTAATAATAATAATAATACCGCATCCCTTTTTCTCGGTGCTTGAGAAAAAATGAGTTACAAGACCCCCCCCCCCCCCCCTCTAGATTAGCCCAGAGGCACTACGGAACATTATTTACAGTAGAGCCCTTCTATACCGTAGTCACAAGAAGTTCAGTACTAATTTAATCCTCCAGCCCTGTAGATCTGTAATATTAAATTGTTACTGATCCCCAGTTCCGATTTGTTGGGTGTGGTGTCATCTTGCCACCGAATGTCACTATATTCTTTACACAAAAATGTACGCATAATATGACATCTGGGAGAGTTGAGCGTGGGTATTGACAGGGCAGGCATTTTTCTAAGGGGTCTCGAATGTGGGATGTCCACCTGTCCACCTCTAGATTTTCACAAGAACACCCGCTCTCCCCAGGTAGGCAAATTATCTGTTCGCCTTTGTGATCACAATATTGAAGTCACAGTTGCTGAAAGTGATCCCTGTCAGTAAAAGAATAAGAAACTTAAAGATTTGGAATATTCCTCTCTTTTGATATGCCCTGGAATCAGATGGAAGACAACAACAAACGTTTTTATCTCACGAAACAACTACTGTTACAGTATCTGCATTGTAGTGAAGTAACAGTTTGGGTCCGAAAACTTATTTCTAACATCACTGAAACAAGACGTGTTAGATTCTGATTCTAAAACATATTATGGATAAATAGGTCTCGTTTCCTATTAGTAGTATGTCATGTACCCGGACACCCCCATTCTGCCGGACCCCGGTGGCGGACCCCGGAAGTGACGTCATGTCACGTGACCCAGTGCCGCCATGTTGTGTTGTCATGGTAACCCGCGTGAGCGGCCATGTTGTGACGTCATCTCCATAGTGATACGTGGTGTGAGTGCGCATGCGCAGCGCGTGTTGTTAGGGTGATACGTGTTTCCGTCGTCCATTTTGTATACTGGAGGCCGCCATCTTGGTTTCTATGGTAGCACGTAATTGCTATGTTACCCAATTGTTCTGAACTAGGACGAGGTATGTTCGGAGGGTATGTTCCTTTGTAGAAGAGTAATTTCCCGATTTGCAGAATTACCACAAACAACCCGACAATCCCTCCAAATCACCAAAATCCACCCGAAATCACCGAAATTGACTTTATTTGATACGGATTTCCCATGTTATTGATTTTATTGACTTAGCACGTAGTGCCATAGTACTAAGGGGGTATAAGGGGTACGTTCGATTGAATAGGAGTAATGTTCTGGCTTTGAATTCGCCCAGATTCCCTTTTTGGATCCCTATCCCATGACGTTTTTCCCTATTAAGAATAGCACGTAGTGCTATAGGACAAATTTACCCAGAATTCTCTGCTTTTATCTATATATGCAATAGTTTACGTCTCTCTGACCATGTTCCTTTGTTCTAGAGTATACTCCAGTAGCGTAGAAGAGCCTATTAGTTGGAACAGTTTTGCTTATTATTACTATATTTAGCTTTTCTGGTCTATTCTTGTTAGTTCTAACCCTATTCCAAGTACTCTTGTTGTTTCATTTATCTAGATCATTTATATAAATTATAACTAACCAATCAGATTGCTTGATTTCCCATAACCTGTATGCAGAGTTATCTCCCTTCTGTACAACAAAAGCCAATATCATTCCCAAAGCCAATATTATTCCCAAAGCCAATAAGCTATCGAGCAGTTACTGATAAGTCATTGCTCGAACGACTCGAAGCTCATCGAGCAAATGAGCCTTAGAGCAATTGCTCGATCGAGTGACTCGGCATATTGCTCGAATGACTCGAAGTCCGTCGAGCAAATGAGCTATCGAGTAGTTGCTCGTTCGAGTGACTCCTCGAACGACTCTTCGACTCATTTCAGTATTTGAGGATACCTATGGCCCGGCATTGTATTATTTGAGGATACCTATCGAGGATACCTTTTATAGGATACTTATCTGAGGATACTATTACCTATATCACAAGGCATACCTATCCCAAATATCCCTTATAAGCTAAAGAGCAAGAGAGTAATTGCTCCATGAGCAATTGCTCGATCGACTTGAAGCTCCTCGAGCAAATGAGCCAAAGAGCAATTGCTCCATGAGCAATTGCTCGAACGACTCGAAGCTCATCGAGCAAATGAGCTATCGAGTAATTGCTCGTTCGAGTGACTCCTCGAACGACTCTTAGACTCATTTCAGAAAAAGGGGTGCCGAAGGCCATATGTTTTCCAAAAAGGGGTGCCGAAATTGGGGTGCCTTCTGGAGAATCCCTTTTTTGTCAAATGAGCTATCGAGTAATTGCTCGATCGAGTGACTCGACATGCTGCTCGAACGACTCGAATCCCATCGAGCAAATGAGCTAACGAGCAATTGCTCGTTCGAGTGACTCCTCGAACGACTCTTAGACTCATTTCAGAAAAAGGGATTCCATAGCCATAGCCGTTTTCGAAAAAGGGATTCTTAAAAAGGGATTCTGTAAAATGGAATTCCTATTCGAGTCCGTAAAATTTGGATTCCGTGTTTTAACATCGACACTCGAGGGTATTCCCCTTCCCTATTGGAAGAATTCAGTTTAATGGGTTGTATTCTCGAGTTAAAATTCAGATCACCTTCGTTATATTTTCATTAGGTTTAAAATTTATTAAGTTAAACTTTGTTCAGTTCAAAGGTGTTAACATTGGGATATAGTTAGGGGTTATACTTCATTCAGTTCAAGCGTGTTAATACCTTCATTTGGGTTATAGTTAAAAACTTTCTGGACTTCAAAGGGGTTTTAATTACATAAAGTTCATTCAGTTGAAAACTTTGTTCAGTTCAAAGGGTTCATTCAGGTTTGTTCAATTTAAGGGGGTTAATATTGGGTTATATTTAAGGGTTATAGTTCATTCAGTTGAAAACTTTGTTATGGTCAATTCACTTCGATAACTTAATTGGATCTTTGTTCACTTTGTTCTGTTCCCATCCATCTTGATTGTATTGGACCTTTGTTCACTTCGACTTCATTCGAACAGGTGTCTTGTATCTGTTCATAATTCATATCTGTTCAGTCTGTCCAACTAGTTCGATCAATCCGACTAGTTTGACACTCTTTCACTTTGTTATGTTTACTTCGTTGTTTTGTAGTGACTGGTCGTATCTGTTCAGAGTCTTGTAGTCATTGTTGAATTGGTTGTTATCAATCCCTTTCCATACCCTCGAGTGTCGATGTTAAAACACGGAATCCAAATTTTACGGACTCGAATAGGAATTCCATTTTACAGAATCCCTTTTTAAGAATCCTTTTTTCGAAAATGGCTATGGCTATGGAATCCCTTTTTCTGAAATGAGTCTAAGAGTCGTTCGAGGAGTCACTCGAACGAGCAATTGCTCGTTAGCTCATTTGCTCGATGGGATTCGAGTCGTTCGAGCAGCATGTCGAGTCACTCGATCGAGCAATTACTCGATAGCTCATTTGACAAAAAAGGAATTCTCAAGTAGGCACCCCAATTTCGGCCACCCCTTTTTGGAAAACATATGGCCTTCGGCACCCCTTTTTTCTGAAATGAGTCTAAGAGTCGTTCGAGGAGTCACTCGAACGAGCAATTACTCGATAGCTCATTTGCTCGATGAGCTTCGAGTCGTTCGAGCAATTGCTCATGGAGCAATTGCTCTTAGGCTCATTTGCTCGATGAGCTTCAAGTCGATCGAGCAATTGCTCATGGAGCAATTACTCTCTTGCTCTTTAGCTTATAAGAGATATTTGGGATAGGTATGCCTTGTGATATAGGGAGCAATTACTCTCTTGCTCTTTAGCTTATAAGAGATATTTGGGATAGGTATGCCTTGTGATATAGGTAATAGTATCCTCAGATAAGTATCCTATAAAAGGTATCCTCGATAGGTATCCTCAAATAATACAATGCCGGGCCATAGGTATCCTCAAATACTGAAATGAGTCGAAGAGTCGTTCGAGGAGTCACTCGAACGAGCAATTACTCGATAGCTCATTTGTTCGACGGACTTCGAGTCATTCGAGCAATATGCCGAGTCACTCGATCGAGCAATTGCTCTAAGGCTCATTTGCTCGATGAGCTTCGAGTCGTTCGAGCAATGACTTATCAGTAACTGCTCGATAGCTTATTGGCTTTGGGAATGATATTGGCTTTGGGAATGATATTGGCTTCTGTTGTACAGAAGGGAGATAACTCTGCATACAGGTTATGGGAAATCAAGCAATCTGATTGGTTAGTTATAATTTATATAAATGATCTAGATAAATGAAACAACAAGAGTACTTGGAATAGGGTTAGAACTAACAAGAATAGACCAGAAAAGCTAAATATAGTAATAATAAGCAAAACTGTTCCAACTAATAGGCTCTTCTACGCTACTGGAGTATACTCTAGAACAAAGGAACATGGCCAGAGAGACGTAAACTATTGCATATATAGATAAAAGCAGAGAATTCTGGGTAAATTTGTCTTATAGCACTACGTGCTATTCTTAATAGGGAAAAACGTCATGGGATAGGGATCCAAAAAGGGAATCTGGGCGAATTCAAAGCCAGAACATTACTCCTATTCAATCGAGCGTACCCCTTATACCCCCTTAGTACTATGGCACTACGTGCTAAGTCAATAAAATCAATAACATGGGAAATCCGTATCAAATAAAGTCAATTTCGGTGATTTCGGGTGGATTTTGGTGATTTGGAGGGATTGTCGGGTTGTTTGTGGTAATTCTGCAAATCGGGAAATTACTCTTCTACAAAGGAACATACCCTCCGAACATACCCCGTCCTATTGCAGAACAATTGGGTAACATAGCAATCACGTGCTACCATAGAAACCAAGATGGCGGCCTCCAGTATACAAAATGGACGACGGAAACATGTATCACCCTAACAACACGCACTGCGCATGCGCACTCACACCACGTATCACTATGAAGATGACGTCACAACATGGCCGCTCACGCGGGTTACCATGACAACACAACATGGCGGCACTGGGTCACATGACATGACGTCACTTCGGGGTCCGGCACCGGGGTCCGGCAGAATGGGGGTGTCCGGGTACATGACATACTACTCCTATTAAAAGGTCATTTCCGAGGTTATTGGATATCCTCAGCCAAATGACTATTTTGAGCTACAGTTTTAGTTTATGGTGGTGTGGATTTAGTAAATAATTCTGTTTAATGGTGATATGGTCAAAATAATCTGTTGATGGTCTTGATTCAAACTGTGTATTGTCAAGTGCATTTCAATTGGGGGTCAAGGTCACATGGAAGTGTTAAATGACAAACCCAGACCTGTTTGGGACCTGACAGTTTGCAGTTTAAAAATGGGACAATTTTTGTGTAAATTTGCTTTGAGAAAGCCTTCTGAAAAAATGAATAAGAAACCCATATGTTTTTTATTTGTCAGAATGATCATGTTATGCTGTAAAATCCTCAGTGGAGGAATGAGGAATTCCTATAACACAGTTTTATCACTATCGATGCACGAAAATTGGAGATTTATCCCCAAAATGAGAAAATTTTGACCATTTTGAGCCATTTATTTAGCTATGAACTGAGTCATTCGGCTGAGTGTATTTGAGTGATATTGTAAGATTTTTTGCTGTGTACAGTTGTCTCCAGAAAGGACCATATTCAGAGCTGCCAGAAACTATATACATTGTGAGTATTGTGAATAGGGGAGGTAATTTAAATGCGAAATATCCTCGGCTGTGTTAATCAGAAGCTAAACATTTCTTGTAAAGCTGACATTTTCACCTGAATAACTGTAACGAGACCATAGACTGGAAAAAAATAACAACATTTTATTACTTACCAAATTTCGAACTGATAAAATACGGCACGATTCCACCAGGCCATAATTTGCTTCGAAGATGTACTGCTTTTCTTTTTTTTCGATCACCATCTTCATGCCTGAAATAGAACACAAATGCTATGATTAAGGGGCGTCACCAAGGGAAGGGTGGGATGTTACCCCACCTCCATACTTTTGTTTTAATCGGGACATTTTCGTCTGGACTGGAATCTACGATATTCACTTCCGAACCGATATGGTCAAGGCTATCGAAAGTGTCATTAAATCATAATAAACAAATAAACAAAAATTGTTTTTCTGCGTGCTTGAAATCATGCACTTTCTTGCAAGACAAGATTTGATACTATTAGTTATCCTCGTGTTCCCAGGCCGGTGTATATTCCCATACACCCTCGAAAACACAAGGATAACCGATTCATTTCGAAGAATTTTGGTGTACTTAATACTTTAACACCAATTGTGGGAAAAAAACTGACAGAAAATGTGTACTTTGTAAGTTTCTTAATAAAACCAGACAAATATGGATGTCATTGGAACTGGCTCAATGAAACAGTTCCAATGACATCCATAGCTGTAATATTTTATTGTACGTAAATATTAAATTTCCTGTATTTTTTATTTTTGTTCTTACATAACCGAGCAGAAGGTATGAATTAATAATTAAAAATGGCGGTTTTGCCTTTGATTAACAAAATGGTAAGGAGGTACTTTCGCGGGAATTGACCAATGAAAACTAACGCCTCTGTGTGTACTTAAAAAATACCCCCACACGCGGTTCTCTATTGGAGGTTTAATGGTGTGTATTGGTGATGTCAAGAAGAGCACGTATTAGTATCTTGTGTGTATGATCACTGTCCACAAATGATGGCCTGACGCCGTGTCGAAGACGGTGTAAATCTACTCTTTCACTCATGAATCTTTCGACACTTTCTACTGGTGAGTAATGGTCCCATAATCTCTGTATTTCAGGTCGATATTTGTGAACGTGGCAAGGTAAACTCTGAAGACTTCGACGCGAAGTAAATCATCAACAGGTCCATATATGGAGGGGTATGTGTTTGTGATGGAGGCGGTGATAGAGTGGTGGAGGAGGGTTCTTACATTGTTATCCATAGCAGCAAGATTTATTTATTTATTTATTTATTTATTATTTATTTATTTATTAGGGTTTAACGACACTTTAACAGCCACGGTCATATCGTGTCGATGACAGTTGTACAGGTGGAGGAAGCCGGAGTACCCGGAGAGAACCACCGAGCAACGACGAGCAGATGCCAGCTTCGCAACATCGTAACTCCGCACTGCAGCACAGGCAGGATTAGATTGGTTGAAGACATGCGCAACCATCGACGTGCAGTACGCCTTAGTACACGGCGTCATCGTGCCCCCATGTGGACAATCGGGGTTAAGTCATAGCAGCAAGCTTCGCTCTTAAAACAAAGGTTGGTACAGGGAATTGGTATTAACTAGTTGTGTTAGTCTACAAAGACATGTGAACAAATTTTGATGACCAAAAATAATTCTGCACTCTGCCACTTGATAGATGGTTGTTTGTTTACCTTTTTACAAACCTCTCTACAAATACAAATGGGATAACCCTATTCTTGTAAAGAGAATGTATATTGCAATATCGTAAATTAAATATTTTCACTTAACACGACTTGTTGACGAGATTTGCAAAATATGTTTTTTAACCTTTTTACAGCCACGCCCACTTTAGCCATACATGGAAGACCAGTCTAAGTACGCCTGTATGCGATACGTTTAATAAGATTTAAGGCATTCTTGAAACTCTATCATCTGATTAATTGCCGGAAAGGGCTCTCTGAGTCCTTTCCAACAATTAATCAGATGGTAGGTTAGATCTGTGCATACCGGAGCATACAGATAATCATCATAAAATGGGCGACAATATTCGCTTTCGGCAGCGCAAGTGTTAGTAACTAAATATTTTCATTTGGCATCCAGGACATAGCTTATGATTCCTCAGTGGAGTGAGCTCTACGTAATGGTTCATATGAGAGGTCATAATCTATATCTTGAAACCAAACAAAGATTTTAATAAATAACACTGACTGACTTTGTTTGTTTATTTTGACTAGTAAAGGGTAAAGACGGGGTTGAAAATGTTAGGGTTTACAAGATTAAAACTCTGGCTCTTAGCGATCACAGAAACGCAGTCTGATTTTCTGCACGGAAGCACAAACCTCATCAACATCGTGATAAAAATCTATACCTCTAACATTTTGCGCATGATCACCCCTACCTATTGACATATTTGTACATAAAAGGTAAATGTGTACATTTTTATGTTTCTTGGATTACAGGAGTTAAACGACACTTTTAATAACCTGGACAATTTCACGCGTGGATGAAGCTGCAGTACCCGGAGAGAACACCTCTGAGCAACGCTGAATAACATTTGGTCTCTCTATTTTCGTTGCACAATAAGGCACTGGTTGACGGTAAATGTACCGCAGGCGTATAGCACACGACCTTAGGTATACAGGTCGTCGAGGCGTCACTAACCCCAATTAACAAATAAAACAAATGTATACATTTACGTCTTATGTAAAAATATTTTTGATGGGTAGGGGTGATTCTTAGAAAACTGTGTGTAGTATACATTAGTATGAGTTTAATGTGACCTTTTTTGCAGTATTCATTCGAAGTGACGCCAATACATTAACAAGTGCGGGCGCGTTTGACCCGGTCATCTTACCTTGTCAACGAGATGGCAACGAGATGGCATGCGACAGAGTAGATGACTTAACACAGACGATTACCTTTACAGAAATCTATCTTTATACGGAATTTCACTGAAAGTGTTAAAATCGTGGAGTTGTAATTGGAAACACAGTGCCGTAATTATAAAAGCGAACTGGGAATACTTTAAACAGAAAGGTCAACAGTTCGATCCTGACGAGCGATAGCTGCGTTGTGTCCTTGGACACTTAATCCGGATGGCCCACGTGAGAGCGCGTGGCGCGGTGGTGCTGTGTACTAAGGCGTACAACACATCGACGGTGCACTTGCTCACAACCGCTGCTAACTTTCCTTGGACAGTATTATCTGGTTGGAGCGTCTGACAGTTGTTCGCCAGTGCTCGGTGGTTCTCTCCGGATACTCCTGTTAAACTGGCCGACACGACGTGACCCTGGCTCTTGAAATTATCGCTAAACCCCAACCAACGAATAAACAAACAAAAGCGAAAAGAAACTTCAAAGAAAAGTTATTACCCTTAAATTTTATGCACAGAGTATGAGAAAATCTTACTTTGAAATTTCATAAGAAGAGTTGGTTTAAAACTATGAAAACATTATCAAGAGAAGATTTATTTATTGATTTATTTATTTGTTGAGTTTAGCGACACTTTCGACAGCCGCCTTCACCTAGTGTCGGACAGTTTTAGGGTGGAGGAAGCCGGAGTACCCGAAGAGAAACATCGAGCAACGGCGAGCAACTGTCAGGCCTTCCAACGTACTAACTCAACAAAAGCAGGGTTAGCATTGGCTGAAGACAAATGCACCATCGACGTACAGTACGTCTTAGTACACAGTGCCGCTGTGCCCCCACATGGGCAATCGGAATTAAGTGCCTTGCCCAATGACACAGCGGGGATCGAACTGTGGACCTTTAGGTTTGAAGTCCAATGCCGTGACCACTGAGCCACCGCGCTCCCATCAAATGTCTGCAACGTAACTCAAGCATTATACAATTATTGCCTTGAATTATATAACTGTAGTAGTATGAAAAAATCTTGTGGAGATAACCACTTCTGGGTTTCTTAATATCTTGCTTTGAAACTTAGTACAAATAACTTTGAATTCTGCGAAGCATAGAAATCAATTAGATTCGGTTCAAAATCGTCCAGATAATTCGATTCGATTGGGACTGGGCTGATTCCGAAATTTTTGAATCATCGAGATATTCCCAAAGTACTACCATGTGTCGCTTCTTCGACTCTTCTTCTATCGTCAGTCTCGTAGAAAGGAGATTAACGATAGAAGAAAAGTCCTAGAAGTTTCCGCTTCCGAAACTAATTTGACTGCGTGTCTGGAATATTCTTGTTTGATTGGTTTGCAGAAAAATAGACGAATCGCCGTTGAATGCAGGACTTGAGTGGAGGCTTGCAATAATTGCGGTATTCCATGGATTAAGAACGTGCAATATCTACAACTTAGAAAGCGATCAGAATCAATTTGAGATTTGATTCGATTTCACATCCTCTGCCTCACTTGATTCGAGATTTGAGACGACTCAAAATTTCAGATTCGAATGGTAAAATAAGCAGCACACAAAATTGTCCGGTCGAATTTTCTGCCCAAAATACTGTTCAGCTTTAGCTGTCGAAACCGAGGTGCCAAAAGATTGCATATCAGATACTATCGTTATTGTTCGTCGCGGTGCCTAATGTTATATTTTATGAAATTTCTCTATGGGTGTAAATAATTCGCGAACAGATCGCAATTCTTTAGCGGGCTGATCAAGAAAGAGAACTCTTGCAATTGTAAAGTATGATGATTATAACATATAAATAATTTTACTTTTTCATATGTGAAACAAAGTGTCACCAGTGGTTTGATTACTTACCGCCTGTAATAATTGAATGATAATCTATAAGTGTATTGCTACTGATAATCTTTAGATTGTTATTCCTTACCCAGAAAGACTAGGTGTGGAAACGTCGTCCGGTAACAACATGTCCAATTCAACCAAGTGATGACCTTGAAAAAAGAAATACCAATATCACAAAGTTATTCCAAGCTCACAAATGATATCGGGTTACACCCGGCAATCTCTATTCAGCTAGATTGCTGGAAGGTCACCGAAAAACTTCGCCGCTCTAACTGCCCTACACATGAGGTGGCGACAGGTCAATCAAGGCGAAAACTCCTCCCAGTCCATGACGTTTGGTGACCTGAAAGCTGTTACGCTATTGCGTAACAGCTGTCACATCATTAAACGCCATGGCATCCTACCTCACCTGAAAAATAATAACGCTCTATCAACTTTCCAATCTCGGAACTTGTTGTCAAGAATAAATAAAATATGTTCCAATGAGAGTAAAATCCTCGCCATCTGATTGGATGCGAGCAGGCGTAGTCGCTTTTATGTTTACGGCTCCACTGGCAAATGTTACCGTCTGACGTCACAACGCGAATTATTTGAAATGATGTCGTCGGTTTCGTAATTGCTTCATCAATGGAGTGACTAGCAAGCCGATTCATTTTTGTGGATTTTTCACACTTGCAGCAGACGGTGTTGCTTATAAAGTATTGTTTAAATTACAAACCCATTTACGATTTGAACTAAGATGGAATGAGTTTATCTGGTTTACTGATGATTTATCCAGTGCCATCGAGGGTACACTATAGGTATTTTTACTAAGTCACAAGTTTAGTAAATAAGCCTCTCGTGTTTCACGATGTATGTTTTGGGCTATGGGTAGTATCTTATTGAAACATATATTTTATTGTGACGAGTTGACAGTAACATGGTCTGAGGTTTGCGGCTCGGAGCATATGTTCAACCTCGACGCTTCGCGTCTCGGTTGAACATAAGCTCCAAGCCGCAAACCTCAGACCATGTTACCGTCAATTCATCACAATAACTTATAATGTTTCAAATGTCCAATTGCATTGCCACGAAAAATGGAAAACTAGCAACATACTTATTTTTCGCAGACATTAAATATATAAAGTATATTTTTTAATTAGATTGCGAGGCGTAGGGAAACTGAAAACCGAAAAATTTCTTCTTTTTTTCATTGAACATTGTTTATACATAGGAACTCCCCCACCCCAGCATGACAGCAGTGGAGAAACTTTTCTACAGTTTACCAAGGAGCGTTCCAGCAATACAGCTATATAGGGATCAGTGAATATCCCCGAAATATTCAAAAAAATGCATATCTCTACTGGAAACTCAGGCAGATTCAATGCCTCAATTTGCGTGTTGAAAAAAAGCAAAACATCCATTATCAGCAGACCACCATATGCGCCCAACGGCTGGCCGCCAAGGCAGAAAATAGTCAGTTTGTGGACGTTCACTTGATGTGCCTTTTTTCGTGTCGAAAATTGTCGATCTGGTTTTCTGTCCATAACACTGCAAAAACGCAACTGCCGAAAAAATATATATATAAATAAATAAAACCTTGAAACTCGGGTACTATTTTCATTTTATTTATTTGACAATTCAGTATTTTTGCAATATTTATGAAATCTTCGTCCCCATTGTAAATATGTCGCACCCACAGCACAATTATATCGTGATTCAACCGAGAAACAGGTTAATGCTGTCACTGTACAATAAGTGTCAACAACGCTTTCCGAACGGACCACAAGGCACGTTTTCTGTTCGAGATATGCCTAACATCACAAGAAATCTGAACACATGGAGATTTTCCTCTAAATGTACCTGTTGTTTATGTTGTTTGATATTTGTGGAAGTTGCGAAAGCAGGCACACAAATGCTGTCACCTTCACGTTATGTTTTTCAGTTCTTCAAGTTGAAATAACTTTACACTTTTCCGTCCGTCCGTGCAGATTAATATCCTACCCACATTGGAGGGAAGAACTGGCTCACTCCGTATAAATTCATGTAAAGTTGTGTTTAGTAACGTTACCAGATCTCCTTGAACTATCTTTTGTATGTACTCATTTTCATTGTTTAACAAAAAATATTTGTTTGTACACCCCGGTGTTTGGAAGAATAAAAGACAATACAACAACAACAACAACAACAACAACAACAACAACAACAACAGATTATTGATGCCCAGAAGCGATCCTCCTATTGTTGAACCAGCACTTCCAACGATCAAAAAAGTCGTTCCTGTTCAAATAGAAACTCATTCTTCAGACCAAGAAATATTAACTCTTTAAACCCTAGTGGCAGTTTTTCCGGCCAGGAACATGGTACGTCATAACGTTCTTATTTGGTCTACCCCAAATAATGAATATGGACTCTTCTAATTGCTGCCATTGAACTGGCATGGAAGATACCACTAGAGTTCAAAGGGTTAATAATTTGTTCAACTTCCATTTAAATACCATAATCCGGACGACATTGACTTTATTTTGTTTGTGTTTGATACAAACATTTCAATAACAATGCTGAGTTTCCATAATACTGCAGCGATATGTCACCGTGTGTGTATTAGTCCCCACTCAACTCTTACTTTTCCAGCTCCACCAGGTCTCATTCAAGCCAAGGTATGCCTGGGTAAACCAGAGTTTTAAAGAAAAAGTTATTTTCCAACTTTAAGCTTCTGGTATCGTTTGTCTGCAATACCTATCGCTTTGACGATATACAGGCTTTTTAAAAATAACGGTTTCGCTAATGTTATAACAATTGACCCCGACTATTTCCGGTGTATCGTAAAACCACTCAGGACTCTTCCCAGGAAAAGTCATACGCTATATTTGGGTTGCAAAAGTGGAGAAATAAATAGTGTTGTTCAGAATACACACCAGTTGTAATGCCGACAAGTCATGTTGATAAAACAATACTGAACAGCTCGTTTAAGATCAAGAAGGTTTAGCTGTATCTTTTCTTGGCAGTATATGCGAAAATAACAAATCGAAGCTTGGATATAAAAACGAAAATAATCTCTAAAGTTTACCAACCCGGAATCTTTACATTGCTGGGTTCTTTACCATCTCTCTTCAACGCCTCCAACAGTTTTTCATCGATTGTTTTCCCATTTAGTAGGATTATCTGAAAAGTGAACAGAGTTACTCCAGTATTATGCAAAAAAAACAAAACAAAATCTACAACGGAGAACGACGTGTTATATTATAAAGAGTGGCTAACAGCTGCCATTGCATTGTGTAAGCTAGACACAGTGCACACCTTTTGCAGCTAGAAACAAAGCCGTGGAGATTCTAAATGTCTTTCACTAAAGACAATACTAATTACAACACTCTCAGACTGTGGTTTAGGAACTCATGCTGCACCAGAACATCTGTATTTTAGGCAGTATTCTCGTTTGCAAATCTGAAAACACCCATTTCATTTTTGTTTGTTTCTTCAGTGTTGTTGTCTGCACAGAAAACAATGGGTTTTCCCGCTGAATGAGAACACAAATGGCAATCTCCGTGTAAATCATTGAATGCACTGTTGCAGCAATTGGATCATTATATTTCCATATTCCTGATTTAACACAGCCTACGAAGATGCGGAGATTAAGTGATTGAATAATAAGAAGTAGACCACGCATATGAACACTTCTTCCAGACTGATGCGGGTGGGAGAAGAAGCATTGTGCCTTTATTGCTGTGACATGTTTACCACAGCATGCAGAACCATATAAAATTTAACTCTTGCATGTTGTTGGCGTATAATCCTGCCCAGGACAGGATTTCTCTTTGGCACATTTAATCAAATTTTTCTCCAGTAAACTGAATTGATTTTTTCTCTATTGATTTCTTTAGTTAAATTTGGATGATTTTTTTTATCTAATCTAGTCATGGCTTTGGTGAAAAATAACTTGAAAATAATCAGTGGGTTAAGTGTTAATATATACACCTGGAACTTAATTAAGCACCCCCTGTTTCAAGCAGTGAAGTTGCTGTTACTGATTATTATGTTTCAATGATTGCCATGTCTTGCAGTACATTTCATCTAGTGAAACACGATGTCTCTGGTTGATAGCGTACCCCAAACACATCCCCTCGTTCACGTGAAGCAAGCTTCTCAAGAATTTCACAACAAAATACTATCATCCATATGCGTAAGCACGGTGGCTCAGTTGGTAGAGGTGCAGACTGCAGGCCGAGAGGTGCTCGTTTCGATTCCCACTTTAGGCAAGACACTTCACCCCCATTGCCCACGTGGGGGCACGGTGACGCTGTGTACTAAAGCGTACCGCACGTCGATGGTGCACCTGTCTTCAACCAATGCTAACCCTGCTTGTGTGGAGCTAGTATGTTGCTGACAGTTGCTCGCCCTTGCTCGGTGGTTCTCTCCGGGTACTTCGGCTTCCTCCGCCCGTAAAACTGTCGTGATCATGATTAGCCATTGTGCAAAACTATGTGACGTTAATCATCAATAAATAAATAAATAAATAATCATCCATATGCAATATCTGGGTATAAAACAAGAAAAAAATTGTCATTTCCTTTATCAATAAATGTTGACATGACAAGGAGGAGACTGTCAGACGCACTAAGATGGCAAATAGCTGGCATGCATGCAACACGCATGCCATTAAAAGCTATTGGAAGGCAACTTGGCTATAGTCATTCCGTCATCGGCAGACTTGTCCGAAAACATCACCAAACCAACGATGTTGAGGACCGACCAAGGCCTGGACAATCCAAAAACCTCTCCTCGGGAAGAGTTTGGCACGCCTCGTTCGACGTGAACCTTTTGATTCAAGTGGGGTTTTGAAACGCATTTGGCTCCCCCAACTAGCGATTCTGCAACAGAACTTTCCGAAACCGTCTCAAAGCACTGGGTATGAGGGCCAGAAAGGTCATCAAACTTCCAATACTGTCCGATCAGCATCAAAAACGACGTTTGGGGTGGTGTATGGCACGACAACATTGGAATCCCAAGACGTGGAGGACAGTCCATTGGTCAGACGAGAGTAGGTTCCTGCTTCACGTTACAGATGGTAACATGAGCGTGCGGAGGCATCGGAATACTGCTTGCATGCCCAGGAACATCAGACCTACTGTTTCTTATGATGGGGGATCAGTAAGGATATGGGGATACCTCTCTCATGATTGTAAACTTGATATGGTGACTGTACGTGGGAATCTCAATGGTCATCAGTACATCCGGTACATTCTCAATCCGGTTCGTGCTTGAGAGCATTCCTTCAGAACAACGCCATTACAACACTACCTTGGCCTGCAATGAGCCTCGATTTGAATCCCTTAGAACACATATGGGACTTTATTGGACGTAGTGTGAAAGCTCGGGATCCGCCTGTATAGAATTTGGCCGATTTGGAAACTGCATTGCATGAGGAGTGGCAGCAATTGCCTCTGGACCGTATCAGAAGGCTCACTGGTAGCATTAAGAGGATGGTTCAGTCTGTCATCCGGGCACGTGGTGGATACACTCGCTACTGACGTCAGACACTGCTATTGTGTTCAGGAGATCACAAGTACAATGTTTGTCAATAATTACTGACATTGTTTCATAATGGCCCGTTCCAGCACCATACTTGTCGAGAGAACATTTTTCAATCACAAACATTAATGACAGATATGTGTAATTAGCGCCTTTAAAATACTGCATATTTTCATCATTGTGCTGTCTTTCATTGGTCAATAGACCATTCTTTCCGCAAACAATCACTTTTGGCCATCTGAAAGATACCTTGAAAGTAATGCCAGTTTCTATTAACACCACGGCGAAAAAAAGAGAGGGTGTTTAATTAAGTTCCAGGTGTATAGACTTAATACGCTCCTGACCCGTGGGGTCTATATATGTACAGTATCGCTGTGTACACCTCCTATTTCGAGTGTCAAAGGCATGGGACTCCCAAATAAATAAGCGATGATTCGCCCATGGCCGGGCACCCGATCATCCCTATGCATTGCTATTTTCAGATAGTTTACCGTTCCGCACAGCCATCAAAGAAAAAAATATATCTATACCACTGGAACAAATCTCACAAGGCATAGGTACACACTGATAGGATTTCTGATTTTAGAAGCCGCATTGAAAGGGTTCATAGATAGGACTGGGGCACTTGTTGCCATCCTGACCCAATTACGAACTTTGTATAATCAACCAGAAGCTTGTTTGTGGTCTTTGGCGCCTGTCGCCACTGTTTGAAGACAGGGGTGTGGCACTTGTCGGTGCTTGTTCTAAAGTTTCAAGTCAATTTTGGGCAGATCGTAGAGCTGACTGATGGATTAATAAACCTGGTGGCAAAATAGTAAATATCTACGTCAGAACTGCAATTGGTCAGAAAGCATATGAAGAGTATGGTTTGGCCTGAATGCGGGGGGGGGGGGGGGGGGGGGGAGTCTTTTTGTGAAAACGCGGAGCGATGGTTTGTGAAATAGAGCATTATTGTGACAATAGGTTGTTTTTATCAACTCTTGCCAACTGTAAGCGATTTTTTTAGTCTAGTATAAAAAGCGTTTGTAACCAAGCAGAAGCATACTACGAGATTTTAATAACAAAATTTACCTTATAACTATGAGTAGTTCTCTTTTTAATTTTTTTGCGATGGCAGATTCTTTTCAATTTTTCATCAAATAAATTTGTGGCTGCTTTACAGCAGCTGCGACTTTATTTTATGAGAAATTCAAGAAGATTCGGTTTAACCCTTTACCCAACGTAACGGCCCAAACCGGCCGGTGCTATTCTCAAAAATGGCCAATTAATTTTCATTATTTTTTCATTTTTTGTCTCAAAAACATAGGCTATGACCCCTCGTTGGAACGAGCTCGTTCCAACGAGGGGTCATAACCTATGTTTTTGAGACAAAAAATGAAAAAATGTAGTTATTCAAGAATATTTTTGCAAGTGTCGTCTGCTTTTCATGTTAGGTAAAGGGTTAAAAATCTCACCTTCTCAAGTGAATACAACTATAACAATCCTGGACCAAATTTCCACTTATGGACCTCCGTTTTGAATCAGGAGCCCGGAAGTCCATTAGATGAAATGTTGCTCGTGCTTATAACTGGCTTTTCTTAGAATTCATATACATTGGTTGAACAACAGTATGTGGTGTTTTCTAAGAAAATTTATCCACTAGTTTGTGTTGTGAGTTAATTTTATCCCATTTATCCCTTCGCGGAGTGCAGTTGCTCAGCAATAGATCGGGAAAAACGAGTAAATGCGCTAGTCCTGCTACTGCCGGATTTGCCACACCTCTGAAGGCGCCCCATCTTTATTGCACTGATACTGCATTCTTTTATGAGGATTTTCAAAACGAAAAAAGGAAACAACTGAAACACTCTCGGAGGTATGTTGCGTTCAGTATGAGGTTATGGACCACGATTGAATCTATAGCCTGCAAAAAGACAGTCAACAGTTCACACACCATCAATCTGCCACCCCAGCATCGACAGCACCTTGCACCCTACACTCATAGACATATCACCACCAGAAAAAGCTACTAGTCGTAAATAATGCCGCTACTTAAACTTCCCATATTGATGAGGACCGGTCCACTATCAAGGCGGTCCAGTCCGGTACAGTCCAGGCCATTTCGGTACGGTACCCATGCCTGGACCGGTCCAAAGCGGTCCTGTCCACTCATATGTTAATGAATTGCCCGTTTTCTCAAAGTTGTTAACCTATATATTACAAAATAAAATTGACTGTTTTGCAAAGAGTGCATATACATTGTTTGATGATTGTGTGTAGCATTATCTGTTTCCGGTGGCAGTGGTGGAAAGGGTACACTGCATTAGCAATGCAGTAATGCGAATACACACTATTATATTCATTTCATATCGGTATCTGTTTTGACAGACTTCTGGCATTGCAACAGTGTCGGGCGTGACGAGAAGGCAGAAGTGGACTACATTAAAGCACGCAGGCACAAGTTGGTGACATCAAAAGCATGCGGCCACAAGTCAGCGACATTAAAAGCATGCGGCCGCCCACAAAGTTGCGTTCAACTAAATCGCTGACACGTGCTGCATGGGGATCGTGACATCGAAATATGCGATTACGATGTTTTCATGGCATCAAATATTCGAATATTAAACACTTGAACCCATTAATGCATCGTTGCTAATTGTATTTTGGGATGTATACGCTATAAATTCGCAATAGTTGGCTCGACGTAAAATAGTGGACCGGACCAGAATATTCCGGGGCCGTCAGTGTAAACCGGTCCAAACTGGTCCAGTGGACCCGGATCCAGACCAGTGGTGGACAGTGTAGTGGTCCATTTCGCATAAAGAGTTCAGAGACAACATCTGGTGGAGTCTATATTCGTTAATTGGGGGAATACCAATCAATATTTTCAACGTGCAGCCTCGGGGCTGCACGCTGTAAATCTTGATTGGTCTACCACACAAATTCAGTGAGCATCAATCTGCTTTATGAAATGAGGTCGTGTCGCGATTCTGGGCCGGAAAAACGGTCTTTCGGGTTCAAAAGGTTAAAATGGAGAAGATGATTCCTAACTGTTTGTTTCAATAGTCACGAGAGAACATGGACTTTTAGTTTCGATCTTCTTCTAGAATGTTTTGCGGATATTAACTGAAAAAAACCATTAGAACACTGTGTATCCTATATCGTTATCTGTTATTGCGATCATATGGCACAATACATAAACACAATAAATGACGCATTACACCAGTACTCGGTATATGTACCAATCTCCGTGCAGGGTGTACAGGTTACCGATAAAAATCTTCATATTATTCGAATATATTACTCCCATTTTACCGAACAACATTTAGAATTTTTAAGGTTTCAGAAAACAGAACTAAGAATAACAGGCGCATGCATACTCTTTTAAAATTAACCTTATTTTTTCAATTGGTCCATGCAGGACAATAAAGAATATACAGTACGTGGAGAGTGTACTACCACTAAATCACCCGCAGAGTGGAGATTCCACCCAAGCAATGTGTGCGAATTTGTTGCAAAGCATAACAATCACAAGCAAAGTTCCAGCCAATGGACCTCCGGGTTAAACCCGAAGGTTCATTGGCTGAAACATTGCTTGTGTTTTTTGTCCATATGTACACAATTTGAAAGTGATACTTTGGGTGATAACTTCATTCCGCGGGTGATTTTGTTACAATCCACTCCCCACGTACTGTATACTGTTCCAAAAAATAAACGCAAAATGGATTTTCTTTGATGAAGGACGTTCCTGCGTTATGGGATAATGGGATAGAGAACGAAATCAATTGATAACCAAGGTTTTAATGGATGAATGAAGCACAAATAGAGACGTTTCAGACGTTAACGTCACGAGTCGACGTCATCCAAACTCAATATCTAGTGTGACCGCCATCTGAGTCCAAAACTGCTTGGCACCTTCTGTTCAATGAAGCAATCAGATTCCGGATGGAAACTTCAGGTATGGTGTCCCACTCTTCCTGCAACGCTTGCGCCAACTGCGGTAACGTCTGAGGTTGTAGTTGACGTTGTCGCACACGTCGATCCAGTTGATCCCATAGATGTTCGATCGGGTTCAAATCTGGAGATTTGGAGGGCCAAGGCAGGACTTAAATGTTGTTATCCTGTATAATAAGCTGTCATGAGCCTTGATGTGTACGGTCGGGCGTTGTCGTGCTTGAAAATGGGGTTGGCATTCTGCTTAATGGGGAACACGTGTGGCTTCAAAATTTCATTTCTGTACCTCTGCGCAGTCAAGTTACCCTTAACATGTACGAGGGCTGTTCTACCAGTGTGTGAAATGGCTGCCAACATCATAACGTATCACCACCAAATCAGCAGCTACGCGCAAAACGTTCTCCACGATGTCTGTACACACGGCATCGTCCATCAAATCAGCGAAGAAGGAAACGTGGCTCGTCACTGAACTATACCGTTCTCTATGTCTGGTGAGGCCATGCCCTGTGCATCTGACACCAGTGAAGTCGCTGTCGACGATGCTGCGCCGTCAAAATGACGCCACGAACTGGCCGTCTATAGCATGCAGACCTGCTCGCGTAGACGGTTGCGAACAGTCTAATCTGAAATCCTTCGTCGACCTGGTAGCGTTGAAGCTGTAGAGGTCGCTTTGGTTGTTCTCTCCCGCAATTGACGTAACCGGATGCATCGATCCTGAGCTGGGGTTGTCACACGGGGTCTCCCGGATCTTGGAAGGTCCTGCGTTGTCTCCTGGATTTGGTAACGGTTCCACAGGCGTTTGATGGTGCTCGGTTAGACATTGAACACTCTCGCTACATTCGAAGCTGTGTCGCCTGTTTCCTAAGAGGCCACTGGCATTATTTCTCTGAGCTTCGTTCAAACGCGACATTTTGCATGAGCAAGATCCCATTAACCCTTTACCCAACGAATCGCCCGCATCCGCCCGCGTAATATGCAAATTCAGCAGTTGAAAAAATATTATTTTTCAAAACATTTCAACAAAACCATATCATGTGACCCCTCGTTGGAACGAGCTCGTTCCAACGAGGGGTCACATGATATGATTTTGCTGAAATTGTTTGAAAAATTTAAAAAAACTATATTTAAAATAATAAATTTTGATATCGTCTGCGTTGGGTAAAGGGTTAACGCTGTGCGAATTCCGACCGATTTCCATGTCCGTTTCTATCCCTACACGCTCAGCTCGCATGCTCGGAATGTGCATCTTCATGATCAGGTATTCACTCACTGAAAACTTTGTTTTGTTAATTTCCAACATTTTTGGGGTCACGGTGGCCGAAATTATGCCCCATTGTCGAAAATGTTACATAATGTTTAGACCACCACGATTTGTCGTTATTCATATCTACCGCCACACTTCATCACTATATCCAACAAAAGTTGCAATGTTATCGTGACTTTTTTTGAAGAGTATATATATATATATATATATACGTAATTCATGCTGCATTTGCGACGAATGAAAATAAGATATTGCCCCTTTCGAACTGGTATATATTATATAATGTTTTACTTAAAAATATTGGCAGAAGACAAGGAAAGGATACAACAGATACCATCGAGATCAAACTATTATTGAACCTCCTTCAATTGCAGAATGGAGCCCATTTGTGTTCCAGACATTATAGTGTAAGATTATATTATCCAGAGCTTCGGGGTAAAAGAGGTTTACCAACTAACTAAATATACTTCCAGTATAAAATGGTGAACTGAGCACTAGATATTTCATCCTGTAGGAGTTGTATCTTACATGAAATCGTTCGAAAGAATATAATTTACTTAAATGTGGGCGAATCCACTTTGTATTTACAGAGAGCTTGAGCAATAATTCGACCCCGCATGATCGAATAGTTGCTGATCCTCCTCTTTACCGATTTGATGTGTATTGTGGCATCTTGTCATCCAATATTGCTATTTTATACGGAAATATTTATCCAATGGAGTGCGGTAGCTCACTGGTTCCGGCATTGGACACCAACCGAAAGGTCACCCGTCAGGGTTAACTGCGTTGAGGCTTTGAGCGAGGCACATAGTCCCTAGTGCGCCAGGGCGGGGGATGGGGGGGGGGGGGGGGTAATGTACGTCAATGGTGCACTTGTCTTCAACCAATAATAATCCTGCTTATGTGGAGTTACGATGTTGGGAGTCTGACAATTGATCGCCGTTGCCCAGTGGTTCCCTCTGGGTACTCTGGATTCCCCCTTCCGTAAACATTTCCGACACTTGGTGACCCTGGATGTTGAAAGTGCCTTTAAACTCCATTAGATAAATAAATTTATCCAATACTTCAGGAAGAGTTAATCAACAATTTTGCCCTTTGCTTACGGTGTTGTCATACGGAACCCATTTTACCAACAGGATGTAACTTTGAAATGCCCAAGCTCTTAGGCATCGTCCTCTTGAATGAAGTCAAAACTTAGCCACACTCACTGTTTCACCAATCATGTCCGTCTGGAAGTAAACTATGTTTGGCAAGACAGCCTCTAATGCAATTTGGATGAAGTTGTAAAGAACGACATTAATTTGGAAACAATAGATACATCGATCCGTTAACCACGCGTTATAAGACTGGTGTTGTGGGAGTGAAAATATGATTTTGAAATAATATTATATAATGACTCAGCAGTGCCAGTGTGCGGAAACCTTTTCGTTTTCTGAGAAAGCATTTCTGGCAGAATTGCTCAAAGAAAGGCGATATGTAATTGAGAGTCGTACGTCTGACTCCCTGACCGCAAGAAGATAAAATAAAACTCTTCGAGCGGAGATGAGCAGTATTATAATCCCAAGTATGACAGTCAAATGGAAATAAAGTTTTTCTTCATCGTGATTCCACCACATCTTTTCTTACAAAAATATTTTTTTAAATTTTCTATAATACTGAATGAAAGCTTGTTTCATTAACACAAATCACTAATACGCCACTGTCCCCTGTTCTTATTGCGCACATAACTCTGAATTCATTCCGAGTTGTGTTACAATACCATCTTGCAATTTTAACCCTTTACCCATAGTAACGGCCAAAACCGGCCAGCGCTATTCTTAAAAATCGCCAATGAATTTTCATTATCTTTTCATTTTTTGTCACCAAAACATAGGTTATGACCCTCATTGGAACGAGCTCGTCGAGCTCGTTCCAATGAGGGGTCATAACCTATGTTTTTGAGACAAAAAATGAAAAAAATTAGTTATTCAAGAATTTTTTTTGCAAGTGTCGTCTGCTTTTCATGTTAGGTAAAGGGTTAAGGACACATTGGGAATTTGATACACAATTGGAGAATAAATGATTGTTGGTTGCCCTTTTCAAACAGCAAACCCCCTTTCCGGCTGCTTCTGGAAATCTGATGATGTGAATATTGTCTCCATATTGGCCTTTATCTAGGATGTCTGGTTCCATATTGTCTCTTGTAATGTTGTGTAGTACACATACAGTTAAAACGAGAAGTCCCGGCATGAAATGCGCACAAATAGCACATCGATCTGCGCGTTAATCTACTCATTATGCCCATACTAAGGCTATCAAATTCTGGAAATATGGTCAGTGCACAAGCAATGCTTCAGCCAATGAACCTCCGGGTCCATTGGCAGAAACCTTGCCTGTGTTTGCTATGAGTAACCAGGAGAACCTGCCGTGCTATGGTTGCCATTCTATATGGCAAATGCGCGCAATTCCTACGCGCAATTAAGCCTAGATAAGCGCACAGTTCATGACAGGCCTTCTAGTTTTAACTGTAGCAAAACAAGGATGACTTTATTGGCTTCAATCCTTTACCTAACATGAAAAGCAGACGTCACGTGCAAAAGAAATTCTCGAATAATGTTTTTCATTTTTTGTCTCAAAAACATAGGTTATGACCCCTCGTTCGAACAAACTCGTCGAGCTCGTTCCAACGAGGCGTCATAACCTATGTTTTCTGAGACAAAAAATGAAAAGAATAGTGAAAATTAAGTGGCGATTTTTTAATAGCGCTGGCCGGTTTTGGCCGTTACGTTGGGTAAAGGGTTAAGACGACGAGAGTCAGCACTGATGCACAGAAGTCTTATTTCGAGAACCCCAAAACCACCTCAGTGAAGCCGCGAATGCTGCTGTGTGACCTTTTCTGGTGTCTGTCTGCTTGGTAGTTGGCTGCAAACGAGGGTAGGAATATTATTTTATAACGCGTATCCATTGTTACCAACAGGAAAGATACCATCGATACTGTCATCTTCTGGGCGAAGCCGTAGTGTAAACTTACAGAACCTTCGCCTATCGTGACTGGATCCTGGCCAACGCATAGCCACGTTTCTGCTATTCATGCTGACATCACGATGCCTTTGCGCATTCATGAAATAGTAAACCTTTCAGTTGTAAACTTTCTGATTGAGATCTTCTGTTGGGCATGCATGTAGGATATAATTGCACCCTATACAACCAATCAATCCTAAAACAGCCTTTTGATAGAAGTAGCGTTTCACACCGGTGGCCTCGGTTGCATCTGACATGTTGATATAATAGCGTTTCAATGGCTGACTATGGAACCGCACTATCCTGCAAACATAGGCTGTACCTAGACCACCAAGGTTTCTGGCCACACGCCGTGTACTACATATTGAACAGAAATGAAAACAAGTTAGCATTTTCAGCTCGAGTACAATTTGCAAGTGGGATTTATTAACAATGGGGCATATTTCATGGTGTTATGCACCCGGCAATAAACAGAACATAGCCATAGGTACCCCGGCGAATTGACCAATCACAATGCGAAATATAGCTTTGTCGAATGACAATGTTTAAATATTTCGCGTCTCAAAACTTAGTATTAGTCAAAACTCAACACCGGACAGCACTCCTTTTAATACTTGTGAAAGCGTCGATTATACTCATTATCTTGACTAGCATTTTAAATGGTTAGGAAATTGAAAAATGTTGTGTCAAAATATTGTTCACTTTCCTGAAAACTATGCTTTGAAGGCATAATTATTGGAAACCTAGCATGCAGAAGATCTCCAATAAAAACCTCATTAGCCCATTTGAACGATGATGGCATCTTCCAGTTCACTGGCATTGGAAAAATCCATATCGCTCTTTGGGGGTATTTATTTATTTATTGATGCTTAAGGTCACATATTTATGCACAATGGCTAATTATGACCGTGACAGTTTTACGGGTGGAGGAAGCCGGAGTACCCGGAGAGAACCACCGAGCAACGACGAGCAGCTGCCAGCTCCCCAACATCGTAACTCCGCACTGCAGCACAGGCAGGGTTAGATTGGTTGAAGACATGCACCATCGACGTACACGGCGTCATCGTGCCCCCTCGCGGGCAATGGAGATCAAGTGTCTTGCCCAAGGACACAACGCTGTTGCCGCAGGTGGGATTCGAACCGCTCTTTGGGGTAGACAATTTACTGTTTTCAAAGTGAAGCCTGGTGGCTGTACTATGGAGATGTGTTGGTCGTCCATGCAAATTCACTTGGCAACCATTCACTTTATGAATTCAGGTCGTATCATAATTCCGTCCCTAAGAAATAGACTTTTGGGTTCAAAGTGTAAATGTAGGAGTTAAAAGAGCAAGTACAATAGATGGTAAGCCTTGTTCAAGTTCAAACCAAATCTCTAAATTGATTAACCCTTTACCTAACATGAAAAGCAGACGACACTTGCAAAACAAATTCTTGAATAACTATTTTTTTTCATTTTTTGTCTCAAAAACATAGGTTATGACCCCTCATTGGAACGAGCTCGACGAGCTCGTTCCAATGAGGGGTC
The DNA here is from genome assembly GCA_031216915.1 of Pictodentalium vernedei. Classification (NCBI taxonomy): domain Eukaryota; kingdom Metazoa; phylum Mollusca; class Scaphopoda; order Dentaliida; family Dentaliidae; genus Pictodentalium; species Pictodentalium vernedei. Next base: position 270,464,841 of record CM062290.1, read on the forward strand.
ATAACCTATGTTTTTGAGACAAAAAATGAAAAAATAATTAAAATTAATAGGCGATTTTTGAGAATAGTCGAGCTCGTTCCAATGAGGGGTCATAACCTATGTTTTTGAGACAAAAAATGAAAAAATAATTAAAATTAATAGGCGATTTTTGAGAATAGCACTGGCCGGTTTTGGCCGTTACGTTGGGTAAAGGGTTAAGTTCTTTTTAGTTTTGGCCTCCAAAACATAGTTTATCATCCATCATTGGAACGAACTCGACTACCTCGTTCCAATGAGCAGTAATAAGCTAGTTTTTTGCTTTTCAATATTTAATTGCCTTTGGCGCTCCCCAATTCTCACCACTCAAATCTTTTAGCAGAGTTGGTACAGTAAAAGTAGGTTATGTACCAATGGAAAAACTATCTTCGCTAGTGAAAAATGCAAAATTCTACCTCTGCTGGTGGAGGATACAGACATCTCCTCTAACACTCTAACTCTTCATGCTGCGTCTGCAATTTAAGACTTGCTCCCGGAGGGCCGTGTGAAGAAGAGGTGGCACCGATTATATGCTATATTAAATCTGTATCGAGTATAGCAACTGCACGTGCGATCATTCGATTTGGAAAGAGAACAATTTACCTGCGCTAAAATGGCATCGAGTTATTACACATGTCGAGGCCAGTGATTAAATGACAGCAACAGCAATTAATTGATAATTAACTCATCAGCTCAGCGAAATAAATTTGACTAGATCATTCATGGTGATAAATTTTATATAGGCCTAAATAAACATGGAAAACAAAACAACGAAACACACAGCTGAAACACTACTTCAACTTCATCGGCTATGGACCAAGTAGAACAATGAATGAGGATTACGTCATGCACAGTGCAACAGCACAATACCATGACGACATAGATATTCATTCATAAAAAATCATTCACATTCACAGATACTGACTGAATGATTGTCAAAAAAATAACGCCATTAAAAACTGCACCCAGCCCATTCATTATGCGAACAAGTGATGAAAGGGAAGAATCTTGTAAGATAAATTGGTTATTAACACCACGTTGGTTTTCGAGATGGTATATTTAAGTCTCCCAACGGACTCGTCGATGTATACCCAGAGACGAGGTCTCGCCTCCAATGCACCATCTCGGAAACCCACATGGTGGTAATATAACCCATAAATTCTTATATTAGAATTTATACAATCTTGGCGTGAATGTTATATCCTGGTTTGGAATATCTTCTACCTCAGCCTTTTCGACCTGAAGGGTAGTCTGCTGGTTGGAAGATGGTTGAAGTGGATGAAACAGAACGAACCGACCAAAGGTGAAATGTTTTGCCCAAATGTAACAACATGTTTCCATGTTCAGAGAATCGCCAAGATATAGTCTCTGCTGCAGGTGATTTGGGGTTAAGTACAAATAAATAAATAAATAAATAAATAAATAAATAAATAAATAAATAAATAAATAAATAAATGCCGGTATATTGATGAGTATGCATGCTCTCAACTTTTCAAACGCATTGTGTCATCAGGCAGCATGTCTGTCGAACAACTGGATTGAACGTCGCCTTTGCAGAATAATCGTGATTATATTACTTCATCATATAATTGTCTGTCAAGGTACTGTGATTCCATCATATCATCACATAAACTAAAAACATTTCCTTTGCGAGATAAAGTCTGTATAACTGAAAGCAGGAGCCAATACTGTAAAACTTTTACAGTTGTTTTTTTCTAGAATTGTATTTTCTACCTCTTTATATAACTAACTAACATTAATCATTAGCATTTCATAAGATATGGCAATTGCCAACTGGCAAATTGCCAGTTCTTTGAAAATACTGATGTTTCCTTTTGACCCATTTAAAGTTATAATTAGAAAATACAGTTCTGGAAAATACAGTTGTAAAAGTTTTATAGTATTAGCCCCTGCCCCTAGCTCCACACCAGTTAGAAGTTCTAAACGCGTGATCATTTCATACGACGATTTTCTTTTTCAAATTCGAAATATTTGCCGCGAAAGCAATTCATACTGTTACCAACTTCAGCAACAATATTTGCTTCATTCTGTCTGGTGTGTTAGGACAGGAACATGGCCTCTTTGCCAAAACCGTAAAACTTTGATTTTTCAAGCATTCATGCACAAAGACATTTTCAGACGAAATTTGATGCGTTCATTCCGATTGCTGCAATAAAGTACCAGATGTCAGAGTTTCACCCCATGTTGCAAGTTCTATTCGGTGTGATGCTCCTAATATCAGCTTCGCTGTGCAGCCAGCAAAGGACAATAACAACAATGGGGCCAAAGTGTTGACAGAAATATACGAGCACTGGAGAAAATTTTGATGCAACGAATCGTTACGTCAGAATTAATTTCAGTGATTAAACTTTCCTTTTTTGGTATATGACAGTGAACTAAGATCCTGTAATTGTTGTCTTTGTTGTAATAAAATTAAAAAATCAGAGCCAAAACATTGTGCCGAAATTACAAAATAATAAGAAAAATCAATATTTATTACTTTATTGCAACGCCAAGAACACACGCATCGAATCAAATGTGCAGAAGACTTCACGCTGAATGCTAGCCATAGAGAGAAAAATAATCAGATTAATGTGATATCAGATATACCTGTGTTATACTGTAGATTATCACAAACAGATGCGACGTATCAAATTCCATTTTCAAAACTGTGAATGCGATCATCATTTGCTGAAAAGTCCTTTTATCTCCTAAATATATTTAAACTATTGATTTGAGCCTTCTTTAAAATAGCAATTAAATAATATTGTCAGCATATTAAAGAATGACACACCCGGATATCAGATAACCAGATAACCAATTGTGTCTTACACCCGAAAATTATGAGTCATTAAAATGATTGTTAATAACAGGTGTTTTAACTCGTTCAACCCAACGTAACGGCCAAAACCGGCCAGCGCTATTCTCAAATATCGCCAATTAATTTTCATTATTTTTTCATTTTTTGTCACAAAAACATAGGTTATGACACCTCGTTGGAACGAGCTCGTCGAGCTCGTTCCAACGAGGGGTCATAACCTATGTTTTGGAGACACAAAATGAAAAAAATTGGTTATTCAATAATTTTTCTTTGCAAGTGTTGTCTGCTTTTCATATTATGAAAAGGGTTAACTCGTTCAACCCAACTGGAAAACGCTGAATTAAATTCTTTGATTTCAACAGCAAAGAAGACACTTGGTTTACTCAGCAGTCAAAACGACCAGTGTAACTTATCGCCTTCTTACTGGAATTAATTTGGCTCGCCATTCACTGGTGAGGTACAGTGATTGAGTAATTTACTTGTTTAAAGAATAAAATTATCCAGTCTCAAGAAAAAAACTAAAACACAAACCAGCCTCCGGTGGTGGGAGTCAACCACTAATCATCGTAAAACAACTGTAAAAGCTTCCGATAAATGTAACACTGAAGAGGCAAAGCTTCCGCGCTATTAGTCTTACGACCACAATTAGCACTCGAGTGGGAAATCCTGGGGATATTTAAAGTTTATCATATTTCCTCAATGCAGTACAGTATGCTTCTATAGTTTGCTAATTTCACATAAATCGTTCTACTTGCTTGACTACAGCAAAGTTATGCTTCTTTTCGAAATACGTTTCATAATCCAGGGCATACGTGTCTTGAATTTTTTTTAATTTATAGGAAACGTTATAAATCAATTGAAAGCGTTCAATGTATTAACATTGTGTTTAGCCCTCCTAAACACATTAGAGTTTTAACTTGTAAGGGTACGTGTTTAATTTAAAGGAAATCATTCAGATTTTAAGAACGTCATATGTTTAAATAACATACATTTAATGTGTTTGACAGCGTGTTTCACGTGAAAAATGCAAACTCATTCTTGTTATATAAACATGTTTAAATATATTCTCTGGTGAAAAATATCTTTAAAAATATTTACAGATAGTTAAAATTACTTTTTAACCCTTTACCCAACGTAACGGCCAAAACCGGCCAGCGCTATTCTCAAAAATCGTCAGTTAATTTTCATTATTTTTTCATTTTTTGTCTCAAAAACATAGGTTATGACCCCTCATTGGAACGAGCTCGTCGAGCTCGTTCCAATGAGGGGTCATAACCTATGTTTTTGAGACAAGAAATGAAAAAAATTAGTTCTTCAAGAATTTTTTTTGCAAGTGTCGTCTGCTTTTCATGTTAGGTAAAGGGTTAAGCGCAAATTGGAATACAGAAGAAAACAAAAATGTTCATCCTGAAAAAAATGGTCACAAAAGACAAAATACATATCTAACAGAGAAACTTAATGTCATGACAGACTTTTTTTCATTTGCTTTTCCAACCTTTAATAGGAATGAAGTATACCATGTCTCGAAATACCCAGAAGGACACAGCTATCGCTAGCGATTCAAATTGTAACTGAGTTGCACGATTTGTAGAAGAAAATTCCAGTGAAATTTTGCTTTTATTTAAATATAGTCTGTCACCGATTTCCGTTCCGCACATATGTGAGGAACAGATTTTCATTTTCCGCATGGTTTGGTGTTGCTGTATCTGGAGCTTTCGTAGAACAGGCACGTAATAAATCAAAGTTGTGTATCCAGTCAGCAATGAATTCAAGCTACGAGAAACAAAATTGTTGCAGGCAGCTGTTATATGACAAGGATCATCTACATTGAGTATAGTTGCAGGTTCTGATTGTTTTAATGCTTTGAACCCTGTTTTCCGGTCCAGGATCGTGATACAATATGAACTCCTTAAGTATATAATTGCTCCGTGAATTTGTATGAGAGTTCAATTAAGGTTTTCAACATGCAGCCCCAAGGCTGCACGTTGAAAATATTGATTTGTCCTCCCTCGGGTAAGGAATATAGACTCTACCAGTTGATGGTAATGGACTGGCATGGAATATACCATCAGGATCCAAAGTGTTAACCCCTGACCTCAAAGGACAACGGAGACAGCCAGGCAAGTCAGCTCATGTCTTCAAGCCCAGATATTTGACATAAGTTTATCGACACAACTTAACAATTATTATAATGGCTTCCATAGTTGTATGTTATCCTCAAAGGACAATGCTGTTTAAATAGCACAAATTATAACAGCACAGGTTAACGTTTTGGAAAAGAGTTATATTGGAAATAATGTTCAGGCTTTGTATTTGCTTTATAACTAGATGAATATTATTAGATGACAATCCCACAAAATAGTTAAATATGTCTCAACATAGCATATGAGATTAAGTGATGTAGATGGATTCTTAACTGAAAGAGTGTTAAATTATTTTTGTTAATCAAAGTTTGTTCACATGTCATTGTCTTGTTGCATCTTATGGAGAATGCCCACGGGGACTCTTCCATAAATTGCAACAAGGAAAATCCTTACCGACTAAACAATTTCACTTCAAGGGTAATGAGAAGCACATCCACTCAGTATGAAGTCGTAGGGTTATAGAACCTGTACTAAAAAGAAAGCCTAAATATTGGCTTCCATCACTGTACTAGTTAAATTGTAGTACTTGCAGTCTGATGACGTCCTTCGGCTAAAAGCTAATAACCCATCAGCCCTCAAATCTCTCAACCTCTTCCACTGAGGAAAGTCAGTTAACGAGTGAGATGTTAGCAATTTAGAGAGGAGATATCATTCTGATACACTTGTATTTCTAATGTTAGGACAAAGACTACTTGAATGAGATATATTCAGGACACATCACCGGTCAACATTTATTGATTCTGTTATGATATCAAGTCATGGCTGCTTCTAGTAGCCACGACTTGGTTTGGTAATAAACGCAAGAAAAAAACTCATTTTCAAGGAAAATTGTTTGTGAAAGGAGTAACAAAAAGTATTAGATCATGAACACTTAGATACTGATTGTTTACTTCCATCTTGGGCACCGGAAGTGGAGGAGGAGGGGGAGTGGCTGTCTCTTCGTCCCGAGCCTAGAAGGCAGCACATACGTTTTAACGCCAGAAAAGAGCGCGGTGGCTTAGTGCTTACGATATTGGAGTTCAAACCGAAAAGTTTACGATTCGATCCCCGCCAGGGGCAGCTGCGTTGTGTCTTTGGGCAAGGCACTTAATCACGATTACCCACGTGGGGGTACGGTGGCTGTGTTTACTGAGGTGTACTGCACGTCGATGGTGATGCACTTGTCTTCAACCAATGCTAATCCTGCATGTGTAGAGTTAGTACGTTTGAAGTCTGACAGTTGACAGTCTGACAGTTGCTCGTCGATGTTCGGTGGCTCTTTTCGGGTACTCCGGCTTCCTCCACCAGTAAAACTGTCCAACACGAGGTAACTCTGGCTGTCGAATGTGTCGTTAAACCCAAATAAATAAATAAATTACGCCAGAAGTGCATTAGTGAAAAAGACTTTACTTTCTGAGAAGTGTAACGTTGAGAAACTCTCGAGTAGTGTTTTTTACCGAACTTTTGAAGTGATTTCCAATAGATTCCATGTAGAGTGAAGCATTATTGGACCTCTTTATATCCTAAGCATATTTTCTGCGAAACCCAGTCACACCTTCTTATATGATAATATCGCGTTAGATGCCAGTGCTATCTTGATTGTGTTTGTGTTTGCCTTTGGTGGGAATGGCAGGTTATTTCTTAAATATTTTCTAGAATATACAGACGTTGCAATTGATTTAAACAGCAAAATAAAGATTTGATGTGATTTGATAATATTTAAAAGCAGTTGTTTGCTTTCCATTATCAGCTGTTTTTGTCAGATTTACGTTTAAAAATGATAAATACAGATTACTACAACAGTCAATTGATCTGTGTTGTTGTATTCGGTCGAGTTGACGAGATGAGATCGGCCAGATCAAAATGGACGCCGCAGGCGTCGAGTTTGGTCTGGCCGATCTCACCTCGTCAATGAGACGGAATACAACAACACAGTTCAGTTGACTGTTGTAGTAATTTGTTTATTACATGGCAATTAGTATTTGAACTGATCAGAACACCTGAAAAAATCAAATACAACAAGAAGTATATTAGCCAAATAACCATTAACAGTTTATGGAATTGGGGCATCCCAAACGCGTAGTAATATCAAACGTTCGTATCGAACCTGAAACTTGAAAGTCAACACAATGGAGGCAAGACTTGGATTTCAATCGGTATCGCTTTCGATAACACAAATTCTCCTACGTTTTGTTGGATTCGCATTATGAAAATAGTTGTTAAATGTTATTTTGCGCGGCATTTTCAAGTAGACCTCGACTGGAATGTTTGTCAATGGAGGTTAGTGAGGAGACACTCGTGTTTATGTGCTGTGTTTATGTTCCATATTTATTTATAGGTCACTGGTAGAAATAGTCCGTTCACGTGCGTCTCCTTTGAGACAGGCATGATAACGATCTGGAAAACTTGTATCTCTTATTTTCCAGAAAGCCGAATTTGATGATAGTCATATAATAACTAGGATGTATCGTTCTACATCAGATCATGAGCTATGATGTTTTCCAAAATAATTTATTCTTCTATTCTACTTTTTATTCACCCAATACAATGAATAACACAACCGGTTCTCGTCAGATCACCGAAGTTAAGCAACTTCGAGCCCGGTTAGTCCTCGGATGGGTGACCGTTTGAGCGATCGATTCGGACTCCCGCGTTGTGTCCTTGGGCAAGGCACTTACCCCGATTGTCCACATGGGGGCACGATGACGCCGTGTACTAAGGCGTACTGCACGTCCATGGTGCGCATGTCTTCAACCAGTCTAACCCTGCCTGTGCTGCAGTGCAGAGTTACCATGTTGGGGAGCTGGCAGCTGCTCGTCGTTGCTCGGTGGTTCTCTCCGGGTACTCCGGCTTCCTTCACCCATAAAACTGTCACGGTCGTGATTAGCCTTTGTGCATAAGTATGTGACCTTAAACACCCATAATTAAATTAAATTAATGAATAACACAAAGTATACGGGAGTAGTATAGCTCGCACGTTTTAAAGCCCATTGGTCGGACCTCGGTGCCGAACCTCGGAAATGACGTCATGTCACGTGACCCAGTGGAGCCATGTTGTGTTGTCATGGTAACCCGCGTGAGCGGCCATGTTGTGACCTCATCCCCATAGTGATACGTGGTGTTAGTGCGCATGTGCAACGCGTGTTGTTAGAGTGATACGTGTTTCCGTCGTCCATTTTGTATACTGGAGGCCGCCATCTTGGTTTCTTGGTAGCACGTTGTTGCTATGTCACATAAAACCTTCTTATTGGATAGGGGTATGTTCGGAGGGTGAGGTCGATTGAATACGAGTAATTTATCGATTTGCAGAATTACACAAATAAACCCGACAATCCCTCCAAATCACCAAAATCCACTTTATTTACTACAGATTTCCTCCAGAATCCTTTTTAGGACCGACATTCCGTAGATGTTAATAGTAACACGCAGTGTTATAGTGCAGAGGGGCCCCTGTGGGTAAGTTCGATTGAATTAGAGTAGTTTGTTTCTGGTTCAGATTTTCCCAGAATTCCTTTTTAGAATATACCATGACGTTTTTTCCCAATAAGAGGCCCGTTCCTTTGGTCATCACCTAGAATCCTCTGCTTCTATTTGGAACTATATTTCTATAAATTCCTACTCTGTATTTTTAGTAACGCCCTTAACTGAACCCCTAACTAATTGTTAGGGCCAATATTTAGCAATTTCTTAAACTACACCCTTAACTACATGATTTTAAATAATAAATTTAATGAGGATTGTCAGGGCAAAGTCAGCCTAAATATAGGGGCAAAGGGGCCTCATATATAAAGATATTGTAAGTTCAAAAGATATTCCGCATCAAGGCGAAAAACCTACGTGAATTTCACTTCTCGGTGAAGCTGGACATGGAAAAAACACACGTGGTGTATATCCAGCTTCAGCGCAGAGACCCAGGGGAGAAGCGGTATGTTAGATAAGGTCTAATCTCATTTAATTTGTACAGTAGTCGCGAGTCTTGCGAGACGTAATCGGTTGGTGGCAGGATATCGTCACGGCCAATTGAGAAACGAGATTCTAAACGATAGAAATGTCTGTCATGTCGTCACCTGATCATTAGTTTTGACAATGTGTGGCAGGAACGAATCGATTGTCTCGACGAGTGAAATCACCGTTAAGTCACGCGCGAGATGACTTGTACTGATTCTGTCTCGATATACGTCATCTCCCGCCGTTTTGACAGATGGACGGACGAGCGTCCGTCCACCTGACAGTTTAGGGTAAAAAGTATATATACCTTGAAGAGCAGAGCATTAGACACACACTTGGGGTCACACACACGTTGGTGAAGTCCAGGACAGGCGGACTCTGTTTCCTGGCATAGGGGTACCTTCGATCACAGGACCCTGAAACGGCTGGAATCGCCAGAGAGGGCATTCCACGATTGATTTAGCTCAAGGTGGATAGGCGGCTTCAGTGCCAAGTTCGTTGAGAAGGAAAACCCAGGTGGAACGTTAAAGTTTAGATTGTCGAGTAGCAGGTATCAGCCTGCAATAGTCAGAAGTGTAGGTTAATTGTATTGTGCGTATTAACCCTTTGAAACGTCAGACTGATTGCGTTCTGAGTAGTTTGTTTTGCTGTCGAAGCATCGAAATACCGACTGGAGATCGGTGTGAGTGACAATTTCGCCTAAGCACAAAAAGGGGCATTTGTGAATCGTGAATTCAACCAGGAACGGTGAATATTTCAATAGGACTTTCACGAAGGACTTTCAAAAGGCACATAAGGTATGAGTAGACAATATCTGACCCAAATCAGAAGTACGGTGGCTTTATAGATGACGAACATTGCTGGTCGGAACCCTCCGACATCCAGAGGTACAGTTACGCGCAGACGTTGATATTTGAGCCTAAGCGGGTGAAGCTCTTATGGCGAGCTCACAGTAGTAACATTTCAGATTTGTGAAGCTCTTATGGCAAGCTCGCAGCAGTAACATTTCCAGTGTGTAGACTATAGTGCCAGTACAGGGCTATAGAATGACTATATGGTTGTTGAGAATTATTTAACCCTAGCAAATAAATTTCTGTGAAAAGAATCGAATTGTTGATTGTTGAAATATTGAAACGGCTTTATTTTTATGTGTAAATAAAAGAATCGTTGTTACTTTAAATCATTCTTTCCATTACGCAGCCTGAAGTGATTAGGAATCACATCTAACGGAAATCGAAGCTATCTGAGGCCAATTTGGCAGAGGAGAAATCACAGCGCCGGTCGAACTCAGCTCCCAGCGCCGAGTTCGCGGCACTATGATTCCGACTCTCCACGTCGGTCTAATTGTCCCGCAATTTCATCAGCGGGACTAAATAACCCCCGTCAGCCCAGGCCTTACGGGACCTCAGGTGTCCTGACAAGGATCAAGATGTTTCTACACTAACCAATCAGAGCGATGCGAATCAACCAATCAAATTTGTGTATTCCCATTGTGGTTCTTTCATATAAACATCTATACTAATTTTCTAACTTTCCCAACATTAACCTATAATCCAATAGGAAACAAACACAATCGCCCACTAAGAATGAAAAAAAACGTTGCGACGTCGTGACATTTTCAAAAACGTCCGTCACGAAGAGATAAATTCCGGAGAAGAGTAACGTCGCGTCATTCTGTTTCGATCCTTCGAACTGAACACATCGCTAGAGAGTTTTCTTTAGCAATTTTGCCTTCGCAAATATTTTATGAAGATGGAGTCTAATGCTGCTACTGCCGTTACCAGGACTGATGTTTATGCCTGTGAAGAGTGTGGGGAGACCTTTACTGACCGCCGCAACCGGAACCGCCATATGCGTACCAAGCAAGGTGAAGAGAATAGGACCCACAACTGCACCAATTGTAACAACACCTTTACCAGGAAAGAAGATTTTGTTAACCACCAGAAGATATGTTTGGATACCTATACATGCATGGAATGCGGCCAGGAGTTTAACCAACTACTCCATTTTAACCGGCACCAGCGCGTCGCCCACCGACCAATTCCTGTACCAGCTAAAAGGAAGACCGATGGATCGAAGAAAGGACCAACCAAACAACCACGGACCACGACGACCACCCGGTATGATGTTGACCCGATTGATTTTGACCAGAATATGATGTTCGAAGAAGAGACCGATGAGATGTTGAATGTATACGAAGATTACTGGAGTTCTATTGGAACTCGCCATGTGATGAATGGAAGAGTCCAGAACCAGTATAACTACCGGATCCTGCCACCAACCGATTACGTCTCATAAGACTCGCGACTACTGTACAAATTAAATGAGATTAGACCTTATCTAACATACCGCTTCTCCCCTGTGTCCCTGTGCTGAAGCTGGATATACACCACGTGTGTTTTTTCCATGTCCAGCTTCATCGAGAAGTGAAATTCACGTAGGTTTTTCGCCTTGATGCGGAATATCTTTTGAACTTACAATATCTTTATATATGAGGCCCCTTTGCCCCTATATTTAGGCTGGCTTTGCCCTGACAACTCCCTTCCCGAGAGAAACACCCTGTGTATCTCTTAAAACGCAAGGGGCAAAGCCACGCACGCTCGCCTCTCACACCTTTTTACAATCTACCCATCATGTTCAAGACTACAAAACTGTACCCTAGTGGTCGTGGGGCTCATGACCGGGCTCATGCGTCGGCCATATCGATTCCCACGACACACACGCTACCACATGCTCCCGTCTTGCGGGTTTACATATGGAAGGTAGCCTTATCCTTAGATTTACAGCACTCTCTCTCTCTCTAATACTATATATTTACACCTAAACATACACATTTTTATACACATTCGCCCATTTTGCAAACAGTTCACTTGGCATTCACTCCGACGAGTAACACCGTCCGCGCCTTTGCGTCAGATGAGTTAATTCCAACGGAGTGTTACTTCGCCTCCCATTCCCCTATGTCTTGTGAAGGGGCAAACGACCCCTGCATTATGTTGAGCGTCACCCTCGCAAAGCTCAACCAGGGGATTAAAACTGTGCCTCACACACTCACACATTCAACACACAGATTTCCCGACCGCGCCTTTGCGACAGACGGGGTTAGTGTATCCCACCCTTACAAAACTCGACACACAGGCTCCCCGTCCACGCACACGCGACGGACGGGGCTGTGTATCTCACATTCGCACTCACAACCAACTCCAGTCAGCAGTCAGAGCAATAATAATACTAAAATAAGAAAATTTCTTCCGGGCCTTAACACCGGGTTTACGAAACCCATCACCTCATCCACAAAAATATTTGCGACTGGAGCCCCCGTCCCAGACACCAGGCCCACAGCCACCCAACTATTGCTTCTTTATAACCACCGACCATTGGTAGGGACCCGGTTGCCAGTATCCCCTGGGTAACCCTCGACACACCCCTACTTCTCGCCCCGTTATTCTTACGGGTATTCCACCAGGGTCCCCATACCCTGTCATTGTCGCATTGCCAAGAGCTTCCCTTGGCGTTTTATCCCCAGGCTCACTCGTCCCGGCGATTACCTTCGTTCGAACGACACCGGCCGCCCTTGGCCCTTGTGCCGTCGACCCCCCGGTTCATTGCGACGACTTCTTGCGCACCTTGGGCGGTGTGTGCTCCCGGCACTCACTGCGTGGTCTCCGCCACCTAGGATGCTTCTCCTTTGATTTGTGGACCCTTTCCTCGGGCCCCTGGGCGCCCACCTTAGCGGTCCCATCCACTTCAACACCCTCAACTTGTGTTGACCCGTGCCCTCTCAATTCTGGGGGAGTTTGCCCAGCCATTTGCGTGGGTCTGGCCTCCCCTTTCCACACGAGTGAGACCGACTTCTTGGGGCGCTCAACTCCCCCACATAAATTTGCTTGAGGGTCTTTCCCCAATGACCCCATTGGGTTCCCTCGCTGTTTGGCGTTTAGCCTGGACCGCCTGTGGCCCCTTCTCCCTAATTGGACAGGAGTCGTCCCTCCTGAAACTTTCCGACATTTCGTCGTGTAGGGGCCATCCCCTGGACCATCGGGTTGGTTCCCCCTGGGAACCTTTCCTTCCTTACTCGGTACGTTACCGAGTGCAACCGCCGGGGATCCTTGCCCACCGACTTGAACTTCCTTTGCCCTCGTTGGGCCCTCACTTGGCCCCCTACCCCTGGACCATAACTCATCAGGGCTTGCCCTCACTCCTGGGATATTACCTATGACCAGGTCATAGACAGGTGATTCAATGCACATGGCTTCCACTTCGCAGCAATAAAATGGGGTATCCACAGTTATCCTCGCGATGCGGAACCTTCTAACGGTCCCATCTATCAAAATACACAAATGGTCGCGCCTCAACAATTGCTTGTCGTCAACCAGTTGCCTTCTAACCGCTGCAGAGGAGCACCCAGAATCCCGGAGCAGACGGACCTCCCTTTGTCCCACATACCCTGGGTACACTGGCATATTAACCTTCTCCTGCGAAGTTGTGAGCCTCTCACACATGCCACTTATTATCAGGACAACCTTCCCGCCTTCCAGCCTTAATTCTCCCTCCTGTATACATTCCCGGAGGGGACTGTGTTCTGGGCCGATAGTTTGACAGAACGCTGCCGTCTGTCTACTGTTCCCTGGATCCACGCGGTCACCTTGCTTCCAACCCCTTGGTGCTGCGTTCCCGGCCCCCTGCTGAGGTGGTCTAATGTTCCCAGTGATCCTAACCTGCTTCTGCCAGCAGTCCCTGGCAATATGCCCCCGCTTGTTGCAGATGAAACAAGTTGTGTCTTTGGGGGCGTTCCCATTCCGGCTGACCACGACGACCACCCGGTATGATGTTGACCCGATTGATTTTGACCAGAATATGATGTTCGAAGAAGAGACCGATGAGATGTTGAATGTATACGAAGATTACTGGAGTTCTATTGGAACTCGCCATGTGATGAATGGAAGAGTCCAGAACCAGTATAACTACCGGATCAACGATGTGAACCGGAAGATGATGAATTGATGACTACCGTATTTCTGCCACAACAGCTAAGACTTAAAATTAATCTTAGTTTTGTTTTTTTCCTGAGGCACAATGAAACGAATGAACTGAAGTATTACCACCCATAACAAAACACGCTCGGGTACTTGGTGTTCCGCAACCCGTATGCTCCCAAGAAGACTTTGAAGAATTCCTAGATGATGTCATGGAAGAAGATATCCTGGAATGGGCCAAGTTAAAACGACCAAACACCAAATGTCTTGTGAAGAGAGTTACTAATGTCACCTTTTATGTAAATGAGCTGAAAGACCACCCAAGTGGAATGGTAGAAGATCTTCCAGATTAGATTCTCCAGAACAAAACAGTAAATGTTTTGGTGAAAGATAAACACCACCAGTTTACTTACGAATACAACCTGTGTATCTTCAGATGTTTAGCTCTATGGGGTGGTTCAACAGCACACAATTTGAATAACACAACAGATGCCATGTACAACAAATATACGAAGAAGACAAAGAATGAATTCCATGGAGTAACCTTAGCCGAATTACCCAACCTGGAGAAATGTTTTGAAGTAAATATTCAAGTATATGAACTTGTCAAGAATGATGATGGCCAAATTGTTGCCAAACTAGTCCAGAGATCTCATAGAAATTCTGAGAATACCATGTATGTGAACGTCTACAAGAACCTTTTTAGCTACATCATCGATATAGAACAATACTGTGAATCGTTTGAATGCCGCAAATGCGGCAAATTATGGAAATCTACGGTGTCACGAGAAGACATGTACAGATGAAGTGACATATCAGTATGCTGGCGGTGTATACCATCCATCCCAGTCCGTATTTGATCTGTAAGAAGACGAAGGTATAGAAGTGCCCAAAGAGAAGAAGTTTTATCCATACCGTGCAACCTTTGATTTTGAAAGTTACTTTAATAAGTCCAGTCTACCTGCCGGCTGCGATGAACTGATGTGGGAAGCAGAAAGGCCACACTGAGTAATGTTCCAGAATACCAAGAACCGAAGTGTTTTGTTACTAATGAAAATTCTCAAGAACTTGTTGAAGAAATGATGACCCACCTCACAGATGTTTCATCTCATTGGCATAAAACTGATGTAGAACAATCATGCGTGGACTTTACTTCAACTCAGACAGAAAATTGATGAAACGCTGAAAGCGGAAGCCCGGGCTACTGGAGAAAATACATCCGAGTTGCACCCTTTACAGAAGTTGGAGAAGAAATGTCAAGACTACCTACAAGAGATGCACGTCATCGGATTCAAGTCTGGAAAATACGACATGAATGTAGTCAAGCGTGAACTGGCATACCTGAAGAGACACAATCCACTCAAGTTTGCAGTCAAGAAATCTAATAACTACATTCGCGTCTCGACAGAATCTTTCAAGTTTGTTGATATTTGCAACAACCTCATTCAAGGAATCAGCTATGACATGTTTTTGAAAGCATTTGATTGTTTGACAGCTTGGACAAATTGGATCAAGACAACCTACCAGACCATGAAGCCTTCTACAGTTGTCTCAAGAAAGAAAATATATCCAAAGAAGAATACCAGTACTGCCAGCATGTATGGAAAGACCTGGAGATGACAACTTTCCGTGATTGTCTGATCTGGTGCAATAATCGAGATGTAAAACCATTCCTTGAAGCCGTTGACAAGCAGTTTGCTTTCTACCAAGAACGCCAACTCGACATGTTTAAAGATGATATAAGTCTTCCGGGCCTTACGTGGAAATACCTGTTCCAGACCATGAATGATGACACCTACTTCACGTTATTTAACCAGAAAAACAAAGCCCTGCATCGCTTAGTGAAAGATAATATTGTTGGTGGACCTTCAGTTATCTTCAACCGGCACCACGAGAAAGATGTTACACAAATCAGAGAAAGAAAAAATGGCGGAAAAGCAAAACCATGTGGAAGTATTATAGGCTTTGATGCGAATGCATTATATCTATGTTTAAAGAGATGTGCAAAGAGACACAGACTGTATACCAATTCCACGGCTGCTGCTGGCACGGGCATACCTGCATAATGAATAATAATAGTAAAAAAAAAACCCATGAAAGAACTGCTACAAGACACCCGTGCCAATGCAAAGTACATCACCGATTTGGGCTATAGACTCGTTGAAATCTGGGAGTGTGAGTGGAGAGAGATAAAGAGGACCGATGCCACACTCAAAGCCATCCTGAAAGAGATATTTTCAGAAAAATAGGTGGTGCTATGGCAGAAGGAGAAGTACCGAAGAACGTGAATACCGGTGAACTGTTTGGTTTGACTGAATGTGATATACATGTATCTGAAGAGTACTTTGAAGAGATGACACCTATCTTCAAGAATACAGATATCTCCATAGATGATATTGGTGAACACATGAAGTCTTTTGCTGAGAAGAATGGAATGATGAAGAAACCCCGTAGAAGTTTGATCGGAAGCTATGTAGCAGAAAAATGTTGTTTGCAACCCCTTTACTGCAGTGGTACCTCCAGCATGGTATTGAAGTTGACCACGTCAACCAGGTTATCCAATACAACCCAATACAATGTTTTGAGAAATTTGGAGATGAAGTATCCGAAGCTAGAAGACATGGAGATGTTGACCCTGACAAGTCTATCGTTATCGACACCATGGAGCTGTTGGGAAATTCTGAATATGGCCAAACCGTTACCAACAAAGAGAAGCATCGACGTGTGTGCTTGTACAAAGATGAAGAAGTCACCAAAGCTGTAAATGACATGTCCTTCAGAGCCTTGAATCCATTAGATGAAACTTTATATGAAGTCGAACTCAACAAGAAGACCATCAAGTTGGATCTGCCACTTCACATCGGATTCTTTGTATACCAGTATGCGAAAGTCCGGATGCTTCAGTTCTACTATGATGTCATCGATACTTTTATCAACCGCCAAGATTTCGAATATGCTGAAATGGACACAGATTTTGCATATCTATGTACCTCGTCACCATCCATAGATGAATTAGTGAAACCAGAGAAGAGAGTAGAGTTTTACGAAGAGAATCACAAGTGGTTTCCATCTGAGTGTTGTGATTTCCACAGAGATGATTATGCGAAAACCAAATTAGAAGGCAAAGAATGGCTGTCACCCTCATTTTGCTAAGAAAGAAAACGTTTTGACAGGCGAACTCTAGGCTTGTTCAAGGAACCGGCATTGTTGGACTGTGTAGTAAAACATGTTATTGTTTCGGTGCCACCAATAAATTTAGTTGTAAAGGAATCAGCAAACGCCACAATGATCTGACGAAAGACAAATATTTGCAAGTTTTGGAGACTCAACAAAGTGGATCCGGCATCAACCGAGGATTTGTTATGAATGACAACACCGTGTATACTTATCAGCAGAACAGAGATGGACGATCGTATTTCTACCCAAAATGAAGAGTTTTAGAAGATGAAATTAGCACCAAACCACTAGAGATTTAAAGAATAACGAAGAATAATATAGTCAAGAAGAAGGAACTATATTCAGTGAGTGTCATATTTTCTACAACCAGAACAAGTCTAGCTTTTGCCTACAAAAAGTCCTGTTTAGTTGACCGAAAATTCCTAAAAGCCGTAATGGATTTTAGGTGGTCTACCTAATCCCGTCAGGTTAACCGAAAAATTCCTAAAAGCCGTAATGGATTTTAGGTGGTCTACTCAATCATGTTAGGTTCACCTAAAACTTTTCTAAAGTCTTATATGGCAGTCTCTTTCTTTCATTAAGAAAGTCCAATATGGCAATTCCTCGTAAAGTCCTAAATGGCAA
Organism: Pictodentalium vernedei; assembly: GCA_031216915.1. Lineage (NCBI taxonomy): Eukaryota > Metazoa > Mollusca > Scaphopoda > Dentaliida > Dentaliidae > Pictodentalium > Pictodentalium vernedei. The sequence continues at coordinate 270,482,525 of CM062290.1, forward strand.
GTCCAATATGGCAGTCTCTAAAGTCCTTTATGACAGTCTTTAAAGTCCTGTATGACAGTCTCTTTATCTTATTAAAAAGTCCTTCATGGCAAGTACTCATAAAGTCCAATATGGCAATACAAAGTCTTACAAGGCAATACATAGAAATGGATTGAAAGTTTATTTCTCAATTCTTTTTATTTATTCTAATGCAGAATGTTTTTATCATCATCATTATCATCATCATGTTGTAATTTCCTGGTATACTTTAGGCTAACCCTATTGGAAGTGGAGGATACTTCTTTATTTTTATTCCAAACTTTTTAGTTTCAGTCCATTTATTTAAAAAAAATAGTTGATTCATGGTATCTTTTAGGTTAACCCTATTGGAACCAGATGATACAAATTTGTTCCAAACTTTTAATTCCATTCAAACCTTTTTAGTTTCAAGTTGATTCATGGTATCTTGTAGGTTACCCATATTGGAACCAGATAATACACATTTTGTTTCAAACGTTTTAGTTTCATTGCATTTATTTAAAAAAAGTTGATTCATGGTATCTTTTAGGTTACCTCTATTGGAACCGGATGATACACATTTTATTTTTGTAACAAACTTTTTAGTTCCATTTAAAACGTTTTAGTTTCATTTTAAAAAAAGTTGATTCTTGGTGTTTTTTAGGCTTCCCCTTTTGCATAACCAAAGGAATAAATCATCATCGTCATCATCATCATCACTAAGAAATTCTCTCTTGTGAATATTTTTAAAAAATGAGAAATGAACAAAACGTCTGAATTGCTAAGTTGGACATGTTTTTTTTTAATAAAAAAAAAACCCAAATAGGTACTAGTACGAACTGTAGAGAGTGGGAATGCACTCGGGCTATTTGACTTATCTCCATTGGGCAGAGGTTTGTAGCTTGACCTGTCCCAAGCCAGTATAAAATGCAGAGGGCCATATCCTACAGTTTTAGGGTCCAGATTGCAGTTTGATCACCAAACTGACCAATCAGATCGAAGTTAATCAACTAATCAAATGTCTTCCCTTGTATGAGTTTACAATAGAAAAGTACACTGTGTTTCTTTTCCATTGACTTCTATACTAATTTTCTAAATTTCTCAACTTTAACCTATAATCCTATAGGAAACACACACAAACCCCAACCAAGAATAAAAAAGTCGATCAAAATTTGTTGAACTGGGGTGATGTTTTCAAACACGTCCGTCAAAGATATATAAGATTTGGCAAAGCATGGACTTGGCATCATTCACGATCGAACCATTGACCAGTGAAGATGTTCCGAATTGGCACCAAGCAGACTTATGCTAACGTCACCCTGTACCAGAGTGAACTGAAGATTCATCTCAGAAGATACGTTGAGGGAAAAGACCAGAAACCTTTCTCTACGAAGACTGGTATTGCCCTATCTTTAGAAGAATGGAATGCCTTGGAGTCCCAAATAGAAGAAGTAGATGCATCCATCAACACCCAACAAACAGCTTTAACTGAAGACACTGGCCCTGCTGAATCTGAAGACACTAAACCTTCTGAACCTACTAACCATGAAAACCAATCCAAGAACCACTTTTGAAGAAGAAGAAGAAGAAGATCACAGTGGAAATAACTCAACCACGACCATTGATCGTTGATGAAATTGATAGTGAACTCAGGCAAGTTCGCTTGCAACATGAACTTTGCTTGGCATATGCTCATTATGTGGAAGATAACATTGACGCTGTAGTGAAAGAAAAATGCTATGTTTGTACAGTCGATCATCCAAGTCAGATTCAGCATAATGTATGGCTCATGGTGTCTCAAGAAGAGAGGATTATAACATGTTTTCATGAAGCACTTGAAAAAGTGACGTCCATCTGCTGTGGCGCCATAATACCTCTGGAATGAATCCACCGCCAGTTCAGAACGTGTATGAAGATATGTTCGAGAAACCTCTCACAAATGAACAGAGATGTTGTATTATGGATTTGGTGATTGAATTCATGAACTTCAAGAAACCATTCAGTCTGAAGATGTAAATAGATGTTGTAAAAAGATGTTTGTTTTCATAAAAAAGAAAAAAAGAAGAAAAAAAGTATAAAATGAAGGAATAAAAAAAGATGGTAATGACGCTTAAGTTATTTGATGTTTATCTTCTTGACAAATATCAAATAAACTTGACCTGTCCTCAGCCAGCAAGTCAAAGGACCACCAATGCTAAATATTTTTGCAGTGCGGTCAATATTACCACCTTCCCAAAATGTATAAAAGGGGAGCAGCAACCACGTTCAGTGGCCATTATGGCCACCTCCCCAAAAGTTATAAAAAGGAGAGTAGTGCCCACATTCAACAACAAAGATGGGTCCTCGTTGGAAGCATCCATTCACTTGTTTATTGTGGTAGTGGTAAATCATCTTCTGTAAATCGGGTTATTCAAAACATTCAGGGTATTATCTCACCTATTCCAAGTCACATCACTTGGTGTTATAATGAATGGCAACCATTATACAATACTTTACCCCAAGTAGAATTCGTAGAGGGTCTCCCTCAAGAATTAAAATCTGATAGTTTAGTCATATTGGATGATCTGATGCTCGATGCAGGTGTTCGTGTGTCTAGATTATTTACTAGAGGTAGTCATCACCGTAAGATTAGTGTGATGTACATTGTTCAAAATTTATTCGACAAAAATAAAGTCCACAGGACTGTAGCTCTCAATAGTCATTACATGATCTTGTTTAAAAATCCTACAGATCGATATCAAATCTCACACTTGGCATCACAGATGTATCGTGATCATTCCACGTTTCTGAGAGAAGTTTTCGAAGATGCCACTTCGACCCCATATGGTTACCTTTTAATAAATCTCAAACAAGATACTCCTGAACATATGGGATTAAGAAGTCCATTTTTCCAGGGGAAACCCAGTACGTGTACCTCCGAAAAGTATAAAAGGGGAGCAAGAAGTCTGCCTCAAGACAGAAGTATGTCTGACCGTCTCAAGTGCAGCATCGCTCTTCTCAAGCTTCTTATTAAATCGAAACCCACACTCGTCAAATCCATACTAAAACATGCAGATAAAGAATTGATTACCTTTTTGTGTGACTGTGCCTCGAATATACTGAAGGGGCAGTACCTCTGACCAAAGCTCAGAGAACCAAACTCGTTCGTCAGAAAGAACTAGTGAGTGCAGTGGCAAATAAAGGTACCTCTGACAAAAGGAAGACACAAATCTTGCAGAAAGGTGGGTTCTTGGGTGCATTACTGCCTCCTGTACTACTGGGTCTGTTAAAGGTATTTGGATGATGGAACATGCAAAGAAAGTGGTTTTGGTAGAACCACGGTTATTGGAACGTCTACAAGAGACTCCAAGACAACCGAATGAACTGGCTGTTTCATCATTGGATCGAGAAATGAGAGATATTCTCGATGCCCCTTTTCTCACATCCGATGAAAAGATGACTCAATATTATCACATTTTACAAAGGTACTTGACATTTCAGCAAAAGGTAGTGGCTCCTCGATCCATTAAAGTCGAACTGGGGAAAGATAATAAAGACGAAGGCATTCTCGATTCTGTACCTATAACAATGAAGAGAAAGGCAAAGTTGTTGTTGAATCGTATTGGAAATGACCCAAATATATCTTGGAATGAGAAGGGCGAACTAGTCCACAAAGATCAAACAGTGGTAGGGTCGAATGTAGCAGATCTTCTAAACGATTTGCGTAGAAGACCACAAATCTCTCCAGGCGAAGGGATGGGAAGTGTTGGTCGAAGCCATGCGAGATAGTAACATACCCCAAGAATTGATTGGCCATAACGAACGTTGGGATTTTATGAAACATGCACCGACAGAGACAACAACGAAAGAAAACAGAAACGCCAAAGTGGACCGAAGAAGGGTATAAAAAGAGTTGACACTTGAACAAGGCATTCATTGAAGAATTGTACTATGATTCTGATACGCCTGGACATGTTGGCGGTGTGGACGCTCTTCGTAGAGCGCCCAAGAAAAAGACTAAACACGTTGTGAAATGGTTAGAGACTCAAGACACATACACTCTTCATAAACCTGTTCGTCGTACACTTCCCAAAAGGAAAGTGATGGTTAGTGGTATCGATGCACAATGGCAAGCTGACTTGGTAGATGTAGCAAATATCAGTAAATATAATAATGATACAACATTTTTGCTGACATGTATAGATGTGTTTAGTAAATATGCTTGGGTCATACCCCTCAAAAACAAACTTGGTGATTCCATCGTTAAACCTTTTACTAAAATTTTCAAACAAGGTCGTAAACCTTTAAAATTACAAACTGATCAAGGCAAAGAATTTCTAAACAGAAAATTTCATAATTTTCTCAAACAACACGGAGTAGAATTTTTCACTTGAAACAAAATGTTCCATAGTAGAAAGATTCAGTAGAACTTTGAAAACCAAGATTTGGATATATTTTACCAAGAACGATACACTAATTGTTCCACTTCAAAACTTGGTGAAATCTTATAATCATTCTCATCTTCTTAGTATCGGTATGGCCCCCATTGCCGTGGACTTTGAAAATCACGAAGAGTTTTGGCAGCAACTGTATGTCAAACCCATAAAACACAAGACCACAGAGTTTAAAATGGGAGACAGAGTGAGAATCAGTAAAGTTCAGAAAACTTTTGAGAAATGTTATTTGTCCAATTGGACCGAAGAGTTATTCACAGTGGTAGCCATCAAGAAAGGTCATCGAGTCACAGACATCTTACAAGATGATAATGGGGAAGTACTGAAAGGGTCGTTCTACACTGAAGACCTTCAGCGAGTTGAAGACAAAACTATTTACAAAATCAAACACGTACTTGAGAAACGTGGTCGTGATGAAAACAGAGAACTGTTCGTAAAGTGGTTGGGATATCCCACTTCGTTCAATTCGTGGATCAAGCAGAGTCAGCTCATCTATAAAAGGAAGCGAACCTCTGAGGTTTCTCCAAAATGGAAGAAGGATCGGACGGTTCTTGGCCTTTGTTTGGATAAAGAATTCCAAGGAGCGAGATCACTTACTTTTCACAAATAATCATTTTGTACATCATCATCATTACCAGTGTTGTTAATCGCACTCCCAAGAACACATACAGCAAGTTGTGGACTGCTCTCTTGAGTAGTAGTATAGGATATTTGTTACCTAATCCAACCATTAACCCTTTATCTAACGTGAAAAGCAGACGACACTTGCAAAAAAAATTCTTGAATAACTAATTTTTTTCATTTTATGTCTCAAAAACATAGGTTATGACCCCTCGTTGGAACGAGCTCGACGAGCTCGTTCCAACGAGGGGTCATAACCTATGTTTTTGAGACAAAAAATGAAAAAAATAGTGAAAATTAATTGGCGATTTTTGAGAATAGCGCTGGCCGGTTTTGGCCGTTACGTTGGGTAAAGGGTTAAGAAAAAGTAATTTTTTATTTGACTCTACCAAGAAACAGTTCTATGAACGTGTTTCCCGAAAACACACTGACTACGTTCACCACACAGTTATCACAACCAGTGAATCTCACGGGAGAATGGGAAGTGGGGTTGGCAGAGATTCGGTAGATCTCTTCATTTCACATAAAGATGACTTTCTGTTGTAAGTCCAAATTATACGAAACTTATTACACGAAACAAGCTAGGAACGGTCTGCCAGCTTTTTCTGAAGCTCAAATACAGAGAGGTTATGCTTTGGGAAGTATACTGGGAAGACTGAAGAACGTCGTGTTACCCTTATTGAAAACTATAGTCAGGACTCTGGGAAAACAGCTCGTGAAAAAGGAGCGGCCTTTGCCGAAGATGTCATGGAAGGGAAAATGTAAAAAAGGCAGCAATCAAAAGAGGCAAAGAGGCTGGTATGAGTGCTGGGATTGAAGTAGTTGGTGGGTCGAAACCACCCGGCAGGAAAGATATAAAAAGGCCCGCACCACGCAAAACTTGCAAATCGACAAAAAGAAGGAGAACTGTACAGTCGTAAGACATTCTCGATGCATGATGTCTCTCATCAATGAAAAATCTTGTAATTGTGTAAACAGCGAACTCGACTTGTTTTCCATACCACTAACGCAGACTAGCGTGGAACATGGGCAATGGGTAGAACACAGGCCTTAGATTAAACATATTTTGTTTGTTTATAATCAACAAAAAGGATTGGATAACAAGACTTCGTCGCCTCAGTGCTAGAATGTCCTATGTCCCCCATGGGACATAGGATATTCTAGCACTCGAGCGACGAAGTTCCCAGCACTTAGATTATATCCTTTCCTTGAAATACGTTTACAATTACAAATTATGACATGTTTACAAGTAGTTACATGAATATATATGTAATGGCGAAACAAAACGTAAGTATATATTTAAAAAAAATTGTGTATGTACAAAGTTAGAGAAGAAAGCTGATGGGTGCTCAACTTTGCAAGAGACAGAACAGAGAAGTGAGGGGAGGGAGGGGGAAGAAAAATGAAAAACTACAACACTGTTGGCGTGGGTCGACAAGCCTATGGGCCATATTTCGGCATTACCGCGACTCCGACGGAGTCCACACCACTGCTATAGCCAGGGCAGAGAGGACAAACAAGCGAATAGAAATGAGCCATGTGTGAGGTAAACAGAGATGACCACTGACTATAAAGGTCAACAGAATAGGAAAAGGATGCTTTTTGGCTCCTGTGCTCATCTAGCGGTCTAGTCTTAAAACCGCTTCGTGGCTTTTTTGAAATTGTGTACACTGCGAGAAAGGTGAATATGGACGGAATCCGGTAAGTTTGGAATACCATAAAGAAGATCATTGGCCGTTCGTATTGGCAGATGCACAAGATTTCTCTGTAGGACAAGTCTTTCGTCTGAGTAGTTACTGCAGTTGAAGAAGTAATGGATTGCGTTTTCGGTCTCATAACCACATGATCACTTGGGTGTATTTTGAATATAGTTGGAGTATTTATCAAAATTTGGCTCGCTACAGGAATTTCGCAGCTTGCAATATATTATATTAACCGCCCTATCGCCATTTTTGAAGTACTTAGATGGTCTCCACACGCCTGTATTGAAATATTTAACAAAGTTATTCAGTGAATCAGACTGTCTAACTTCTAGAGGTAGTGCATTCCATTCGGAAATGCAAGAGGAATAAATGACCGCTTAAATACTTCCGTGTGTGTAAGTGGTAGTTGAAAATTGGAATTGAACCGGGTACTATACAGGGAAATGCCCTCAAACGTTCGGGGTAATAAGTCCGAGAGGTATCTGGGGGCCTGGTTATTTACAATTTTGAAAAAATGTAATCATTTTGTGGAGATGGCGTTTATGACTAAGGGATTCCCATCCAAGTTCTGCAAGTAGAGTAGATGCTGGGGCAGATCTCGTTAGACCGGATATTATTCTAGATGCATCGGCGTGGATTCTATCCAATTTTGAAAGTAGGTAATCCGGTGCACCAGCCCATACCACATCCGCGTATTCAAAAATAGTGAGTATAAATGATTTATACAGAATTTCAAGGCTTTTTTCTACCAAGGATATACTTAAAAGTTTTCTTAGCTGGGATGGCCTGAGGGGGCCTTTCTACATAGTCTATTAATTTGACTATCCCAGTTTAGGTCCCCCTGTAAGGTCAAGCCGAGGTGAGTGTGTGACATTGCGAGTTCAAGTGGCGTCTCACCAAACATTACAGCATTACTTAGATTGACCTGTTTCTTGGAGAATAGAAAAATTTCGGTTTTTGAAGGGTTAAACGTAACTAACCATTACCCATTCGGAAATGGCTTTGAGGTTTTTATTGGACTTTGTAGCAATGCCATCTGGTTCGTGCCCACTTTCTGTTAAGCTTGTATCATCCGCAAATAATGGACACACGTCCGGTGAATCTAGGTTTTCAGAAATGTTATTGATGTGTATCAAAAAGAGGAACGGACGCAAGACAGAACCCCGTGGAACACCACAATTAACAGGTAAGTACTCGGAGGAAATTGAGTTACAAGTTACACTTTGTTTACGATCAGACAAATAGCTGCTGGTCCACTCGATGAGTGGTCCAGATATACCGTTTTGTCTCAGTTTATAAATTAGTCTTTTGTGCCAAACTCTATCAAATGCTTTTGGTATATCGCAGAACGCTTCAAGAGAAAACCGGTTCCTATCAAAGGCCAAGCAGAGATTATGATATATTTCGATGAGTTGGTAAACGGCGCTATGCTGGGGCAGGAAACCGGGCTGGTATTCAAAAAATAAATTATTAGCACAACAATGTTCGTACATTTGGTTAAAAACAATCCTCTCCATAACTTTACTGACACAGCTAAGAAGAGAGACAGGTCTGTAGTTATTAGGATCAAGGGCATCTCCCTTTTTAAAAATCGGCACGGCTGTTGCCAGCTTCCATTCTGATGGGTAGACACGTAAGGAGAATGAGAGCCTAAATAATTGAACCAATGGCTTGCATATTGTGGTTTTGGTTTCTTTTAGCATACGGTTGCTAATACCGTCGTGTCCAGTTGCATTTTTGGTATCTAGATTGTTAAGAATCCGGATCTTTTCGTCTTCGGAAAAGTCAATTTCAGACAGGCTCTCAGACCATTTTGGTCTGAAATCAGGTAAGCTATGTCCATCATCATGTACTTTACTATTTGATAGAAAGGTTTTATTGAGCAGATTGGCTTTGTCCTTGTTATCTGTTATCATAACTGTGCTGCCTGCATCATCTTTGTGGTTTAGAAAGGGGACGGAAGGCTTACTCGCAAAATTATTCAGTAACTGTTTTACAATGTACCAAAAGACTTTAGGGTTTCTACTCACTGCAAGTGAAGTATCCAGATTTGAAAAATAAGTAGATTTAGCCTTATTAATTAATTTATTTAATTATTTATTGGTTTTTAAGGTCATATACTTATGCACAATGGCTAATCATGACCGTGACAGCTTTACGGGCGGAGGAAGCCGGAGGAAGCCGGAGTACCCGGAGAGAACCACCGAGCAACGAAGATTTAGCATTCTTTTTCATATTATTTACTTTGTTACGGGCATGTTTATATTTTTCAATTATTAATGGGTTTGAGTCTTTCAAAGTTCGTTTCCGAAGACGATCTCTTTGACGAATTTCACGGCGAAGAGCCGAGTCAAACCAGGGTTTATCATTAGGACGGATGACTACCCTGTGAGATAGAATACATTCTTTGGCAATATCAAAAACAATTGTTAGAAATTTGTGGTATGACGCCTCAAGTGTAGCAGTGTCGGAAATAAAAGACTAATCTGTTTTGGATATTAGAGTGTTCATTTTGGGGAAATCAGCCCTGTTGTAATTCCAGATCTGTCGAATTGTCGTTTCGTTCTGTGTTATGCCAGTCTCTATAGCTGCTGATACAGCAAATCATAAATCATAAGACCGACTGGTGAAATTCTAGTTCCGGTACACGTTTGGCACGTTTTTCATTTGAGAAATAAACCGCGACACCGCCATCGTGTTGGTTCCTGTCCTTTCTGACTGGTGGGAGGTAACCCGGGATTAGCTCATTATCGGTATTAAAACTGGGATCGAGGTGCGTTTCGGTGAAGCAGGTTATATCAAAATCGTCTATATCATCTGTAATATGATCGAGCTTATTTCTGATGCTTCTGATATTATAATTGAGTATAGAAATATTGGTGATATATACTGATTCAGTTCTGGCTGGCCAAGGGTTAACTTCAATGTCCCCCAGACAAAAGAGTGATACCAAGGGTGACACACAGAGCCAATGATAGACGGAGTTTAACGGTACAGATCTTCACAGAGTGCTGAGCTCCAATCGGTTGTCTGGTCACACATTACCTGCACATGAGAAAATTATTATGCAATCCGATTGCCGACCTGTGTTGCTCTATGTTAATACCCATGTTTAGGGGGTAAGTGACAGGTGAAGAGAGGGTGTCAGTGCACCGTGGAGTGCGGTTAGTGTTTTTGATATAGAATGTTTGTGTGACAGTAAGAGTGTGGTGTAGTGTCTTCAGAGGGTGAAAGGAAAAACAGGAATTATAAGATTATAAGTATATACAGTTTGTAACAAAATAAGATATATTATACACATGTCATACTGGATAGGTTGTGAGGTGATATCGGCTTGTAATTCAGATAGCTGAAGTATTTCTCAACCCTTCACCTAAAGCAATTTACATACATTGAACAGTACCAGTTAATCTTCCAAAACACAGTCTCTTGTCGTCACCCTTCCACAAACCACAGCCCACGGTCCCCATCGGAACAAGCTCAATGAGCTCGTTTCGATCAGGACCACAAGCTCTGTCCTGCAAGGAAGAGGCAAAAACAATAAAGTTTAAATGGAAATTCTTGTATATCACATGAGCTGACTTAGTCAACTCGTTACACAAAGGGTTGAAAAATTAGAGTGGGATATTTATATTAGTCCCACTGCCCTGTTCCCGCACTCTTCAAAAGGGTAACCGACAACAAGTGGAATTTAAGTAAGGACAATCAAGAAAACTGGCCTTCATGCCGAATTTTGTAGGATGTATTTTGGGCATATGAGCTGATAGCTGAATGTTAAGTAGGATAGTGTTTCGGAATAAGGAAATGTATCAAAACCACAAGTCAATCCCCTGAATAAGTATTTGTCCGTTCAATCAATGAAGTCGTGAATGACCTGATTCCTCTAAATTTATATGAGAGATGTCTGTATAGTAGTTACCCTCATACAAATGCAAAGAAATAATGTTAGGTAATAATGCATTGAAAAACACTGTAATCTGGAAGACAGATAAAAATTAAAATTTAGATCGGAAAACAATGAGTTCGAGAAGTCTAGTAAAGGGTTGGCCACTTCCGTAAACCTTCAGTGAACTTTTAATTTGTCGCTCGTGTGTGTCGTCTGTCTATTACATCAGGTCTACAAAAGCTGTCCAGAATTCAAATTCACGTTCGATGACGCGAATAACACCATGACGAGCAATTAACACCTTGGTGTCAATGTAATGTGCCAAAGAGAATGTTTAAATTTGAATGGGCTTTTGTGGCCTTCATCACCAAAGGAGTACAGGTTTCAGTGAATTAAGATGACTGGGAAAATAAAAATCACACAGAACAACCTGAGCTAGCAGATAAGTCCGTTGGCAAACAATAATATTTTGACGTATGCCCGCACCGCGTAATAAGATCTAAATGTTGATGCGACAGGGAAGACGTTTTGGTGTTTGAATGTTGTGCATGACAGGGACGAGCACAAAACTTTAGTACCTAGGTAACGAGATATTTAATGGTTAAGTAGTTAGGGAGTAGAAGAGTGTGGCGCAGAACGAGGACTGAGGAATCTATTTTAAAAATCCAATAAAAACTACGAATCCAATTATAAATGACAACAGTGATATTAATGACCCTCAAGAAATTGCCAACAACTTCAATATTTTTTTTGTGAACATTGGAACGAATACACGCGCCCAAATTAAAAATCCTAACATTGAATTTACCCATTTCTTGAAAAAACAGTTACTCAGACAACTTCTTCATGACCCCAACTACTCCATTAGAGGTAATAAATACCATAAAGGCAATGAAATCTAAATCTAGTGAGGATTTCAACAACATAACGTCAAAGATAGTCAAACTGACAAGCGATATAATTGCCTTGCCTATAGCACACATTATCAACAACTCTCTTGAAAAAGGGGTGGTGCCGGACGGTATGAAAACAGCTAAGGTTATACCTGTATTTAAATCAGGATCTGATAAAGAGTTCACCAATTACCGACCAATAAGTATATTACCGGTATTTTCTAAAATTATGGAAAAGAATGTGTGTAACAGGCTGACAAACTTTTTAACCAATTTTGACATACTCTCACCAAACCAATATGGTTTTCGGAAAAAACATAATAAAATGACTAAAGACCACACACTGGCGATATTTTTAGACCTTGTTAAAGCATTCGATTCTATAAACCACGAAATATTATTAAACAAACTTGCTTATTACGGTATCAGGGGCATATGTAATGACTGGTTTAAAAGCTACTTGACAAATAGAAAACAATACGTTCAGTACGCCAACACAAAATCCTCTCTGATGCCTATAACGTGTGGTGTGCCTCAGGGCTCAACTTTGGGTCCCATTCTGTTCCTGCTATATATCAATGATATCCACCACGCCACCTCTATTAATCTTCTTTCTTTTGCAGACGACACAACCGCGTATTCATCTGACTCTGACGTACAACAACTAACACAATTTGTAAATAAGGAACTTCAGCATATATTTAGCTGGTGTTCCGCTAATCAAGTTCTTTTGAACTGCAAGACGACCAAGTATATTTTAATCAATCCCAGTTCAAAAAGGGCAACCCCTTTTAACGAATCCATAAAAATCAATGCTACTGTATTAAAACGGGTGGGTGTCAATGAGGATGAAAGATTTATTTAGTTCCTTGGTATTAATATTGACGAACACCTGTCCTTTAAATCACATATCACCCACCTGTGTTCTAAGATAGCATGCGCAAATTATGCACTCAACAGTGTCAAATCTATACTTCCCCACGATGTCATGAAAATTTTATACTTCGCATTGATACACAGTCGTCTAGTATATGGTATACAGATATGGGGGAATTCTAAATCAATCAACCAACTTTTCCTACTACAAAAACGCTCAGTTCGCATAATAAATACCGCACGTTTCAATGCCCATACTGACCCTCTATTTGCTCAAGATAAAATAATGAAAGTTACAGACCTTTTCAAATTCCATGCCATGCTATTTTTATTCGATTGGAAAAATGGATCTCTTCCCCAGTCATTAAATGCGATGTTTTCACTCTTTAATAATAATACTACTGGTCTCACCACCAAGTACTCGGTATCGCTTCGCGTCTGCAGAACAAGAACAAAATCCTTAGATTACCTTCCTTGTTTCAATTACCCTAGGCTTTGGAACGACCTGGAACCGAGTATAAGAAATGCTACTAATCGTACTGCTTTTAAGAAAATGTTGACACAAAAACTTCCCTCAAATTATCAAACACAAATTACATGTAACAACCCGTATTGCCCAGACTGTACTAGATAGTTTACTATACTAATCTGTAATACAGTTCTACTTTTTTTTACCGGCTAGCTCGTCAGTTTGTCAGTCATCTTATTCCCAAACTATTATCAATATTATTTTCAATATATTCTAATAATATTATTGATATTTTAAGTGTTTTGTTTCCCACGCATTAATGCAACAATGCAATAATACAACATTACTCCAAAAGGATCTGTATTTCTCTCTTGCCGGCTGTGTACTCTGTCTGATATGATGTTGCTCTAATTACATTTCTACCTCGGGGGATAGCAGGAAGACAGACAATCTGGCTAGGCTGTCCCTCAACGGTATGTATATGTATCACAATATTATTCTGTAACTGAATTGATTATTATATTTTACATACCGTTAAATAAAATGAATTGAAATTGAATTGGAATCGAGAAAATGAGATCTCTTCAAGTTTGTGGTTCAAAAAGCGTGGCCAAATCGATATCATAATAAAATTTGACAAGCATCTTTGCTAATATCGCTGGCCGGTTTTGACTAGTTACTTAACCAATTAACCACTGCGAATAACAGACGACAGTTGCATAAGCAATTCTCGAATGGTCACAAAATTCATTCTTGTCCCAAAACACAGCTCGTGACCCCCACTGGAACGAGCCCGTTGAGCCCGGGTCGTAATTTACCTGTACAACAGAACTTGTTTACCTCAGTAAGCAAGCACTAGTTCACTTCGCGGAGTTCCCATCGGGGAAGGGGGGGGGAGCGGTGGGGGCGCATTCCAATGGGGCGTCATTAGATAGGTCTGTGAGGCAAGACTGAGAACATAATAAAATTTGAATGGCATTTTTGTGAATATTGCTGGCTGGTTCTGGCCTTTTACATAGCCTTTACCCACTGCGAGTGGAAGACGATAGTTGCAAAAAACGTTTCTTGGGTAACTGAGAAAATTCATTCTGTGTCACAAAACACAACTCATGTCCCCTCATTGGAACGAGATCATTGAGATCATTTCAAAGAGGGGCAACAAGCTATGCATCTGTGGTAAAATTGGGAACATAATAAAATCGGAATGGCATTTTGTGAAAATTCCTGACCTGTTTTGACTAGTTACCTAACCCTTTGGCCAGTTGCTTACCTCTCTACCAGCTGTGAGTGGCAGACGACAGTTGCAAGAGCATTTCTGGAATAACTGAAAAAATTCTTTCTGTGGCTCTGAGGCAAAACTAAGAACATAGTAAAATTTGAATTGCCTTTTTGTCAATGTCGCTGGTCGGTTTTGGTCAGTTACTTAACCCTCTTTATTCACAGAGAGTGGCAGGCGACTGCTGCACAAACAGTTCTTGTTGGATAACTGAGAAATTCATTCCATGTCTCAAAACACAGACCATGACCCCCACTGGAAAAATCTTGTTGAGACCGTTAACCCTTTAACCACTCCGAGTGACAGACGACAGTTGCATTGACACTTCTTAAATGGCTCAGAAAATTCATTTTATGTCCCAAAACTCAGCTCACGATCGCTCACTGGAACAAGCACGCTGAGCCCATTCCAACGAGGGGACACAAACTATGTCTCTGAGGTAAAATTGAGAATATAATAAAGTTTGGTTGGCATTTATTGTGGATACCGCTGGCCGGGTTTGGCCAATTACTTAACCATTTGGCTAGTTACTTAACCCGATATCCATTGTGTGTGTTCAGACGACAGTTACAAGAACACTTTTTAAATAACTGGAAAAGTTCATTATGTGCTTCAAAGACACATTCCACAACCTCATTAAGCTCACTCCAATTATTTATTATTTATTGGTATTTAAGGTCACATATTTGAGCACAATTGCTAATTCTAATCGCAGCAACGATAAAAGGTAAAGTAAAGTCAATTGTTTATATTTCCCATGGTGCTCATTTTAGGAAGCTTCCACCACAAGCATTGGTAACCGGATCCTATTTTACCAGTAAAACAGAACTTGTTTACCTCAGTAAACAAGCACCGATTCACTTCATGGGGTTCCCACTGAGGAGCTATTTCCAATGAGGCGTCACAAAATATGTTTGTGAGGCAAAACTGACAACATAGTAAAATTTGATTAGCATTTTTGTGAATATTGCTGGCTGGTTCTGGCCTCTTACTCAGCCCCTTACCCACTGAGAGTGGAAGACGATAGTTGCAAAAAACAATTCCCGGGTAACTGAGAAAATTCATTCTGTGTCACAAAACACAGCTCATGTCCCCTCATTGGAACGAGCTCATTGAGATCATTTCAATGAGGGGCCACAAGCTGTGTATCTGTGGTAAAATTGAGAACATAATAAGATTGGAATGACATTTTGTGAGCAATCCTGACCTGTTTTGACTAGTTACTTGACCCTTTGACCAGTTGCTTAACCCTTTACCAGCTGCGAGTGGCAGGCGACAGTTGCAAGAGCATTTCTTGAATAACTGAAAAAAAATATTTCTGTGTCTCAAAAACACAGCTCACGACCCCCATCGGCTCGTTGAGCTCATTTCAATGAGGGGTCATAAGAGATGTCTGTGAGGCAAACCAGAGAACTTAGTAAAAGTTGAATTGCATTTTGTGAGTATTGCTGGCTGGTTCTGGCCAGTTACTCAGCCCTCCACCCACTGCGAATGCAAAACGACAGTTGTAAAAACCTTTCTTGAGTAACTGGGAAAATTCATTCTGTGTCTCAAAACACAGCTCGTGACCCCTCATTAGAACGAGTTCGTTGAGATCATTCCAATGAGGGGACATAAGCCAGGTCTTTGAGACAAAACTAAAAACATAATAAAATTTGAATGGCCTTTTATTAATGTCGCTGCTTGGTTTTGGCCAGTTACTTAACCATTTTATTCACTGAGAGTGACAGACGACTGTTGCATAAACAATTCTTAGATAATAGAGAAATTCATTCCATGTCCCAAAACACAGCCCATGACCTCCCACTGGAACAATCTTGTTGAGATCGTTAACCCTTCTACCACTGCTAGTGGCTGACGACCGTGACGTAAACAATTTTTGAACACTCAAAAAAAACTCATTCTGTGTCCCAAAACATAGCTCGTGACCCCTCAGTGGATATCGCTGGTTTGGTTTGGCCAGTTACTTAACCATTTGGCTAGTTGCTTAATCCGATATCCACTGTGAGTGGCAGACGGCAGTTACAAAAACACTTTTTAAATAACCGGAAAAGTTCATTATGTGCCTCAAAGACACATTCCACGACCTCACACCGGAACTAGCTCATTAAGGTCACTCCAATTATTTATTATTTATTGGTGTTTAAGGTCACATATTTGTGCACAATTGCTAATTCGGACCGCACTGGTGAACTCATTCCAATGAGGCGTCAAAATAAATGTCTGTGAGGCAAGACTGAGAACATAATAAAATTTAAATGGCATTTTTGTGAATATTGCTGGCTGGTTCTGACCATTTACATAGCCCTTTACCCACTGCGAGTGGAAGACGATAGTTGCAAAAAAATAATTTCTTGGGTAACTAAGAAAAAACACAGGCCTTTGGCAACCGTAGGAAACAGTGGCCCAATAGAATTCCATATAGCAGGATAAGGAGATGATTATCTGAATTTGGCACAGACATACTTGTATGTTAAACCAACTGTTGTAGATTCCAATGGGGCATCAGTTGCACCCGATGCCAATGTGGGCCCAGTCAATTTATGGTTGCATTCCTTATTTAACCAAATCGATATCAGCTTGAATAAAAAACATGCATCTCCTTCCAACAACACTTATTACTACAGGGCTTTTAAAGAAACTTTGTTGAGTTATGGACCAGCTGCCAATAAGTCACAACTGACTAATGCATTATGGTACAATGATACAGCCGGACACATGGACGATTTGAAAGAAGATAACAAAGGATTTATTCTTCGAAAGAAATTTACAGAGAAAAGTAAAATAGTGGACATGACTGGAAGATTAAATTTGGACATGTTTTTCCAAACTCGATACTTGCTGAATGGAGTTAATTTTCAGGTTAAAATGAACAGAGCCAAAGATGCTTTTGCATTGATGGCCGATGCCGATACATATAAGATCAAAATTCTAGATGTATCCATGTTTGTACGCAAAGAGAGACTCCAGCCATTCGTGAGAATGGCTCACGAGAAAGCACTAACAAAAGCAACGCAAAATATCCTATCGACCGTGTGGAAACCAAGGTGTTTTCAGTGCCGAAAGGAAATCTGAGCATGACACAAGAAAATTTATTTTTAGGCCAACTACCTAAACGCATCGTGGTGGGCTGTGTAGACAACGATGCTTTTAATGAAATATTTTCAAAGAACCCATATAATTTCAAGAATTACAAAATCAATTACTTGGCTTTGTACGTGGATGAGCAGCAGATTCCAGCCAAGGCATTACGACCTCGATTCGAACAATACAAAGTGGCGAGATGTTATGCGACCCTGTTCCAAGGGACTTGACAAATGTACGAGAATGAAGGAAACCACATCAGCCGAGAAGAGTACATAAATTGATGCACCCTATTCTATTCGACCTGACTCCAGATCTGTCACCTGAACAACACTTCGAATTGGTGAAGAGAGGAACCTTGAGACTAGAAGTCCATTTCGAAAATCCATTACCAACCACAATCAATGTACTGGTGTATGCAGAATTCCAGAACATCATAGAAGTGGATAAGAATTGACAAGTAATCCTCGATTACTCAACATGAACAGGTTGCAGTGAGAATGCATTTCGACCAGATAGTTGAAGAGAATATGCCTGGGTGTATTTGCAAGAAACAGATTACCAAGAAGATTACCAGATCACAGACCAGTGGCTTTGATAGCCAACACGGATCCAGACCACAGAAAAGGAGAACATTTTGATAGCCAACACGGATCCAGACCACAGAAAAGGAGAACATTGGGTGACTCTCTTTGTGAGTCACCACAACGCAGAGTACTTTGATTCCTATGGATTACAACCACAACACAGACCATTCGAGAATTTCCTGAAGAAGAATTCCAGATATTGGAAGTATAATACAAAACGCCTTCAAGGACCATTACCAGTGTGTGGACAATACTGCCTGTTTTACTCGAAACATCGCAGTCGCGATGTACCGATGGTAACCATATCCAACATGTTTACAACTGATCTAATGGATAATGATGTGTTGGTTAATGACGTCATAGAAGAAACCAGCCACTAGATGTCGTTGTATTGAAGAAAAACTATAAAAAGGGTGTACTTGGTGTTCAGCTCATTTGTGTTTCGACAGCCAAAGAAAGAGGATGTCTACAAATGTGACCGTCTTCAAACTCAACAACGATTTACAGATTCAACTATTCAAGAACAACGTTGGGCTCCAGTTTACCACACGAGATTGGGAACAAGTGACCAAAGCAGTGGATATTGCAAAAATGAGGAGCCAAGAAATAGGAGAACCCAAACCAAAGAGAGACAGAAAACTAAAGAAGAATGAAGATAAAAAGGATTGAAGCATGTTCACTATTTCATGTTTGATCAGGATGACATTGAATGATTATCAATCACGAAACCAAGAAACAAGAAATCCAAGAGACTTTGTAGACAGAATAAGCGTTTCGTTCGAAACGTATTTTCGTTATGTTCCACCACCAGTACTGGAGCAGTTATTACGTGGAGAAGATGAAGCTATAATAAGAAAGACACCAGAATAAAGACCACCAAAACACATCAAGTATGCATAGGAGGAAAATCGTCTCAAGACATTTCAATTCATGTTACCAAGTGAAAGTCTGAAAACCCCGAATGAACTGACAAAAGCTGGATTCATTTATTTTGGGACAGGAAACAGAACTCAATGTTTTCACTGTGGTATTATTGTTCGCTTCTGGGAAACAGAAGATGATGTTATAGAAGAACACAGAAAATATTCTCCAGACTGTTATTACATTCATAATTTACCACCTAATTTCCTGGACGTTGAAAAAGTTCAAGAAGATGAAATGGCCGTCAAAGAAGAAATGGACACATCATTTCAAGAAGAAGATTCACGGAGGACGAAATGTAGTGTGTGTTTATTAGCTGAAGCCAATGTCGCTCCGCGACCATGTAACCATTTGTGCCTGTGCAAAGACTGTTGTAAATCACCGAGACTGTGTCGAATCTGCAGAAATACTGTTTATGAATACCTGACAATCTACATACCGTAGAAGATTCCATAAAAAGTTGTATTTTTGTTGTTGAATAAAAGAAATTAAAATGTAAAAATTGAGTTCTTATCAATGAGTCTGGTAGTACAATACCAAAGGTATCCTCAAATTGTATCTTTTAAAGGGTATCCTCAAAAGGTATCCTCCAACAATACAATACCATGCCATAGATATCCTCAAATACCGAAATGAGACTAAGAGGGATGGTAAATTTGACCTCATACGACAAAAAAGGGATTCGCTTTGCTTAACATATGGGTAGATCCTCACATGAGTATATGATGGGATTTGAAGCTATCTTCGTGGCCTTCATGTACACATATGGGCCCTACTTTTTTAATTTGAATAATGGTTAGAAACTACTCTTATACAAAGGAACGTGTCTTTTATTGGGGAAAAACGTCATGGTATATTCTAAAAAGGGATTTAATCCGAACCAGAAAAACTACTCTAATTCAATCGGACTTACCCCTAGGGGCGCCCTCGGTACTATAACATTACGCGCTACTATTAAAATCTACGGTATTGCGGTCCTAAAAGGGATTCTGGGGGAAATCCGTAGTAAATAAAGTGGATTTTGGTGATCTGGAGGGATTGTCGGGTTTATTTGGGTAATTCTACGAATCGGATAATTACTCCTATTCAATCGAACACACCCTCCGAAAATACCCCTGCCCTATAAAAAGGTGTTAGGTCACATAGCAACCACGTGTTACCATCGAAACCAAGATGGCGGCCTCCAGTATACAAAATGGACGACGGAAACACATATCACACTAACAACACGCACTGCGCACTAACACCACGTATCACTATGGGGATGACGTCACAACAGCCGCTCACGCGGGTTACCATGACAACACAACATGGCGCCACTGGGTCACGTGACCTGGCGTCTCTTCCGAGGTCCGGTACCGAGGTTCGGCGCCGAGGTCCGGCCAATGGGCCCTGAAACGTGCGAGCTATACTTCTTACGGGTACCTATAAAATGTTTACAAAATTCTTGGTCAAGGTCCTTATTAACCGCGTCAACAGTGGAATCTTCAATTATATGGTTCCATACAATACTGTGTATACGTAGGGTGGGACGGTATTTGAAACTGAATACCGGTATCGGTACCGGTATCGGTATTCAAAAAACACTGCTGTATACCAGCGTATCGAAAGACTGTTCAGATATCTGAACATACGTGTCATAATCGGGACTTAAACGATCACAGTGGGAACGATTCAGCATGCCTTGATGACGCAGTTCGAATTCTTTACACAGCCGAGACGATACTAAAATTTATTATTTTAAATATTAGTTTATCGAATTTTTCAAAATATTTCAACTTAGCCATATCATGTGACCCATCATTGGAGGGGTGACATAATATGGTTTTGTTGAATATTTTGAAAAATAATATTTTTTCAATCGCTTATTTTATATATTATGCGGACGATTCGTTAGGTAAATGGATAATATTATTCATTCGAGACTGCAGTTTAAAAAACTGGACATATCTTGAAAATTAAATTCTGGGTGTGTAAATAATGACGATAGACGGATATGTTTGTAATTACACCGGTATTTACTCGATATTGGGTTGAATCCAGGTATGTTTTGGTTTATCGATACACCTCGCAGCCTTATGTATAATGTGCGAATCCATTCTGTACTTGTGGTGGGCTTCCTTTGAGGGAGAGGGGTAGTTTAACCCAACAGTTGTGAAGAGTTCTAGGATTCAATTTTGACAAATCCTCACTACCAATTGGGTTAGATAAAACATATTTTATTTGCAAACAAGAAAACAAAGGGATTGGAGGACAAGTGCTCAACACTGAGCTGAACCTCCTCTCAATTACATGTACCAATCCCGTATGTTATGCTAGCAGCTGACAATGTACAAAAATAATAATGTTTTTTGCAGATTAAAACGACAAAAAGAAAAGAACAAAGGCATTGACAATCAAATGTGCAGTAGAAAGATAAGGCAAAAGCGACGGGAAAGGAGCT
The DNA here is from genome assembly GCA_031216915.1 of Pictodentalium vernedei. Classification (NCBI taxonomy): domain Eukaryota; kingdom Metazoa; phylum Mollusca; class Scaphopoda; order Dentaliida; family Dentaliidae; genus Pictodentalium; species Pictodentalium vernedei. Next base: position 270,503,714 of record CM062290.1, read on the forward strand.
CTATTTAATTTAGCTACATTTAATTATTTATTTATTAGTGTTTAAGGTCACATACCTATGCACAATGGCTAACCGTGACCGTGACAGTTTTACGGGTGGAGGAAGCCGGAGTACCCGGAGATAACCACCGAGCATCGACGAGCAACTGTCAGCTCCTCAACATTCTAACTCTGTTCAAACTCCGCTCAAGCAGGGTTACAGCCGTTGAAAACATATGTGCCATCGACGTGCAGTATGCCTTAGTACACGGCGTCATCGTGCCCCCAAGTAGGCAACCGGGATACAGAGCCTTGCCCAAGGACACAACGCGGATCCTCCCGGACGGAGATCGAACTCGGGACCTCTAGCATAGAAGTCCAACAGTCTACCACTGAGCCACCGCGCTCCCAATTTAGATACCTTGATTTAATAATTGGTGTATAAAACTTTCCACTAAGCTAGTTTAAGTTTGTAAGGGTCGGTCTGGCTCAGGTGCGCATACACGCATTCATTGACTCACACGCGAACCCACACAGAAACACTCTCATACACACGCAGATCCACACACTGACACACTCACATACATCCCGATCTTCTTCTATTCTGACTGCGGCTCAGACAGGTCAGCGGACAGAGCGCAAAGTGCAACAGCACATATCTAGGGTGGTTAGACACCTTTTTGGTCAGGAAGGAGCGCAATTGGTAGAAATTCAAGTTATCACTGACGAAGTTTGGATAACGTTCATGGATGGAGAAGCTGGACTACACGCACCTAGGCCTGTCGAGCTTCGTGAGCTGGACTAAGCTTTGTGTTCCTTAACCACATAGAGAAGTGTCGAGAAATATATACCATAATTTAAAACCGGTTTGAATCGCGGATAAATCATTGGACATTTTTGAAAAAACATGTGTTTTCATCATTACTCAGGCTGGCAACGCCATTCAACAACTGGGACGTACCTGTAATGTGGACGGTCGAATGCTCTCAAATAATTCATTTCCAATCGCGTGAAACTACGGACATGTCATAAAAAAAGTGATGAGCGTCTCCAATTGGATACTCATTGCGTCAACTGTTCGTCCACTGTCTCGGTTTTGTTCTCTCATTAATGAATCTATATAATCTTGAAAGGGTTTACACACCGGGGCCAATTTAACTGGATATCTCTTTATTGAATATACTACACAAAGTTTGCTAAGCACCAAGTACATCCAACTACCTGTTTTACGTTTTAGTTGAAATATTGTAATGAAAAGAGTATATATTTCTTATTTAATTATATCTTTAATGATTTAAGTACAGAAATTAAGATTTTATTTGTGTTTGACATTATTTTTTAGCTTTTGAATACGATAACCATGGAAAATGGATATTTTTGGTAAAAGAGGAAATTTTTCAATATGCCAAAAAATTGACGGAGCGAACTGGTATGGCTTCAATATCGAGTATGAGGCCCATTTCTGTTAATTACAGCTTGACAACGCCTTCTCATGCAACCAATCGGGTTCCTGGTGGTCCTTTGTGGGATGTTGTTCTATTCTTGGACCAGTAGGGCACCACGCTCCTGGACACTTCTTGGTTGGACTGGACGGGCTAAAATTGCAAGCTGCAACTCATTCCAGACATGTTCGATTGGACTGAGGTCAGGGGATCTTGCTGGCCAGTCCATACGCTCAATCCCCCCCCCCCCCTGTCGGTATTCCCCGACAGCATGGGCAACATGAGGGCGGGCATTATCGACTATCAGAATGAATCTATCACCCACTGCACCTGCATACAATCTGACGTGAACATCCAGGATCTCATCAATACACCGTTGTGCAGCCAATGCACCACGTTCAAGGACACAGAGCTCTGTACGTCCATCCTAGCTGATGCCGCCTCAAACCATGACTGACCCTCCACCATAGCGGTCATGCTCAGCAATGCTGGCAGCATGAAATCGCTCTCCTGGTCTTCTCCATACCCTAGAACGCCTATCTATGTGGTCTAGGCAGTACCTTGACTCATCTGTAAAGAGGACAGGTTGCCAATCTTCTCTGGTCCATCCAACGTGGTCCGTGGCCCATTCATATCGTGCCTGGCGGTGGTTCTGGGACAGCGGAATGCGAATACATGGTCTTCTCGATCGGAGACCACCTTCGTGTAACCTTGCATGGATAGTCTGCGTCGAAACATTTACCCCGAATGCATTCTTTAGGTCACTGTGAAGCTGGGTTGCTGTGGCAAAGCGGTTCCTATGGGCCGGGAATGATCAAAAACCGGTCTTCCGCTGCAGGTGTTGCCTTGTCTCTGACACCACCATGTCGTCTTACTGGTGTGCCATACTGCTGAAATCTTGCCCAGGCTCTGGTGATCACCGTATGGTGCACACCAAGGGCTTCACCTACCTGACGATGGGTAGCCGCTTGCTCCACCATCCCTACAGCCCGCCACATTTCTGCTCCAGACAAATGTCTTCTAACATTTTCATTTGCCATATTCAGTCTTTAAATCACAAGAGTTTGTGTTGAAATGAAGATTGAATACCCTACATATGTCATGTACATGTAGACAGTACACGAAAAGATCATGAAAATCAAGGAGTACATGCTTTCCATGACTGTCACGAAAAATGTCTGCCTGTTAAGAGAGGTAGTGTAAACACTGGGGACCCTCTCAATACATTCCTCAACCACATCCATCAAAAATGTCGCAAATATGTCACAAGCAAATTTCACAATGATGTGTCAAATATTTCGTGCTTAGCAAACTTCTAGTAGTATAACAATGTTAATTGAACATAACATTCAAGCACAAAATCATTTACCATACTTTCAGTACAAATTTGATCTGTTAATTGCATATAGGTTATAGAATTATTTATTTATTGGTAATTGACGATACTCTTTATAGACAGTGTCAACTTGTGTCGGACAGTTGTACGCGTGGAGGAAGCCTGAGTACCCGGAGAGAACCACCGAGCACCGAGAGCAGCTAGATTCCCCAGCGCACTAACTTCGCACAGAGAAGGTTTTAGCCTTGGTTGAAGGCATGTGTACCATCGACGTGCAGTTCTTAGTACACAGCGCCACCATACCACCACGTGGGCAACCGGGATTAAGTGCGTTGCCCAGGACATAACGCAGTTATCGGTGATCGGGATCGAACAGTTGACCTTTGAAGTCGAATACCCAAACCACCGAGCCACCGCGATCCCTAGTTATAGAGTAAACTGCTGTTAATTGAATGAAAAATCTTGCAATATGTTCGATAAATTACTCTATCAATCACCCAATTCCACTTGCTCATGGAACTATTTGTCCTCAGTACATCCAATGCAGGCATCTAATCTTTTTATATCTCGTTTGACAGAGCTCCAAGAGCTCTGTCAAATAGGGTATAATAGTATACAGTACGTGGAGAGTGTATTATCAATAAATCACCCTCAGAGTGGAGATTCCACCCAGGCAATAATTGCAAATTTGTTACAAGGCATACCAAGCACAATCAAAGTTTTAGCCAAAATCCGGAGGTCCATTGGCTGAAACATGCTTGTATTTTTTGTCGATATGGACAAAATTTGAAAATTATAGTTTGGGTGATAGCTCCACTACGCAGGTGATTTAATTACAATTCACTCTCCACGTACTGTAGATATTCAATTTATGTACAGAATACAGGAAATTAATTGAATATCCCTGTTAAATGAATAATTTTCTCTGGCAAAGTGGCTCTGCAATTAAAAGGGCTCTACTGTTTTAAAATTATCATTGTTTCTTCATCGGGGCTTAACGACACTTTCGACAGCCGGGATCACCTCGTGTCCGTCAATTTTACTGGTGAAGGAAGCTGACCAAGCAGGACAAAACCACCGAGCAGCGACGAACAACTGTTGGACTCCCCAACGTACGAACTCCACACAAGCAGGATTAGCATTGGTTGACGACAAGCACACCATCGACGCGCAGTACGTCTTAGAACACAGCTCCAGTGCGCCCTCATGTGGGTAATCGGAATTAAGTGCCTTCTCCAAGAACATAACACAATTACCCCTGGTGGGGATCGGGCCGTGGACCTTTTCGGTTTGACGTCTAATGGGCATTCTGGATCACTCAATAGACGTTGTTGAACTTCCAAATATCTGTCCCTCTTGGTTGGTTATTTAATGAAAGGCTGCCGCACATTGGATTGTAGTCGGATTGATATCTGGTATGTATGACTGTTTTTTTTTAAATAACAAATATGGACGTCGGGTGGTAGGAGAATTTGTTTTAACCCTGCCCGTTTATTACCTCAGCCCTTCTGGGGAAAATGCATTTCTTTCGTGTTACCAAAACGGAAATACTTCGTTAAAGCCGAATTTTTCTATAAGGGATAAAACGTTCTTTGTGCCAGTTCTGTGTCGTTTTCCGAGGTCGTCTTCCTCGTGGTTTTGCGGGATATTCCAACAACAAACCTACTGAAATCAAACCATTGCTTATAAAATAACAAAAACATGATTTTGAAGTGCATTACAGTGTAATAACGGCTCAACAGAAGTGGTTAACAGCCCAAGAGTTTATTACCGGCCCGCGCCGAAGTCGAGGGCCGCTAATAAGCTCAAGGGCTGTTAACCATTTCTGTTGAGCCGTTGATACTCTGTAATGCCCGACAAAGTCATGTTATTTCTATTATTGCCACTTTCGTACATCGGGTACATTACAATTAAATTATATGGGAAATAAGATAAATAAATGAAGTTTGACATTTTTGAATTAAAAAACTGCGACATTATCGTCTGATTTGTTGACAAACTAACCGGGTAATATGACTATCGTCTGATCAGGCTACGGCGAAATTTGGGAAGTTAGATGGTGAAATATATCTTCGAAATGCGAACTTTAGGCAAGGAGTTTATTCATCAAAGATATCAACACTTACTTTGTGCGTATCGCTTCATATATTTGATACATTATCTATCTGCGACACAAAGGGAAACACTTGAAACAAATGTGTTAATTGTGTTTACTAATTAAAAAAATCCGAATTGAATTTCGACCCCAATGGAAATCTGGGAAAAATATTGTTGATCGGCTGAGAGATGTGACGTCATTGTCTATATTTAGACGTGTCGGGCTGTTATTGACGTGTTGGGCTGTTATAGTCAATAACGGCCCAACGCGTCACATGTCTTGTACTTGTTGAGCATTACGAGGTTTCAACGCGCGGTAAAACATTGTTAATGTGCTAGGAACGCCCGCAAAAATGGTAATAATTTATGTTTATAGAAGAGAAAAGTTCGTCATAAAATTGCGGACTGACATCATATGCGCCATAATACGCTGACAATCTTAATCTGTTATCCCTAATATCTAAATTTAGTGAAAAAAATGAGTGAAGTATATTATAAGTGAGTCACTGTTTTAGGTCATCCGTTAATGTTCTACGCAGCGACTGAACAAAATCCACAAGAAAGTTCACATGCTGCGGTGAAACCAGGAAGCGGACACAATGGCAAAGATCCAGAACAATCCCCGAAAGTATCGTAACAGCCAACTCGGTTCCCTGAAAATGAAGGAAAACAGCGATAATTTTCTTTGAAATTATGAATGCAATTTTGTGATTTTGGGCCTTTTTACGGAAAGAATGTCACCTAATGAAAAATTAGTTTTGATAATGTGGGGAATATCCAATGTGGGAATATTTATCGTATTGTTATTAAAAAGCGGATAGAAATTTTCGACCGGATCACGACTGAGTCGTGATCCGCTCGAAATTATCTCTCCGCTTTCGTCCCAACACTCTACTGTAGAATCTCACCTGTCGAAAAGAAATAGAGAACACTCAACACAGAAGCTATTTTTCTTTATATTTTCTTGATCAGGTCTTGATTTCACAAGATGTTATTTAAGATATCTGCACGCACTGGAGTAAGTGTGTCACGACCAGATTGTGATCTGATCGAGAAATAGACTACTTCTGTAGTCAAAGTGCTCCATCTTGAAGACATGCTGAACAGCAGATAGATATTTTAACCATGTTCACTATGTTACTACATTGTACCTGTGAAAAATCCGTATATTGAATTTTAGCTTTTAACCCCATTACAGGTGTAAAGTTTCTACTGTGGTGGCGACTTCGATACATCCACACTTCGCGATGTTTCAATCAAACGACGTTTTGTGGCACCATCTAATACGTACAATGACTTACTGAGTTTAAAATCCCTACAATTAAATATTTAAAATAAAATTTTAGAATTGTTAACAATGAATTGACTGAAAAAGCAAGGTAAATTCAGTAAACTTTGATGTTATTTAAGATATCTGCACGCACTGGAGTAAGTGTGTCACGACCAGATTGTGATCTGATCGAGAAATAGACTACTTCTGTAGTCAAAGTGCTCCATCTTGAAGACATGCTGAACAGCAGATAGATATTTTAACCATGTTCACTATGTTACTACATTGTACCTGTGAAAAATCCGTATATTGAATTTTAGCTTTTAACCCCATTACAGGTGTAAAGTTTCTACTGTGGTGGCGACTTCGATACATCCACACTTCGCGATGTTTCAATCAAACGACGTTTTGTGGCACCATCTAATACGTACAATGACTTACTGAGTTTAAAATCCCTACAATTAAATATTTAAAATAAAATTTTAGAATTGTTAACAATGAATTGACTGAAAAAGCAAGGTAAATTCAGTAAACTTTGACGACGTGTCTAGCTGTCAATCAAGCATTCATATGCAACCGGAAGTACTGCCCACCGGCGCAGATATAAACAGAACAAAACCATGTATTTGCGATAGAATGTATCGTTTTTTTCTCCATTTTAAGTGACAAAGTCGATTATTTATTAAGAGCATGGTATAAAAAAAACAAATAGGTACTGGGTTCGGTCCTAGGGGGGTTTGATCGTCCCCCACTAGGCGGGTCCTCAGTTGGCGGATAGAGGACGGCCTGCTCAATTGAGCTGGTTTGCTAATTTCTAATTGGCGGGTTTGCTCAATTGAGCTGGTTCGCTGCGGAATATACGAATACGCAGCCCCGGACCAAAATGATCAACCCTGCTAATACCATCTGGCAGGCACCTTGTTCTCCCGTGAGGTGCGTTCTGAAGGCCCCGGAAGAAGGAATCCTGGTAGTTGAGGACTCGGGCCCCGGTTAGGGCAGTCTTCGGGATGGAGACCTGGTCTCCATTTCGGAGATAATGTCCAACACACTGCTTTGACCCCAATTTCGGGAGTAGACAGATGGTCGGATGGCCCGGTCTGACCAATCGGGAGCCCCCAACCCCAAAAATATCGGGTGTCACGTCGGGGGGCATTGGGTGGTCATTCAATCAGTCATTTCTGTTTATTCAGGTTTATCATTGATACGGAGTGTTGATTTTCAATGTCATTTTTAACCTTTTTAACATCCACTGTTTTGTTGCGCTGTCTGCTTCAATTCTTCGTAGCCATTGTCATAGCTCAGGTGACATAATGATTGGTTGAATGGTCACCACGACCTGGCACTTCTCAAAAATCCTACGGGTCAATCCTCTGGCGGTATGCATTAGCATCAACGTCGGGGGAGTATGCTCTTCATGTACTTCTGGTTTTGTCACCACCTCTTGTTAGGTTGGGGCATACCCCCTAGGTTGGGCTCGAAGTAAGGGTGGGAGGCATGAAGTGAAGAATTATCTCACTCAAAACTATGGCAACCAAAACAAAAATCAAACGACTGTATGATTCAACACATGATAACACTTCTGACTCTGATTCTGAATATGACCGAAAATCAAACAATGATCAAACAAATGACTGGCCTCGATTTATACTAATTCGTCCAAGTGATGACAACAAAAAGGTTACTTTCAACCCATTTGCATTGGAGAAGGCAATACAAGGGATCGCTGGCACTGTTAAAAATATTAAAAAATTACGATCGGGTGGCATTTTGATTGAATGTACTAGTAAAGTCCAGTCATTCAATCTCATGAGGACCCAGAAACTTTTAAATGTGGATGTGAAATCAGAAGCTCACAGAACCCTCAATACCAGCAGAGGCGTTGTACGAACCCGTGAGCTTACCGACATAGCTGAAGGAGAAATAATTTAAGAAATGAAAACACAGGGAGTATCGGATGTTAAAAGAATAAAAATAAAGAAAAATGGGAACGAAATCAGCACAAATACTTATATATTTACTTTTAAGACTCCACAGCCACCAAAATCAGTCAAAATAGGTTACATGAACGTCGGGGTGGATTTGTATATCCCAAATCCACTTCGTTGTTTCAGATGCCAGAAATACGGTCACAGCCAAAATTCATGTAGAGGCCAGCCAGTCTGCCACAAATGCAGCCAAAAACACGACGAGCCATGTACCAGTGATATTTTTAAATGCGTAAATTGTCAGGGCAATCATATGTCGTCATCAAAAGATTGCCCCATATGGCAAAAAGAAAAAGCTATACAAAACGTAAAATGTGAAAGACAGATAAGTTTTAAAGAGGCAAGAGAAATTATTTCATCGATTCCAGGCATGCATACTTCAACACCTTCGTATGCTGCTGTAACAAAACAAAAAGTTCCAACAAAGTCAATTGAATGCCAGACACAATATACATGGCTCGTAGGTTCAATACCAACCTTACTACAGGCGTTCACAATAGAACACAGCGATCGAATTCAGCAAGAGTCAACTCAAACACCACCAAGCCCTCAAATAATACCAAAAGAAAACTTGAAAGGAAATCAGAAAAAAGAACAAATCAAACTTAAAACACAAAATGAGAAAGCAACAGAATCGAAATCAGAAAAAGAAAAAGGAACAACCTAACTCAAAATCGAACGCAGAACTTCAAAAGCTTAGTCAGAGTCAGAAAAAAAATCAGGAAAAACTCAAAAAGAAATTAGATAAAGAAAAACAGAAACAGTTATCGGATAGAACACCTAAAGCCCTTCAGGACCCCGTTACCCGTAACAGGTTTGAAGGGTTTGAATCAATGGAAATAGGTGAGTGCATCGAAGAAACGTTCGGGCACTTATGCTCGAACTCTTCTCAAAATAAGTCCCCACGTAAAACATCACCCAGGAAGAACACTGGGGCAATTTCGCCCATACGTCCACCTTCCAAATCACCACTAAAACATGGATAACACACCCAAACAAAATATTATACAGTGGAATTGTCGAGCGAATTTTAATGAACTAGGTCTATTAAGCCAAAAGTATAAACCTGCTGCTTTTCGCCTGCAGGAAACTCTTTTAAAGAAACCAGAGGCTCAAGATCATTCAGCCTTTAAGCATTATGCACCGTATAATGCCTGGGCGGATGATAATGACCTTCATATTCGTGGAACATCTGTTTTGGTTAGAGACGATATCATTCACAGTTCTGTTCCTTTGAATACAAATTTACAGGCTGTGGCGGTACGCCTAACTTTAGACAAAACAGTTACACTTTGTTCAATTTACGTTTCACCAAGTAAAGCCCTACAACTGAATGATCTTGAGCTACTTGTTCAACAGCTCCCTACTCCATACATTTTGTTAGGTGATTTTAATGCACATAGCCCTCTTTGGGGTGATTCCTGCAGTCAAGAAGACGTAAAAGGTAAAACTGTAGAAGAGTTCATTACAAAATATGATCTGTGTTTGTTTAATGATGGTTCAGACACTTATCTGCACCCCGCATCTGGTTCGTATACATCAATTGATCTTTCAATTGCATGCCCTTCTATCTTTCTCTATTTTTCTTGGAAGGTAGAAGATGACTTGTGCGGGAGTGATCACTTTCCAATTGTGTTGGAGAGTGTAGTTCCGGCGGACGTTGAGAGAGTGCCCCAGTGGAACTTTAAAAAGGCTGACTGGGACACTTTTGCATCGCTTTGTTCTGGACGCCTCACACGGGAGAAATTTCAAGATAGTGCAGACCAAATAGAACATTTTACTAACGAGCTGCTTGACATTGCAAACACAGTCATCCCTAAAACCTCGGCAAATCCAAAGCGTTTCACCAAACCATGGTTTGATAATGAATGCAAACAGGCTATAAAGGATCGTAAGAAAGCTGAAAGAGAATTTAACAAGTCACCAACTACATATAATTTAAACAAACTTCGTATAAGTCGGGCAAAAACGAGACGACATATAAAACAAAAAAAGAAAAGTTCTTGGGAATCTTACGTTTCTAAGATTAACCAAAACACTCCAATCACTAAAATTTGGAAAATGATTAAAAGGATTAAAGGAAAAGAAACAAACTCAACTGTACAACACCTGAAGGAAAACAACACCCCAATTACATCTAAAACAGAAATTTCAAACACTTTGGCCTCCACATTTTCGAAACATTCGTCGTGTGAAAATTGTAATCCTGAATTTCTAAAAATTAAAAAACAACAAGAAAAACAAAAGATCAAATTTGCCTCCAACAATTTAGAGGATTACAATGAACCTTTCTCTATGGAAGAGTTACGTAACTCTTTGCATAGAGCAAAGGATACTGCCACTGATCCCGATGCCATACATTACAAACTTTTAAAGCACCTGCCACAGACATCACTGGAACTTTTATTATCAATTTTTAATGGCATTTGGGTGACTGGCCAGTTTCCACCATCCTGGCGTAAAGCAACTATAATTCCTATTCCTAAGCCTGATAAAGATCACAGCAACCCAAGCAATTACAGGCCTATTGCCTTAACCAGTTGTCTGTGCAAAACCATGAAGAGGATGATCAATGACCGACTTGTCTGGTTTCTGGAATCGAACAATCTGCTTGCGGATGTTCAGTGTGGTTTCAGAAACCAGAGAAGTACTGTGGATCATTTGGTCAGACTTGAAACGTTTATTCGAAATGCCTTTGCTAGAAAAGAACATGTGGTCGCCATCTTCTTTGATCTCGAGAAGGCATATGATACAACGTGGACGTATGGGATTTTAAAATATCTTTTTAACATGGGGTTGAGAGGGCGTATGCCTCTTTTTATTGAAAACTTTTTAAAGGACCGCCAGTTTCAGGTTCGTGTTGGGTCAACGTTATCTGATCCTCACGAGCAGGAATTGGGGGTTCCTCAGGGTAGTATTCTGTCTGTTACCCTGTTCTCGATAAAGATCAATAGTATCATAGATGCAATTGAGAATATGGTAGATTCTTCATTGTACGTTGATGATTTTTTGATCTGCTATAGCAGCAAAAAAATGAATGCTATAGAGCGGAAACTTCAGCTGTGTTTAAACAGAATCCAGAAATGGGCTACAGAAAACGGTTTCAAGTTTTCAAAGACCAAAACTAATTGTGTTCATTTTTGTAAGCTCCGGAAGCACCATCTTGATCCAGAGTTGAAAATGGATGGAAACACCATTAAAGTTGTAAAGGAAGTGAAATTCTTAGGTTTGTTGTTTGACAGCAAACTGAATTTCACTTCCCACATAAAACAACTAGAAGTTAAATGTAAAAGAGCACTGAACCTACTGAAGGTTGTTGGTAGCACTGATTGGGGTGCTGACCAAAAAACTTTGCTCCATCTGTATAGATCACTTGTACGATCAAAATTAGATTACGGTTCTATAGTTTACGGTTCTGCAAGGAAGTCATACCTAAAACCACTTGATGCAATTCACAATAGTGGTATTAGAATTAGTCTAGGGGCTTTTCGAACATCCCCAATAGATTCAATGCTTGTTGAAACAGAGGAGACTTCTCTTCAGAAGCGCAGAATTAAATTATCTCTACAATATGTGTCTAAACTTTTGGCCAATCCTTCAAATCCTGCTTTTACTTGTATTTCAGAACCTCACAATGTTCAATTTTTTAACCGACATCAGAAACATATTCCTCCATTGGGAATTAGAATTAAACCCCACATGGAGTCTTCAAAAATTAATTCTGAATCTATAAAAGAAAACCGTAAATCACACATTCCTCCTTGGCATCTTAAGAAACCTACTGTTATTTTGGACCTTGCTTCTACCAAAAAATCTGATACCAATTCCTTGCAGTTCAAACAAAAATATGCCGAAATAAAGTCCAAGTATAGTACATATACAAGGATCTATACGGATGGATCCAAAGATGGTGACAAAGTATCATCAGCTGCTGTTACTGGTGATCATATCACCTCAATCAGAATACCAAATCAGAGTTCTATTTTCACAGCTGAAGTTAAAGCTATTCAACTCGCACTTGAGCACATCGAGAATGCACAGGAAAGAAGGTCGATCATCTTCTCCGACTCTCTTTCCTCTTTACTTGCCTTACTCAGCCCCAGGTTGAAGAACCCTCTCATTTTGGAGCTTCGTGAGAAGTTAACAACTCTCATGCCTGACCAATATGATATCGTGTTTTGCTGGTTACCCGGACATGTAGGTATCGCTGGTAACACCAAAGCAGACAGTGCAGCAAAACAGGCTTTAACAAAGCCTCTCACTGATTTTAAGATTCCGTTCAGTGACTTCAAACCACATATCAGTAGTTACATCAAATCCATGTGGCAGGCGGAATGGGATGGAACGACAAATAACAAGCTTCATCGCTTCCGACCAACTATTTCAGATCCCTACCCGTCTAGTAACCTTTGTAGAAAGGATCTTGCAGTTTTGACGCGATGTCATATTGGTCATACAAGACTAACACATTCCTTTTTGTTGGAGGGTACTGTGCGACCAGAGTGTGTTCCCTGCCAGCAGGTGTTGTCTGTGGAACACATTCTTTTATATTGTACTGATTTTAATCATGTCAGAGGGCAGTATTTTTCTGTAGGATCTCTGAGAGATCATTTTTATCGTACGAGCCCGAATATGATTCTCGCATTTTTGAAATCAATCAACCTTTTTAATAAATTTTAAAATTGCTTTTATTATCTTAAACTAGAGTCTTTAAGACTTACATTCACCTGGTTGATTTGTGAGCTATTCATATTTCTTGTTTCTTCAAGCATCACTGTTCATACTACATTGTCTTTATCATTTTTATTATAGTTGTTTTTACTCATCTTTGTATTTCATTGGTGTCATGTTTCCCTTTTATCATTTTCTCGCCACGATATAGCCTTAGCAGCTGATGTGGCGTTAAGCACCAATAAATAAATAAATAAATAATACTGGGTTCGGTAATCAGATTTACACCACTCGTAGAATGAGGTTTTAAATCCGATTAACTACCCTAGTACCTATTTATTCTATATTCATCTTTATTGGTCCTTCATAATGTTCTGGTGAATCATTTTGATCTTACAAAAATATTTTGTTGCAGCTAAATATTTTTTAACTTTTTTTTAACCCTTTCAACCCAAGCGGCCACAATTACGGACCTGAAGCGTGTTTGGTCATAATTTCCTTAAGTAGGATGGCTGCTGAGTGAATGTGTGGAGTAGACTAATTAATATTTCAACGTGCAGCCCCATGGCTGCTCATATAATATATTAATTGGTCTACCCACAAATAATAAATGTGGACTCTTCCAAGTGCTCTCATTGAACTGACATGGAAGATACCACCGGGGTTCAAAGGGTTTATCCAATAGTTCTGAAAAGCTAAGACAAATGGATAATATTAGGCTTTTAGTCTAGCAAACGACAACTAGTCAATGACGTGACGGTGTCAGCGAATGCATCATGAAGTCTTAAAACTTACTCGAAAAACACAATGAAATAGACCCATTTTAGGTTTTATATTTTCTTCACTTCTGGTTTACGTGGAAAGTGTTTGATCGCTTGAGAACATGATCTGTGAAAAAAAAATCATTGTTCGACAGGACAACCCCCAACCATATATCTCTACTGCTGTCCTGAATCAATTACAACTGATCATTTAGAAAGATATGCCGGGTCTTATATTTTAAATTCATATTCCGCATCATACTTAAAAAATGATCTTAGTACGTTTCTACAATAGTTTGACATAATGTGTAGAGGGAACACTTACGAGAACAAAACGAACATGTTTCCCGGCAGTTCGCAGTTGCAAATTCATTAGTGGTACACGTCTCATTTAGAGATACCAGTGAACACGTGAGTGGATCCCCATTATCAATACACAGCGCTAAAACGACAAAAAAGATTATAATATATAAAATGTGTCTTAATCCTGTACATCTACAGGTATCAATAACAATTTCTGACAAGAGAGTAAGTATTTTTTCCAACATACGTCATACATTCCTATTTTATCATATCATTGCATATTATCCATCCTTGGACAATTGGGGCGAGCTCGATCCAATGATGAGGGTATGAGCCATCGACTGAAGAGAAAAATATTGATCAAAAGCAACATCAAAGTAGCAGAGTATACATGACTGTACACGCTAAAAACTAAAGTGTTAAAAACTACACTTGAAGTGCTGTATTTAACACTTACTAAGTGCTGAACTAGCACTTTGTTCAAGTGTAGATATCCCAGAACTTGACAGGTGTTGACAATAATACCACTTGATAAGTGTAATGTCGCGACACTTAAAAGGAAACAACGCAAATGACGCAGATCAGGCTCGAATTCTCGAGCCTGATCCGCGTCATCTGCGTTGTGTCATTTTAATTATGTACCCACCAAGCGCAAATCAAATTATGGACGATTCTGGAAGAACTACCAATGCTAGACACATGGGAAGGGCCATCCATTCAAGTTTCAGATGTCTGACGATTGTAGTGTCTAAGTGCTTAAAGCATTGCACTTTGAGTGTTAAATCAAACCCTAAGAGTTAGAGTGGGTTTAATACCTTGAAAGTGTCAGTTTTAACACTTTAGTATTTAGTGTGTAGACAGTAAACTGCAACAGATCTCTCGGCGGGGATGCGGACTGGGTCGCGACATCTCCTTGGCTCATTTTCTTCTTTTACTTTTTCTGTGCCTGGGTGTTGCGAGTAACGGAAGGGTCTTTTTACTGTTAAAGGGTCCGCAATAGGTTAACAAACCTCACATCGTCAACATTCTATCGACATCATCGGATCCATAACAGCGTTAACTGGTAGAGTGCTGGAAGCCCATATTTGGGCTTTAATCTGAAGTGTAGGTACCACGACTTGAAGGCTGATATTCACTGGATGTGCTTTGTATTATCTTTGAAGTGATATTATTTAGTCTGTAAGGGTTTGCCTTGTTACAATTTATGGGAGAGTGCCCATTGGCACTCTCCCATAAATTGTTACAAGGCAAAGACACATGTACACCATTTGATGTATGAAAATAATTTAGCACTCAACCAGTTAAAAGCGTTTAAGAATTTGACTCGTGGCTTGACATATGTGAGTCGTTGTGTCAAAACTATTTTCAGTAACTGAACATGTATGTTTCACTTAGGACATTGAATCAAGTGTAATTACTGGGCATCTGTTTCCAACGGAAATTGTAAATTTTTAATTTTATTACTTTCCAAAGTGTGATTTACCGGGATTTCCGGGTTTGATTATAAACGTGAACTTCACAAGTGAATTATATAATCAACAAGTGGGTCATGTATCCGTGCGCGCAAACGAAGACGCTTTGGGACATCATTATTTTTTGTTTTTTTAACCCTTTACCTAACATGAAACGCAGACGACACTTGCAAAAAAAAATCTTGAATAACTATTATTTTCATTTTTTGTCTCAAAAACATAGGTTAACATAGAGCTCGTTCCAATGAGGTGTCATAACCTAGGTTTTTGAGACAAAAAATGTAAAAAATCAGGAAAATTAATTGGCGAGTTTTGAGAATAGCGCAGGCCGGTTTTGACTATTACGTTGAGTGAAGGATTAAAGAAAAATATCACCATCGGCAGTCTGGTGATATGCCTGTTTTATAACGTTTTGTGTCGAATCATTTGTAATTGCGGTGCCCTATTTGAAGAAAATTCTGGTGAAATTTCGCTAATATTTAAAAATAGTCTGCAACGTATCCAATCCGCACATGTGTGCGGAACGGATTTTCATATCACGTCACCCAGATATGTAACGCCCACTGAGGTGGGTATCTTATATGGAATTTATATACGTAGGCCGGATGCCACGCGTGGTGTACCTAGCGCATCTCTCAGTGTCTGGGCAACGTTGAATGCACACTTCAATCGAGGTATAATATATAAAATTATACTTTGTATTCGCCCAATTGCTTCCTCATGTTTTTGAAGGAATTTCGTTAAATCCTGTCTGACCAATTTATATTTTATTTCCTGACCGACTGAAATCCATTGATTTGATTGGCTGAATGATAAGGAATGTAAAGAATGTCTCCACCATCCTGTAATGTTTACACCTTGGCTTAACTGTTAGAAAACATAAATATGTTGATAACATAACCTATGTTTCAGAGACAAAAAATGAAAAGATAATGAAAATTAATTGGCTATTTTTGAGAAAAGCGCGGGCCATTTTTGGCCGTTATGTTGGGTAAAGGGTTAAATAATATAATTATCGTTAATAATGAAAAGTAATAAACAGAGTAATCGCTTGATTGGAATGATTACGTGAAATAATTCATTCGAGGCGAGGGACTATATTGTAAAACACTTGTGCGCATTCGCGCACTCGTGTTTGTACAACGTCCCTCACCTCTCATGAATTATTTCACGTAACAAGTCCAGTCAAGCGATTACTCTCTATGTCGTAAGGCGCACAATGCTCGCATCGAATACTCAGATGGTAGAGTCAGAAAAATTATTGCCTGCAATCATCAATTATATGGAAATAATTTCAGTTAGTTTTTGTTTCTTTTTAGTCTGAAGCCGTTTCAACGAATATATCTAATTTACCGTTAAAACGGGCAGCCTGGTTGGTCCATGTAGTCTATAACCACCAATTGGGTTTCAGAGATTGCGTACTCGTGTTGAGACCTCGTCTCTGGGTATATATTCACTAGTCCGTTAGGACAAGTCGATACATGAAGCAGAGGTGAGGTCGAAGCTTCAGTGCATCATTTCGGAAATATCACCAACTATCACGAGAAATATCACCATGACAAA
Organism: Pictodentalium vernedei; assembly: GCA_031216915.1. Classification (NCBI taxonomy): domain Eukaryota; kingdom Metazoa; phylum Mollusca; class Scaphopoda; order Dentaliida; family Dentaliidae; genus Pictodentalium; species Pictodentalium vernedei. Next base: position 270,520,592 of record CM062290.1, read on the forward strand.
AATCATCTATTCTAGTGTGTTTCGTTGAGTTAATTTATCATTTAATTACTGTTATAGAAAACGGCGACCTCGTCTTTCGTAATAACTCGATGTCAACGGAGTGCGGGTGAAAAACTTCTCTTTCTCAATCGAATGATCGCACATGGGGTTGATAAGATTCGATACTTTGTACCAATATTGATGGCTTTATAATGGCACAAAGTGTACTGGGCAGAATGTGAAGCATAATTGATTTGTATTTCTATGATCCGCACATTTGCGATCAGATTTTGAAGAAGGAGCTACTGCGAAAGAGAGATGATGGGGGAAATTTCATGCAGATCGGAAAAAAGGAAGAAAAAAAGCAGGAGTCTATTGGGCTGAATATGAAAGTCCGTTTTTTAAGTGTTCCTTGTGTTTGTTACGCATGTTCGCAACATTTCGGAATTTTTTTCTTCGTGAGCAAAACCAACAAAATGTGTGTGTTTTTGCAGTAAATTACTCCCACCCCCACCCCCACCCCGCGCTCTGTGAAAACTTTGTTACTAGATGAAAACCTGACACTATGACTTCAAAGTTATAGACGTTCTAAACTGTAGTCCCTTTTGTTCCCTGGTGATGCATATACAACCCACATGAATACATCAATGATGAGAGTCAAAAGGCTTTACGATATGTTTATAAACACTCTGTATTTATGACAGCAACGGGTCGCACAACCCCGTGTCAGTATGTCACAGGGTTTTTTTCTATGCCAGGTCGCCGTGGGTAGAAACAATTTGATTGCACTGGGCTGTTTCTCCTCGAAGTAATCTCTCAAAATTATGTCAAGCCATGGAAACAATACATGTTGAAATCATGTACTATATTGTAGTAGAAATCATGTAAGTATACACAAACACAGTGTGGAGAAAAAATATCGCGCTGTGTTGGATCATACTGTGGTTACAAAAGCGGACAGGGAACTTCAACCAGGAACCAATATTATAAAACTTTTACGATTGCATTTTCTAGAAATGTATTTTGTAGTTATGACTTTAAATGGGTTGAAATGAATCATTAGAATTTTCAAAGATGTGGCAATTTGCCAATTGGCAAATTGCCATATCTTTTAAAATACTGATGATTCATATTAGTCATAGACAGTTATATTAAAAGGTATAAATACAATTCTAGAAAATACAATTGTAAAAGTTTATAGCATTGGCTCCTGAACGGACGAAGTCGCCAGCTGGTCGAAATTCTGTGTCTGGCCCCCCCACCCCCACCCTTACCCCGCCCTGCTGGTTGTTGACTTAACTCGGTTCTTTTCTTTCATTTCAGATGTTTGTTGATGATGTTAAGAGCTGTTTGGTACAGCTATTCAGCTGTTTGGTACAAGTTGCAATAGTGTCCAAGATCATGTCATTTTTGGACAGGCTTTAAAGATTGCTTATAGTTTTAAAGAAATAAAGTGGAGACCATATATCTACAGTGTTGTAATTACAAAAGCGAATACGCAATTTTGACCGGATCTGGGACGAGTTCCGATCTAGACGAATGTTAACTCGGAGGTGCTAATGTTTTTGATTCGATCCTGATTTCGCAAAAATTCATTTTTATCTACTTTATTTTGTGGTTTCAAAGATTTCTCGCCACCTGAGCCTCTTGCTATTCTTCGTGGACACGCTTCGAACACTCCACTTCCTCACAGTAGATCATAAGTTGGAATCTGGTAACATCATATAACTTCACTTTGAAAGAAAGGTGAGAAGACGTAGCAAACAGCTGTTGAACACAGTTTAGTTGAACTTCGGCGAAACTTGATGAATTATCAACAAACCATGAACATTGTAAACAAGAGAAGATGTTCATATCCCATCCATATAAATACAAGCCATACAATATATTCATTTGAATGGTGGGTATTAACAACTAAAAGCTAAACCATGACGCAATATGAATGCCTCGTGCTGACAATAAATGTATTTCTGTGAAACCAGGATTCATTGATGCCCTAGGCAGTTCGTTTTGAAGGAGGAGGGTAAACATTATATTTGGAAGGCCGTTGTGGGGGAGAGGGGTGGTTGGGAGCCTTTCTCTGTCCTAACTAGCCCCCCCCCCCCGCCCCTCCCCCTGGATGTTATTCCTTACTCTCCCTTCTGTGACGGGAGGCGGGAAGGGGATAACGACCGGAGTGTCCTAGTTAGGAGAAGTCCTCCCCCTCCCCCTCCACGAGAAAATTTTGCAAAATTTAGTTCTCTAATAACTAATCTGGGGCATTTGTAGCATGTGAAGTTCTATATTACAGACCATTTTAGGTCTTTATGTTTTGTGAAAGTTGCATTGGGCAAACATTTTGGGATGAGTGAGGTATCGATGTAGGGTGGGGGAGGGTGGCCTCCCAATGTCCTCCACCCGTGGTAATGCCACTTCTGTGATGCTGTGCTCAAATAATTCTTTCCTACAGTACGGCCGTCGTGGACTGGTCACTTTCCACGGGTGGAAAATATATCCACCAACGCAATATTATTAGATTCCACACACTAATTACAGGAATAACCATCAAGAATTTAATTACTGAAGCACCGGGTACAACCTGGTCCGTCTCCAGAGGGTTAAAATTATCACTAACCTTCTGTCGTTGTTGTCAACATGGTCGTTGTTGTCATTTCTGTGGCCGTTGTGTCTGAAAAGTAAATGCACCCTTGCATCAATTGTGACGAAATTTTTGTTGTCCACAAAGATTATTTTTCAGCATCAAACACTACTTCCATTTCAGTCACCAGCATTAAGATTGAAATTTAGTGGTATGATTACCTTCAACTTGAATTTTGTTGATATATTCTGTCCTCGTCGTTGTCAGGACTAAGAATATCGCTCAACATATTAGGAATGTAAAAGGAAAATTTGACAAATGTGATTTCTCGCGCGCATTTTTTTTTTTTTTTTGTTTAGATGTATTTATCAGAGAGCTTCCTGACACTCACAAAACTCTGTGATGTTCTCGGTATTGCGAACTAAAATTCTAACTTCCCTCTTGCTGCAAAAGCAGGTTTTTGCGTGGACACCCGCTAAATGGAATATCCGACGAAGAATAACTAGTACCGTGGAACCACCTTAATGGAAAGGCCACCTTTTCATTTAGAACGAGTCAGTTAACTGTAGTATTCAAGTAATCGAAATATAGTTACTTTCAATCGTTTGCCCCATTCTAGTGCTAAACCTGACATTCATTTTATTAAAACTTATTTGGCAGAGCCTAAAGCGAAGATCAATAAATGGGAACGTGTGAGATGATAATACCACACTTTTACTCCATTGACAGGGTTGTACATTGTTTCTTTGAGGAAAGAAACGAAAAAAGAAAGAAAGTGGAAAAAATACTTATAGGTTGTTACCACCATGTGGTTTTCCGAGATGGTGTATTGAAGTCGAGACTTCGTCTCTGCGCATACACTGCAAAAAATATAGGTTCTCTTTAGAACCAAAACTGGTTCTAATCTTGTCCCTGAGATGGAACCAGCTCTGTTTAAAAAGTATTTATTTCAAATCAAATAAATTTACCAAGATTAGCATTCAATTTTAACAGAATATTACATGAACTGAAGTAGATTCAGCACTAAACTTGGAGCTTATTCAACGCAGTCGCCAAACATTTTGAAACAAAGGAGATATGAACAGTTGGCATATCGAACCAGTTTTGGTTCTGTATAGAACCAAAACTGGTTCGATATGCCAACTGTTCATATCTCCTTTGCTTAATATGATTTGAGACAACCTCGTATAAGTTCTAAACTTACGGCTGAAACCCCCCTCAATTTATGTTTAATTCTGTTAATATTTAATGTTAATCTTTATAAATTTATTTGATTTGAACCAAATACTGTTTAAATAGAACTGGTTCCATCTCAGGGACATGATTAGAACCAGTCTGGGTTCTAAAGAGAACCGATACTTTTTGCAGTGTATATCGACGAGTTTGTCTCGGAAACCTGCATGGTGGTAATAACCACTTTATTTTACAATATTCCTCGCTTTCTTTACTTGTTGAATGGATTGAGAACAGTTTTTAACGGCGTCTGTTTTGACAATCATTCAGTGTCCATGAATTGATTTTTGTGGATGAAGATCATGGCGTGATGGGATTGCGTTCGTTGTTCCACTTGTGCTACGACCCTTGAAGTTTAAAGTAGTGTTTCAGCTGCGAGTTTCTTTGTTTCATTTTTCATGTTTAACTCATGGTAGGCCCATATAAAATATCATCATGGCAATTCTATCTGTTCAATTTTTGTCGTTGAGCTGGTGATTTATTTATCATTTAATTGTTGTTATTAAAAAACCGGTTGCCTCATCATATGCGATAACTCGATGCCAATTGCGTACGGGTAAAAACGTTCTCTTTCCGAGTCGAATTCGCATGTGCCTCAATACAGATTTGACTTTTGTCTGGACATTTTTAGTTGTATTGGGTGAAATACGTTCTTGAAGTAAGATAAAATAGCAGAAGTGATTAATTCTGTATCTATGACTGAACAGTTATAGTAGATGGATATATCACCAATACAATATGGCGAAACAAAGAATGAAACTGTCTGTAATGAAATGCATTTGCATTTTTTTCATAGAAGTGATTTTACAAAATTTGGGGTAGGAAGTCGGAAAGAGAATTTCAACCAGATCGCCTCCCAGTCGCGATCAGTTGAAACTATCTGTCAGTCTTTTTAAAAACATTACCCTTTTTTCGGTTGTTTTTCGTGTTCAAGTCTTCATTTTTCGCTACATCTTTCATGCCCGGAGCCAGGATCTCAAACTCTCCCGACATGGTGGGGCGAGACTTTAAATATTCCGACACTGTTCCTAAGACGGTGACCTTCGGTACGACATTGAAACCTAACTCAGTATACTTCTTTGAAACAATAATAAATTAAGCAGGTCGTAAACGGTCGTTTATCATTATACTTTTAAAGAATTGCTTTGGTTTTTACGAAAGTAAATCTTTAAATTAATTATAATTTTGTCCTGTACATGACTAGTCGATTGTCATATCGCCACCTGAGTTCCAATGTGTTCTATGTGCTTACTGGCACATAGAACACATTGGAACTCAGGGGACGATATCATTATACAGAGCACTTTCATAAAAAAGATATGCGAAAAACAACGGTATTTTGCAAAATTAGCGCCCTTCAGAGAAAATGTTGGCATACGAGCAACCAACATTTTTTTCCATGGACAACAAACATTTCCGATAGACTTGGTTATGTGAGAGGCGAATTCCCCCACTCGGCACCCCCAATAGCTTCGGGTCTGCCAAAATTCGTGGAATATCGATCCGCCAGTGTAAATGTGTCGCGATTAGATTGCTGTCCCAACGCATTCCTATCGACAAAGAGATCGAGAAAGAGATGGTCTCTGCGAATTTCGATCACACCTATCACCTATCACCGAACGGTATCCTTTTGTTTCAGTTGCTGAAAATGTCAAGTGCTACTAACAGCTGAGTGAGGTTTTGAAACCAATCTCAGATAGCGGTTGATTTGAAAAGCGCTGAGATGTGGAGAAAGCGGGTAATTTTATATTCATGTCTGAGTAACTGGTATATCATGGCTGACAAGTTTCATCATTGGAAGAGCTTTACAGGAAAGTTAGCTCCCCTTAATTTTCTAAAGTTTTCTGTAAATTTAACACTAAAGGTATAGAAATTTCATGTAAAAACATGGGAGGCGGTGCCGGGGGACACAGCCCCCCCCCCCCCCCCACACACACACACTTTTTTCACCAATTATAGGTACCCGATCGGCAAATTCCGACATAACATACACAGCCCCTTCAGTCGCTGCACATCACATATACATATATGACCCCACTGATTTACAAGATTTCATTGAATATAAATAGAAAACTCCAAATGGAGCGTATTATTTCAAAGGACGGTTTCAAAGTTTCAACCGGAGAGGTCGCTTTTCCGGCACATGAACATGATACTTTATAAATTCATTAAGTATAATAGCTGGTAAGTGAATGTGTGGGGAAAACTAATCAATATTTTCAACGTGTCGCCCTGAGGCTGCACGTTGAAAATATTAATTGGTCTGCCCACATATAAAGTTGTCAGTAAATTTAACATTAAGAGAATTTCATTTGAAAAGTGAGATTTCGAATTGTTAGCGAAGTTGTATCATAGATGTACGCACCATTTCACAAACTTCAGACACGTTTGAGTAGAATAGTATAAAAGTACAGAAACTGGGCTTTTACAATTTTTCCAATCGGTTTGAACGTCTGACTATTATTCTTTGTTTAAACCTTTAAACTTGTGTGGTATCTTCCATGCCAGTTCAATGGCAGCAATTAGAAGAGTCTATATTCATTATTTGGGGTAGACCAATCAATATTTTCAACGTTCAGTCTCGGGGTTGCACGTTGAAAATATTGATCGGTCTACTCCACACATTTGCTGAACCGCCATCCTATTTATGGCGTATTATGTTCCTGGCTGAAGGGTTTAACTTGCGTAACAATTAGAGAACGGCGTTTTCATGATGTTTGATGTTCTGTAACTGTTTCTTTTTTGTTCATCATATTAACAGTGCGCGTATCGTGACAGGTAATACATACATACCCAATCCTTTCCGTTAATATAAAAGTCTATGAGATAAGATTCGCTGATTTGTTCCTGGGAAGAATAAAAACTTGGAAATAACTGTAAAAAACACATTCGCTAAACAAAGATCTAAGCTGGACAGTTACTAAGTTGCTACTAACTAGCTTGCTATAAAACGCCCAGTCTCAATTTGTGACGTTTAATAAACGAAAACAGACAGCTTCAAGAGCTGTTCGTTGTTAATAAACGTTTATTAAAAATAACGAAAGGAAACATCGCTTTATTTTCTACTGATACCACAGGTGTTTTCTCCACAATTACATTCTTCTTAATTGACCTTCCTCGTCGACAGTCTAATGATTTCAGGGGAGATGACTTGATCGAACAGCGATTTTCATGACGATATAAGTCAGATATGCGTTGAACTTTAAACAACCGATTTCATGACGGTAAACTGAGGCGCCTTAGTAAATCTTTTCAGCACAACCTGAAGATAAGTAATTGTTTATATACAATAACACAGCGATTATCCCCACACACTCTTCTTGGGTCACCAATCAAATCATGCAAAGCATTCGATGGTGTTATAAGCTGTTTGTTTATCAACATTTTGTGGAGTAAACACGCAGACTACCCTCGATGTAAAGTGATGTCCTTTACTCGCAAAAAACACAGATATTCTTTCGTCCTCCAGTTATTGATATTCCAATGAATAAGTATCAATAAGTATAAGGACTAGTACCGGGGCAGAACGTTAAGAATTCGACTTGTGGCTTGAGAACTAGGGGCAGATTGTTTCACATGTCTATCTGTGCGTCTAAAACATTTGAAACATCCTAGATTTTAATGGAACTTGACTTTGACGATTCCAAAACCAGGTTTGACGGCTTTGTTGGTTTATTTTTCAAATATTGATCTCTGACTTGGACTTTAACTGACCCACAAAACGAGGTAGGAATATCGGACTCCTAGTTCCCTCTGTGGGTATCTGAGTACTACTTTTGAACTGAAATATCTGGACTTCGTTTTTGGCTTGCACTGGAGATTGGCCTCAAATTCTACGATCATGGTTGTGGTCAATCTTGATGTCATGGTCCATCTGTGTATTGAAATCGAAGCGTTTGACTTCAAATTTAACAGGAAACTTCATCGTGATATTATTCCACGGTCACGTCTGAAGAAAGATTGCGGAACTTCACTCGTCGAAAAGAAGTGCGACAAAACGCGAATATCAGATACACCTTTTGCTTGCTTTCCTTTCAAGTGGCTTTCCATCAATGAACTCTGCGACGGTGTAAATAATCAGATCTCTGCCTGATCGAGACCACAAAAGACCACGTTGTGACCGCAGTGTTTAGTCCGTTCCATTCGTTTAGGGATGATAATCATGGAAACCTGTCTTGGGAAAACACAAACAATGAGGTACTGCAAAAAGAGGAAACATTTGATTTTGAGAGGTTGCTTGAGCCCCCCCCCCCCCCCCCCCCCCCGATCAACATTGCATTTCATTTGATGCAATAAAGTGTACATGAAAAGTAAGATGTAAAAACATTGTCCTCCTGTCATCAAAGGAAAGACGAGCAGAGACTTCCACGGCTACAAAGAAAAAGTAGAATAATTAATTAATTAATTAATTAATTAATTAATTAATTAATTAATTAATTAATTAATTAATTAATTATAAACCACAGAAAATTTACTTACCAGAGCATGCACCACACGTAAGTGGGCAAATGTTGATAACCTCCGGAGAAGCACAATTTCCAGCAAGAAGTGGGCATAATTCATTTGTGTCAACACATTCAACTAAGGAGAGAAAGAAAGACATCGATGAAGTAATGTTGTAGTGCGGATCACATAGTCCCCTCGAATCTTCCCTGTATTAAAAATTTACCAAGTACAGTAACTTTTACACATATAACATCACAATTCAATTTTAGTGGTCAAATTCCCTCTTGATTTCAAAGGGAATCTGATCAATTGTATATTGTTCGGCAGATCTCTGTGCACTTTGCCAAACAAGATATAGTTTGTTACGTGCCCAGTTATCTGAGAATGTTTTTATTCGAGAATGCCTTTACATTGTCAGTTTGTTATGGGCTCAATGCGGATCATGCAATCACGACGTATGAATGATGAAATAAATGACATATTTCTAAAATAATTGCATTCTGTATATATCGTCGCCTGAGTGCTAGAATGTCCTATGTCCCCTATGGGACATAGGACATTCTAGCACTCAGGCGACGATATGACATCAAGCTCTCAACCTAACAGTCATGTGAAGGATTCTACGCTGTTACCGCCTAGAGCCAAGCTAGCCTTAATTAGTCAATTACCTATTTTATGATTAATTCGCCTGGAATATTTCAGTTGGTTGAAAAAGTTTTCCGACGAAACGAAATATTCCAGCCGATTGGACATAAAAATGCCATAAACATTCATTTTCTTTGAAGAAACGCAAGAAATGTTCTCAGACGAAACCTGATTTGACCGATTCGTTAATGATAACACCAAAAAACAATATGTATGTTTGTTAACTAAGTAAAGGACTCACCACAGCCGTAGTTTTATGAATATTACGAGTAGTTCCGCTAAATGCGTTAATAATATCATAATGACTCCAAAGAGTATTAAATGGTAGTCTGAGAGCCTGACACGACCTATCAAAACAGGCACTGACCCTCACCACCGTCTAACCACCCCACCCACCTCTTCTCCAATAATCCTATTGTTAATATGCAGCGTCCCTTTCTGTCGTCGATTTCTTGTCCACAGTCGAGAAAAATAATAACAAATACTAAAATAGGTCACTGAGTTTTTTTCTGACATCAAACTATTTTGTCACAATACTGCACTTTGATCACATACATTTGTAAGCCTTTCTTTGCGTTCAGATCGTGATCCGATGGATACACACTTACGCCGGTCAATCGGGATTACGTAAATACAATATTACATAAAACAAGACCACATCAAGTCAAGAAATTAAAAATAGGATTTCGTACATTTCACATTTCTTTTTTAACCCTTTACCTAACATGAAAAGCAGACGACACTTGCAAACAAAATGCTTGAATAACAGTAGTAGATGTATGTAACGTGCCGGTTGGCCCGATCTCATGCCGGATCTCATGTGACGCCATAGTCACGTGACCTGGTGGCACCAAGTTTGATTGTTATGGTAACCCGTGTGAGCGGCCATTTTGAGACGTCATCTCCATAGTGATACGTGGTGTGAATGTGCATGCGCATGCGCAGCGCGTGTGGTTCGGGTGATACGTCTTTCCGCCATCGATTTTGTATACTGGAGGCCACCATGTTGGTTTCTATGGTAGTATGTGGTTGCCATGTGACCCAATGGCTTCTAACAAGGCAGGGGTGTGTTCGGATGGTATGTTCCTTTGTAGAAGAGTAATTTTCAGTTTCCTAGAATTACCCAAATAAACCCGACAAATTTTACTATTTCGAATTGTTTCGAAATTCTCTGCTTCTATCTATATATGCAACAGTTTTTGCCTAACTGGCCATGTTCCTTTTTCCTGGAGTATACTCCAGTAGCGTAGGAGAGCCTATTAGTTGGAACAGCTTTGCTTATTATTACTATATTTAGCTTTTCTGGTCTATTCTTGTTAGTTCTGACCCTATTCCAAGTACTCGTGTTGTTTCATATATCTAGATCATTTATATAGATTATCAATCAGATTGCTTGATTTCCCATAACCTGTACTTAATCGTACAGAGTTATCGCCCCTTATTACAACGAAGTGGTATCCGATTCTCATCGCCTCTATATCCAAAGGCAATTTCCCCGGGCACCCCAATTTCGGCACCCCTTTTTTGAAAAACATATGACCTTCGGCACCCCTTTTTGTCATATGTGCTTATGTGAAAAGGCACAATCTTGCACAGTGTGCCTATCACATAGGCACATGTTTTATGTGTTGATATGTGCTTATCTGAAAAAGCACAATGTGACACATTGCGCCCTATCACATACGCACATACGGGTACTTGAGGATACCTATGGCCTGGTATTGTACTATTTGAGGATACCTATCTAGGGTACCTTCTGGAGAATCTCTTTTTCTGACATATGTGCTTATGTGAAAAGGCACAATGTGACACAATGTGCCCTAGCACATAAGCACATGCTTTACCGATATGTGCTTATGTGAAAGGGCATAATGTGAAACAATGTGCCCTAGCACATTGGCACATACGGGTAGTCGAGGATACCTATGGTCTGGTATTTTATTATTTGAGGATACCTATCTAGGATACCTTCTGGAGAATCCCCTTTTGTCATATGTGCTTATGTGAAAAGGCACAATGTGACACAATGTGCCTATCACATAGGCACATGCTTTATGTGCCGATATGTGCTTATGTGAAAAAGGCACAATGTGACACAATGTGCCCTAACACATAGGCACATACGGGTAGTTGTGGATACCTATGGCCTGGTATTGTATATTTGAGGATACCTATCTAGGATACCTTCTGGAGAATCCCTTTTTTGTCATATGTGCTTATGTGAAAAATCACAATGTGACACAATGTGCCCTAGCATATAAGCACATGCTTTATGTGCCAATATGTGCTTATGTGAAAAGACACAGTGTGACACAATGTGCCCTAGCACATAGGCACATACGACCAAAAAGGGATTCCATAGCCACAGGTGTTTTCCAAAAGGGATTCTTAAAAAGGAATTCCGTAAAATCGGATTCCTATCCGACTCTGTAAAATGGGATTTCGTGTTTGTAACAAAGCAAAAACATGTGAACAAATTCTGATGACCAAAAAATAACTTTGCACTCTACCAGTTAAATGTAGAAATACGCCAGATAAACGCCATTGAGATTCTGTTCCCACTAACGAAATTTGGTCAGCGTTCGGGTGTAATAACTGCCTCGCGACAGTTAGGAGGCAAAAATGTTCGATATAGCTGCACGCGCCCCTGAATTACTTTTGATGACGTCAGGCTGTTTTAGTTGGGGGAGAAAATATATCCCTATGGCGGACGGGTGTGAGATGGGGAAATCTCACCCAAGGGCAAGATATTTGGGACAGACACGAGGCTTGCCGAACGTCTGGACCAAATATCTTGTCTAACTCTCTCCACTCATCATGGCATTCACCCAAAAATTCATATAAAAGAGTGAAGTTTTGCGGTCGATGTTGTTATTTCTATATTCTTCGACAAGCGTTTGTCTGCTAATAGTTCCGAAAAGTGACGCCATGCTGCTTGTTTACGGATGAACGTGCGATGTCCAAATACTCCGTGAACTCATTAAATATGCTAATAAACCGGTCACGTGGGTCCTGTGAGATAGATTTCTATCTCACATGGCCTTCTCACATGAGACAGGCATATCATGCATAGGAAGTATGAGTGTGGGGGGGGGGGGGGGGGTGGAGAAAGTACTGTCTGCCGAAAATGAACATGTATATGAAACCTTGATGTGTGCGGAAGTTAAAAGAAATCAGATTCTCAGTAAAACAAACCGATAAAATTCACTTAGCCCTTTGAACCCGAGCGACCCTTTTTCCGACCAGGAGCATGATACTTCATAACGTCATTAAATAGGATGGCTTTTCAGTAAATGTGCGGGGTAGACCAATCAATATTTTCAACGTGCAGCCTAGATACCCCCCAAATAATGAATATGGACTCTTCTGATTGCTGCTATTGAGCTGGCATGGAAGATACCACCAGCTCAAAGGCTTAACAGATTTTGCATTTATTTATGTAGACACTCACCTGTTGTAGTTGTTGTTGCAGTGGTCGTTGTAGTGGCTATAAAAGAAGCAAAATAAAAGTGAATAAATGCATGCTTACCTAAAGTCTCCATAATTAATTCCTTTTAACCGATAATTTACAATATGAAAAATTATGTGTCCCAATAAGACTAAAACAATCTCCGTCTGTGAAAGTGTTGTTTCAATTACTAATCAGTTGAATGATTTGAACTGAGATGGAGTGACCTCGACCTATATCTTATATTCATTGATTATGTGTCCAGTGAAGCTCGGGGGGCACTAGAGGTTTATTAACTAAACTCATTATCGATCAAAGTTGCCTTGTTCAATTCACGATGTGGGTTTTGGTCTACTGCTAGGGTCTTAATGGAACAAGTACGTTATTGTACTGAATTGACGGAAACAAAGTCTGCGGTTTTGTTCAACTGAGACGCTTAGCAACTAATGTCTTTTATTCTAGTCCCCCATCTCTACCCGAGTTACATTTTGTATTTATACCACGATTCAACTTGAATTAAGTGAACGAGGGTGATATTTTTTAAAGAAAAATATCGCCTTCTCTAGTCGGGTAACATTCTTGTTTGACACCGATTTGTGTCGAAGCATTTCATTCACGTTATAACGTCACTCAGATGTGTAACGCCCGTTGAGATAGGTATCTTACATGACGTTCTTATACGTATGCCGGATTCCACGCCTGGTGTACCTAGCGCATCTCTCAGTGTCCGGGTAACATTGAATGCACACTGCAATCATGGTATAATGTAGAAAAATTGTACTGATTGCTTGCTAATATGTGTATAAACATTGAAAATATTCTGAGAGAAAATTCGAGCAATTTGTACAGCATTTATTGCATTTTATCTCTTGATTTGTCATACAGTTTAGATTCATTCTGACTTTCCCATTAATGCAAAGTAACTCACTGATTATTGGCAAGAGCCTGTTATTCATTTCATCATTTATCATTGATACACCTCCCTGAAAAAAAAGTTATAATTTATTCCATTATGTTTTGTTCGACAGACCTCCAATCGGTCAGTTTAACAAAACATTATAAGTTATTGTGATGAATTGACGGTAACTTGGTCTGAGGTTTGCGGCTCGGGGCTTATGTTCAAACGAGACGCGAACCGCACCCCATGTTACTGTAAATTTATCACAATAACGTATATGTTCCAATACGACCCTACCCACAACCCAAAACCTACGTCGTGAAACACGAGAGGCTTATTTACTGAACTTGTGATCGTTAAAAGTTGCCTTGTTCAAGGCAACTTTTAACGATTACAAGTTTAGTAAACAAACCTCTCGTGTATCCGCCAACAACAGTAAATAAATAATCAATAAATCAGATAAACTCATTCCATCTTAGTTCAAATCGTAAATTTGTTTGTAATTTAAACAACACTTCATTCGGAACACCGTCTGCTACACGTGTGAAAAATCCAGAAAAATGAAGCGGCTTGCTAGTCACTCCGTTGATGAAGCAATTACGAAGCAGGCAATGTCATTTCAAATATTTCGCGTTGTGACGTCAGACTGTAACATTTGCTGCTGGAGACGTAATCATAAAAGAATCTACGCCAGCTCTCATCCAATCATAGAGCGAGGATTTTACTTGTATTGGAACATAATAAGCTGTGTTCCCTTAAATTCGTTATCGGTGAATGTTCCAGGGTGTATGGAAATTCATCCTACTCTGGTTCCCAAGTGTTTTGTGTGAAGAGAAAAACGGCATATTCCCCCGTGCACCTGATGCACTATGTATGATCTATACTGGAGAAAATGAACAAAACGTAAGTGAAATCGGTTAATTACAGTTCAAGATGTAATCACATAAATATAGAAACTTCAAGTACAGAGGAACACAATTCATCGAATTTTAAAAAAAATATTCAAGATACTTTTTTAGTATCAGGCAGAGTATTACAACTTATTGAAATCTGCTGTTTACAGTTCACATTTTTGCATAAATAATGACATTTGGAGCGAAATTCAACAAACAAACGGTAATAATTTTCTCACGCTCAGAGAAATTACTCAGGTTTTCGAGTTTGCATTAGACAATGATAAACAAGACTAAACTATCGCCGACAGATTGGACGAGAACTCCCGTATTTTTTTCTCTGTTTACTGCTCCTGTAGCACACGTTACCCGTTTTATAGTCTCTGATTTATTGATTATTTGTCCAGTGATGTCGTGGGGTACCCGAGGGAGGAGGGAGAGGGTGATATTTACAAAATTTATCATCGTTAAAACCTGCTTTATTTATTTCACGATGTGGGTTTTGGGAAATGGGTGTGATCTTTTTCCAAAATATGCGTTATTGTGATGAATTGATGGTAATACGGTCTGCGGTTTGCGGCTCAGATCGTAAGTCTTGGTTGAACATTGAACATACACTCCAAGCCTCAAACCTCAAACCATTTACCGCCAAATCATCACAATAACTTATATTATTTTACCAGAAAGCTTCTTTAACCAATCAGCGTGCAATATTAAATGCTCAAGGCCGACCAATATACAGCCACTTTGCAGCTGAAGTCACCCCATATTATAAGTTACAGGACGTTCAGGTTGCGGATACGGTATCATATGAGGCGAGGTGAAAACAATATTGGACGAGGCGGTACGCCGAGTCCAATGTTGTTTTTGCCGAGCCTCATATGATACCGTATCCGCCACCTGAACGTCCTGTAACGTATTTATTATGCCAGCGAAAACAAAATAACAATCAAATTTGAACGCCGGCACATTTTCAAAGCTGGTGCAAAACGCTATGTGAGTTGTAACAAACGTGCACAGTTGTCTCCCTGTTTGTGTATAATTTCCTTGACAACACAGACAACAGCGATAGACGATTTTCTTCTTACTGTCACTTTGTCTTGAGTGTGCAGAAAATGTCCGAAACGTCCGATTTTATAGAATTCGAACAAAATAAATGTATCTCGCATCTTTTCCTTCATAGCTGTGATTCATTTCTTACAATTTCATTATAGTGCAGTCGCTATTTTTAAAAAATAGCGTTTGGCACACGACGTGATGGTATTTAACAGAATATAGAGCCGGTGTAAAAGGAATGGAAGTCCGTAGGAACGTTAGTCCCTCTGGACTATTATTCCGTGGAATTATAGTCGTAGGTCTAACATTTCTAGGAATAGTAGTCCGCCGGACTACTATTCCTAGAAATGTTATACCTAGGACTATAATTCCGCGGAATAATAGTCCAGAGGGACTAATTTTCCTACGGACTTCCATTCCTGTTACACCTGGATAAAACAATTTTTTATCCGTTGTCGGTAGATCGAATACAGTAGTATTTCTCACTTCAAATAATTAAATTTACATTTAGAAAATAAATTTCACAATAAATTTATTATAAAACGAGAGAAAATGAGACATATAGACACGGAGGGACGTTTGATTGTACTGCAATTTCTTCAATATGGATATAAAAGCACCGCGAGGTGAGGAATTTCCACGTCGAAACAAAATGGCGGTACTGACCTAATACGAGTTTCGTATTAGGTCACCTCGGGCTGCAGGTGACCCAATACGGCTCAGTACCATCCCACTATTCGGGGGCTGTGATTGGCGAATTTCATTAGCTGGCATAATAATGATCCCTATGAGGTGAGTAAACGCCATTTTGGATTCCCAGTAAGTATACTCGTCTCCAATAAATACAATTCAATTCAATAGTTTTATTTCAGAAATAAACAGGTCGAAGCTTCCAATGCGCTCCGTTCGGGTTTTTTCCCTCGTTTTTAACCCTTTGAACACTGGTGGTATCTTCCATGTCTGTTCAATGTTAGCGATTGGGAGAGTCCATATTCATAATTGGTGGGTAAAGCAATTAATATTTTCAACGTGCAGCCTCAGGGCTGCACGTTTAAAATATTGATTGGTCTACCCACTACTTTAACTAAGGAGTCATCCTACTTGATGAATAATATAATGTTCCCTGGCCGGAAAACATACGTTTAGGGATCAAAGGGTTAACTTTTATTTATGGGTGTCTTCGAGCACATGCAGAACGGCGAGCAGCTGTAACGAAATGCCCTCCACGGAGCCCCTCCACGGAGCGCGTCGGGTTAACCTCCGTGGGGTGCGTCGGAGTCTTATGATTGCACTCGAGAATCTTGGTTCCCGAAGTGTTAATGTGTTAATCAGAGTGGCCAAGTCCTACTTGGTAATAATTCTCTGTTGTATAAACTTTAATAAGTAAACGCTGTTTTCAAGCCCAAGTTATGTAATTTTATTCAATTCCTCGTATATTTGCATTGCATAATAACAGTGCAAACTGACCTACAGAAGTACTCTACGCACTTACTGTAAAAAGGTGTTTTTGACAGTATTTGCAATTATGATTGGCATATGAGCTAGTAAAAGCCTAACCTATAATAACCCCATCAGAATGCTTTTGACAGATTTTAGCATTGTATACTGACCCGACCTAACCTCAACACACCCAGTATCAGTTTCAGCTCTGAGAATTGTGCAATCTTGCACGTTCACAAGATGGCCGACTGGTTTTGCGGTTATACACCTATTAATTGCCAACATCCTTTTAAATGCGAGAACGCATACTCTTAGCATAGGATACCCACCGGATGCCCTACTATTCCAGGATGGAAGTAAGGGGTTAAGAAATACCTCTCCGCCATCTTGGGGTATATGTGGTGTTTTGCGGTGTTTTATGACGTAAATTCTGCCGAGTAGACACGATTCAAATCGTATTTAAGCCAACGGAATCACCCGAGACGGGACTTCTCTCTGGTCTTCCGTATGTACAAGAAGTCACTCTCCTATTCTCGTGGAAGGACGCCGCCGAACGCTGCCAGGCCAGACAACATTTCCAGACACAGGACGCGATGAGAGCGATGCGATAATTTCGACTTAGTCTCATTTCGTATCTGATATTTTCAAACTTTTACCAGAGAGAGAATTTGTTTAAAGTTTAACTTGTAGGAACTATACTTAGGGTTTTAATAAAAGTGTAGAAAACTGTAAGTACATTTTATGTGTTTTTGAATTCACCCTTTCGCTGCGGCTGCAGTATCAAGAATTGTTGCAGACTCTACAGAACTGGTTGCCTCTTAAGACTGAACACTTAAATTGTCCTGTGGCCATTTTTGCCACGATTATAGTCCGAACTAACAACCACTAGACGATCATTTATCCGGGGTACTTAACCCTGCTATGCCACAGGCTAGTTTATATGGTGCCGCTCGTCAGGATGTAGACTCTGACTTTTAACTCTCTTGAAACGATCGGGTGAACATTCTAGAAACATTTATTAACCCTAACAGACCCAGTGAAGCCGAAATTGACTTAAAACATTGCCGCTGGGGAGCACAGTGAACTTGTGAGAACTTTTTGCTAACTATTTATGAGGGACAGACATCCCTTAATTTTACTGGTAAATTCAACGCCTGGCAGCTCAAATTTGTAAGGCAGCTGACGCAGACAGCGCCCTCTGAATCTAAAATTGGTACAACTCCATGGTGGAACTGGTTGCATGTCCAACGTGCCATTATTTACACTGACGCCCACCGCCAATTGCTATCACATCCAAACTACGCTCGACTGGTCGTACCGAGCGTTGCTCATCAGATATATCGAACTTTTGACTGAACATCAGAGAAAAACGGAAACTCAGGAAACTGTGAAAAATCTCGAGGAATTCCAGGAAATTCTGAAACGACAGCCGCGTGTGTTTCAACAGTTATAGTGCTAGCAAGGTAGGTGCAATTTTCTTCATTTTACGTTCATTAACAGCGGAAAAATCCAATTGTAAATTATTTCATAAAACTCATTAAAAATGACCACGCCAGCAGAAAGGGAGCAACGGTTCATTGATGAAATTACTCAATTAAAACAGGAAAGGGAAGGTCTTGTGGGTCAGTATGAGCGCCAAATTACTGAACTGAGCTCTCAAGCTCAGAGCTTGACGCAGCAGCATGCTGCCTCACAACAAACCCTTCACCATACGCAGGCAGCCCTCGACCAGGTTAAAGCAGAATTCGTACAGCAGAAAGCTGATTTGGAACTACAGTTAGCTACTGACAAAGTCGGTGCCGAAGCAAAATTACTAAAAATACAACAAAAATTGGCAGAGGCTGAAAGGAAAGCCAAAGATCCCACATCTTCTGCCATAATTGACCTGCATAAAACCGTGCGCCAAAGTGAAAAGAGTAATGCAAAGACAGCTAACGCCACTCAGGCGCAATCCATTCATTCCCATATTAAAAAATTTGACGGGAACCCCCTGAATTTTCGGGGTTGGATAAAATCTCTTGACCTTTTTTGTGAGACAAATGATGTGGAAGAGAAGCGACGACCTAAAATCGCCGCCCAAACCAGTGACTTCGTAGTTGCTGATTTTATTTTACGATCAATGAAGAAAAATCCTGAAATGCCCTGGTCCGAACTGTATGGCGAACTAAAAAGTCGCTATAGCGCCACAATGGATAACTCCATGGCCACCAATCAGTTGCGCCATATGCGACAAGGGAAAAATCAAACTCTTGTCTCATATGCTGAGCAACTGCTTGATCTAGCGAAAGATGCCTTTGATCAGGAAATAGATAACCCCACCATTCAGAAAAACCTCTCAGATTACTTTTGTGACGGGTTGTATGACAACGATGTTCGGATGAAACTGATCCGACGCATGCCCAAGACGCTAGAAAACGCTGTTAGTCAGGCATTATTTGAAAATGCCGCGAAAATCAAATTTCGCGCTCGCTCTGAAGCCGCCAAAGGAAAAGCGCCCTTTGGGAAGGCATTTGACCGACAATACGATGAATATGAGCGCTATCGGGACCCTGTATTTCGCGACTCCATCGACGAACAGGAAGAACATGTAGATCTCCCTCTGGAGACAAGGGACGAGACTCCCATGGACGTAGGCGTGGCACGCCGACGCCATAAGGTGAATATTTTAACGAAAAATTACACTGGAGGTTATGCGCGACCTCCATATCAGAATCAGAACAAAAATCAGTACAATAGTCAATACAGAAATAGGGGAGGACAAAATTACAACAGATATCAGAAACCGACACGATTTTCACGACCGGTTTGCAATCGTTGTAACCACGTTGGCCACGTGAAACGCGATTGCCGCGTTAACTTGACCAAGCAGGTGAGAACACTAGATATTCAGCCAGCAGGTGAAAGGTCACCAGGGGCGACCTTTTGCTGCTTTCGCTGTGGGAAGCCAAACCACTTCGCTCGCGATTGCCGAGTCAATTTAAACGAAGTGAACTCTGCCCATATGGGGCAATGAGCAGAGTTAATGAGAAGTCACATGCTCCCAACAGAAGTGAAACTGGAAATCACCAGGGAGAAGTGTTAATTAATGTAAATAATGTACCAAATGAATGTATGAATAATTGTAAAAATAAAATTGTAAATAATAAGACAGGTGGACATACGGGTAATAAAACATGTAATATAAAGCCAAGTACTCAGTCTCAAACAAGGAGAACCGAAAATGGTTCTCCTCCAGTGAAAAGTAAAACCATTCAATGCACAAAGTGTGGTCAGACCACACATAATAGGAAAAATTGTACAGTAAAATTCACAACCATTCCTCTAACTGGTAGGCCTAGGCCTAAGAAACCGAAGGCCAACTCACAAAATGACTGCCCTGCAAGGGACAGTCAGCAAGAAAAATTTACTTCACAAAATTGTTTCAGCTATCGGACCACCAGTGGTCTGGAAATAAAAGTATACAGGACTGGAATAACCCAGGTAGCTACTGACGCTATGGTGAATGCGGCTAATAGCCAATTAACCCATGGCGGAGGTATTGCTAGAGCTATAGCTCTTGGAGCTGGTCCAGCCCTTGAACAAGAATGTCAACAATATATTCAACAGCATGGAAATCTTCCAGTAGGTGAGAATATGACTACCACTTGTGGAATGTTGCCATGTTTAAAAGTGATACATGCTGTGGGACCACGCTGGAATGATTACAGTGATAAAAATAAATGTCTCAATGTTTTATACAGTACTGTACAAAAAGTATTACAGGTATGTGACAAGGAAAATTTTGTAAGCATAGCTATCCCACTCATCAGTAGCGGGATATATGGTGTACCTAAACAGAAGTGTGCAGATGTTTATGTGAGAGTTCTACAAAACTTTACTCCTAAACAATTAAAAGAGATACACATTGTAGATGTAGACCCTGATATTATGATTTATATGAAAAATGCTTATGAAAATCAAATTACAAATCAACCAGGTAAGCAGGGTTGTGTTGAAATAAATCAACAGAAACAGACAGTAAGTGAATCAGGAAATAGGAATCCAAGAATAAGGAGCCAAGAGAAATCACTTGGGAAAAACCCAAGACAACAAAACAGGAGAAACCCAAGGGGAAGTAATTGGAAAAACCCATGTCAACAGGAAGTGAAACACTCTATGGAAACCAAGGGAAATAACTTAGTAAACAATGATGATTACCCAAATGAGGAACAACAGCAACAAAAACTTAGACATTCTCAACCGGAAACAGTAACCATAAATTATGGGGCTGCTTCTTTGAATAGTGTCTTAGTGAACATCAAAGGGCAACGAGTACGTGCCTTATTAGACACAGGGGCACAGACTAGTTGTATTAGTACAAAATTTTGGAAAAATCTTAAACACCGACCGAAACTAGTTGGTGATAAAAATTCTTTGCCTCGCATTGCGGGTATTACTGGGAATGACACTCTCCCTCGAGGAAAAGTTAGACTTGAATTTTATATTCAAGGAATTTATCAGGTGCATGAGTTCTTAGTAATAAATGAATTGAATCGAAGTATGTTGTTAGGAATGGATTGGATTAGGGGCAATCGAGTTAATTTATATTGGGAATTTCATAAATTGAGATTAGATGGTCACTATATACCCATTGTTCAAGACATACAGGTGAGTTGTCTTACTCGACTGATCAATCAGGTGGAACTTAAACCACAATCCACTTGTTTGTGTACAGCAAAAGCTTCTGGTGTAAAATCTGTCTTCGACACAAAATGCTTAGAACATCATGGACTGACTAAAGGTCATGTGGCTGAACAGCCTGGCCTCTTGGTTAGTAACAGTATAGTCACTAATGGAAATGAAACCATACCTGTACTGTTGGTGAACAGTACCAACAAACACTACACCTTGAAAAGGGGTTGTTTGATTGGAAAACTTGAACCAATAGAACAGGAAGAAAAAGTCTTAGAAATTAATCAGCTCTTAACTCAAAATACACCTGAAGACCAGATCACAGATGCTGACATACAGGTGCCTGAGGACAAACGGCACCTGTTGATGCCAGTCATCAATAATAATAAAGACTTGTTTGCAAAAACTGATAAAGAATTAACTCAGACAGATACAGTGAAGATGCGCATCGACACAGGTGATGCGCCACCAATCAAAAGTAGAGCATATAGAGTTCCATTACTGAAGAGAAAAATTATGGATGAAGCACTTGAAGAAATGCTTCAATCCGGAATTATCCGAAGGTCAAACAGTGCATGGAGTTTTCCGTGCCTACTCGTGGACAAGAAAGACGGCTCGAAATGCTTCTGCGTTGATTTCCGCAAGCTCAATGAAGTCACGAAAGTTACGAACTGGCCGCTTCCATTGATTGACGACATCTTTACTTTATTGAATGGATGTCAATACTTCACCACTCTTGACATGAAGTCGGGTTACTGGCAAGTCAAGATGGATGAAGAAGACAGACCAAAAACGGCCTTTGTTTGTCATAAGGGCCTTTATGAGTTCAATGTAATGGCTTTCGGACTCGTGAACGCGCCCTCGGTGTTTCAATCCCTCATGACAAGCGTCTTGGAGGGCCTAGAGGATTTTTCTCTGGCCTACCTTGATGATATTTTGATTTTCAGCCGTGACATAAAATCTCATATCGACCACATTAAACAAGTGTTTGGTCGCCTAAGAAAACATAAACTGAAGCTAAAAGCTAAGAAGTGTTCCTTCTTTCAATCTGAAACATCTTATCTTGGTTTTGTAATTAGTAAAGATGGAATTAAACCTGAGACGTCGAAGGTCGAGGTCATTCGAAAATTAAATCCGCCGAAAACGGTAACAGAAGTGAGATCTTTTATGGGCATGACCTCATACTACCGTAGATTTATTCCTCGGTTCAGCGAAATTGCTCAACCACTCTTAGAACTGACAAAGAAATATGCAAGATTTCATTGGCGAGAAACACATCAAAAAGCCTTTCAAGAGTTGAAGGATCGTTTAACTCAAGTTGCTCATTTGTCATATCCAAATCCCAGAAAGCCGTACGTGCTTTACACTGATGCCAGTGGCCGCTGTGTCGGAGCGGTTTTGGCACAACCATGTGATGACGAAACAGGTCAACTACCTGGAGTACCTGATGAAAAACCCATTGTTTTCCTCTCTCATAAATTGGGTGAAACCCAACAGAAATGGTCGACATTTGAGAAAGAAGCTTTCGCTATCTCATACGCATTGAATAAATTCAATAACTACCTGCAGGGAGCAGAGTTTGTTATTAAGACAGACCACGCCCCCTTGCAGTACTTGTTGAAAAGTCTGCAAAACAATGCCAAAGTACAACGCTGGGCATTAAAGATAGCTAGCTACAATTGTAAGATTGAATATTTACCAGGTAGAAAGAATACATGTGCTGACCTACTCTCTCGTTTACCTGAAGGAATTGCAAACGCTGACCCCGGGTACGAGATGGATAATGTGGAAAATCAGAAAGCATTACAAATTGGAATTATAAATAGTAACAAATTTGATCCTCAAAGATATGTACATGTCATCACAGATGAACCTCAGGTTCCACCCGAACCACAAGCAATTAATTACAAAGATTTGGACATGAAGGTAGAGCAACAGAAAGATGAAAAGATTGTTGAAATCATTAAGAAGTATCAAGGTAACAATACCCCTGCACACATTAGTAGTAGATACCTCATGATTGAGGGAGTATTATATTACATCAGTACAGCTTGTGCATACCCGAACAATTACATGCAGATGTGTTGAAACAATACCATGACGAATTAGGTCACCTTGGCATAGACAAAGTGTACAATAATATCAGTAGAAAATATTATTGGAAAGATTTATATAAACATATTTATAAACATGTAGAAAATTGTCTTGTGTGTCGAGCTCGTAACACCAGAGCTCACACTTTGCCATTGCAAGAGACTGACAGACCTCCATATCCCTTTGCTAAAATAGCATTGGATATGAGTGGTCCACACCCTGAAACTTTATCAGGAAATAAATATATTGTGACCTTCATAGATATTTATTCTGGCTGGCCTGAAGCGTTTCCAGTGCCTGATAAAAAGGCGGAAACAATTGCTAATTTGATAATAGATCAAATTTTTCCAAGATTTGGATGTCCTTTAGAAATATTAACAGACAATGGATCTGAAAATGTAAATGCAGTGATGAAATATTTAACTGATTATTTCAAGATACATCATGTGACCACTTCTTACTTCCATCCACAATCTAATGGGAAGGTGGAGAGGCTACATAGAACCCTGAATGACATCTTAGCAAAACTAGCTCGAGAAGAATTAGAAACTTGGGATTTATTCCTAAACCAAGCTATGGCAGCCATCAGGTTTAATGGTAGTGAATCCTCTGGATTCTCGCCATTTTATCTGGTGTATGGCAGAGATGTGGTTTTACCACTCGACAATATACTTAAACCTCGAGAAAAATATGTAGGGGAAGAACCTCATAAGATAGCCATTCAGGAACAACATAAAGCATTTCGAAAACAACAAGCTGCACAAAAGAAACGGGTATTAAAACAACAAAGATTACATGATATTACAGCAAAGGATATCACCTTTGAAGTAGGTGATCCTGTTTTATACTCTTCAGGAAAATCTAAAGGAAAATTAGAATCGAAATGGGACTACCCATTTCGAGTCATTGAGAGAACAGGTCCAGTGAGTTACAAGATACAAGATCAATTAACTCGCAGAATAATTAAATGTCATGGAGAAAGACTTAGTAAAGCGCCTCAAGAATGGGAGGTGCCTCAACCTGTCCAACCTGTTAGAGCGCGACGGATACAACGTTATGCTGCCCCATCAGAACAGTCGACTACTGAATACAGTAGCAGTAGTGACAGTAATGAAAGTGACGATATGCAAGGGATTCAAGAAAAACACCCCTTAACGTCAATCATTAAGAATAAAAGACAAAGACGAGAACATTCTTCTTCAGAAGAAGATGGTGTTCCATTAGCAGAATTAAGACAACAAGTACAACAGGTACGAGATTACAAGAGACGAATGAAAGAGCTACAAGCTCCTTCCGCTGATCAACTGCCATCACGGTTCATTGCTGACGATCGAAATGGTCGATTAAATGATTCAAACGATCGAAATGGTCGATTAAATGATTCAACGATGGAAGTTGACCAATTGCAAATAACTGAAGAAAAAGGCCAAAGTAGTGAGCCTCAACCAAAACAGTCAAGTAAAGATATAACTGAGATGATCTCTTGTATACAAGCTGTGTTACAAGATCATAATAAGATTAAAGAACCAGGTGAGAAATTAGAATTAGGAACAATTATGGTACCCTCTGCCTGGAGTACTAGTGATTAAATATTACCACAGGACTAATGATACCTAAAACGTAACACCTATGGTGCCACTCCTTAAGTTTGAGAGAGACGAGAGAAAGTGTAAATGAGTAACAAAATTGTATTGACTTATGATTTGTTTGGAACGAAACTATGAGTGAACTCTTGTCAGCCTCGCGAACTGACTAAGACTCTCTTGTAGTTGGATTAACTTTCTGACCTTTTACACCCGGGAAGTGAATCGTCAGAGTGAAAGTAATTGAATCGTGTATTACTCATTGCGCTAACTCTTGCTTCCTTTCTCATTGTAGGAGCAAGATGTTGCGTTGGATGTTATTCGTTGGTCTTTTGACTACGACTACAATAATAGATGGACATACTATTATTAGAAACAATGTGATTTTTAAGAAAGTGAAAGAAGTAAATATGGTAACTAGTGATTGGAGTACAATGTTTGTTTATGAGCTCCAACCTTTTATACAATATGTGCGCAGACTTGATCGAAGTATGAAATATACTGCTGGTTTGTACAATGCTACAACCATAGCTTTTCGACAAACTTTTGTCGAAATAAATGGTGAAAACTCTACTCTTGCCGTTGCGATACAATCGATCATAACAGATATACACCAGGAGATCAGATACCTAAATAATCGTGTTAAACGAATAAAAGAGGATCTGAACGATTACCGCAGATTACATGGCCATACAATAATCCCGTCTCGGAAGAAACGAGGTTTGTTCGACTTTGTAGGTGAAGGATTGAGTTTTCTCTTTGGAACTGTATCCCAATCAGATTTAGATGGGATAACAGAAAATTTAAGACGTGTAAGTACTAATCAAGCAATGATTCAACATATTCAAAAACAAAGTTTAACCTTCATTAAGATGAATCATGAAGCGATTCTGAAAAATAGAGAATTTATGTTAAATATGTCGCGCGAATTGATGTTATTTCAAGGTCAAGTAAATCAAGTAGTTCAGAATCATGAAGATCGAATATTATATATTGAACATTTCACTCATGCTTATCATCAGCTTGAGTTTGTAATGAGTCGATTGAAATCAATGATAATCGCCGCAGAAACCACTCTACGGGGATTACATGATCAAATGGATATCCTAGCCGATAGAAAGTTATCACCGAAAATAGTGGATCCTTCACTATTGACCTCGATATTAATGAGTATTAAAGTTCAATTAGATGATAAGTCCATGTTGCCACTAGATCTGACAACAGAATTATGGCAATATTATCATTTGCTTACGACGGCTGCCATTTATG
The DNA here is from genome assembly GCA_031216915.1 of Pictodentalium vernedei. NCBI lineage: Eukaryota > Metazoa > Mollusca > Scaphopoda > Dentaliida > Dentaliidae > Pictodentalium > Pictodentalium vernedei. The sequence goes on from CM062290.1 coordinate 270,546,825, forward strand.
ATGACGATAAATTGGTGATCTTTATGAAGATCCCCTTACGTAATTCGAACTTGCAATTTGAAGTGTTTAAGGTGCAGGCTTTGCCTGTACCCTTTGTCAATGTAACTAAGAATGCGTCGCGAGTTGCAAATAAATTAGTAGCAATATATACTCTTGAATCTGACATACTAATTATTAATAAAGAAAGGACGAAGTATGTCCCAGAAATAGGACATGACCAATGTGTAGATAACAATAAGTTGTTTTGTCCTTTAGTAGGTGCCGTACGAACGATACATACAACGACAAGTTGTATGTTAGCTTTGTTTTTAAACATGAAATTAGAAATTCCGAACTTATGTCAAATGGAAGTTCGATTGAATATCGACCTCCCGTTCAGTACTAGAATCGATGAAGGAATGTGGTACATCACGACAGATGTCCCACTACGATTCTCAATTACGTGTCCGAAACGAAGAAATCCGAAACCGAAACGGATTCTTCCGCCAATTGGAATTTTGGAATTAAAACCGTTATGTATGGCATCGAGCGGTCAATTAATGTTACCGAGTTATTTCCATAAAAGGGATAATTCTACTTTTCGGATTGTTACAAAGACGGTGTTACCAAATTTCTCGTTGTTACAACGACAGATGTGGAAACCTGTCATAGAGAGTGGAACATATCGACGTTTACGATACCGAAAGGAATAGATCACTTAGATGACTTACCCATGGATGACTTAATTCATGAACTTGACTCGCTAAATTTACAAATGACGGACTCATTTGAAGTCCCTAAGTGGGCTTATGCTCTCGCGACTGTTGCATTAATAATAGGATTATATCTGCTTTGGAAGTGCTATCGAGCCGATAGACACAAACAGATATACAAATGGTTAAGAAACCGTAAAAGTAAACCGACTTTTTCTGCTGTTGATGATAGTGAAATGTCTAATTTTGCATTTGCCGATGATGAAATCTATACTAGTATGGGACCTAGACCACAGCCTTCAGCTCCTGCTGATCCAACTGGAGCACAACAACAACAACCTCCTAAGAGTATTAGAGACATGATGAGAAAAGCTGTTCAAAACTTTAGACCTTCTCCTCAACCTAATAGGAAATCAATATATCCCCGTGTACAACATGACGTGGATTCTGCCAATGTCCACATAACTATGTTTGATATAGACAAAGAAACTGAAAAACAGTAGTTCACACACTGTGTGTTTTTGTTTCAGTGACCAGTGTACAAATGGCAGAATCTGATTCTAGTGTTGACAGTGGGCTCGACGATTTCCCTGATTACCAGAGTTATTATAATGATCATGACACTTTATATGATGATGAAACTTCAAGTACAGTTAGTACTGGAACTGACAGTAATAGTACTGTTTCACGAGAACTTTTTCAAGACACTAATTCATCTAGTATAAACGTAAATATAAATAGCAATTCATCTGATAATAGTGTATCTGTATTGGCATCAATAGAAGAATCACCATCACCTTCTATAGCATCTTCCGACCTTTTGTCGACTCCTCCAAGTAGTGTTCAAACTCCTACTGACTCCATTTTACTATCTACACCGGAACGACTTCAACGACTTCCACCTTATTCGCCTACGGATACAGTGGAAACGTTAGTCCTTCCTCCAAGAGAACCCATGATGCAATTATTCATCGGGACCCCGAGAGCCAAGATGGACTCGGTGGATTTGTTTATGATATAACAATGAGATCACATACTTCTTCCAGTATGACCACACCTACAAGTGATTCGTTGCCTAGTGATTCTACCACTGTTCTGGACACTGATGTTGCAGAGTCAGGTATCAGTGTGATACAAAATGAACTTGCACGAGCTGATCTTGGATTAGACGTACACACCCCTCCTTTAAGTGATGTAGAAGCAAGACAAATTGCTCCATTATCTACTAATATTGTCTCAGAACCTATAATCGATATTCGACCGAGGCCGTGGGAGTGGGCAAGGAGCGAGTTTTTCAGAACACCTCGCCCGTTGACCTCTCCTCATGAATTTGATCGAGATATCATACCACCCAATACATATGAACAAGATTTTATGAAAGATACAGATCTCTTAGGCATTGAGGATGTCTTTGGATGTCAATATTTTGATATGGATTTGAATATAGTATATATAGAGGTTGAGCGAGAGTTGATATATTATTATGACAGCGCTGTTAATACTCATTTAACTTTTGCAAATAGGTCTAGATATTTAGTGATATATAATTGCCCTGATTTACAATATCCAAAAATCAACGAGCAGGGTGAGGTAAGTGAACCTCTACGGTATTATAGTCACCGGGTGGCTACTACCAGTAGTGTACATCATAGATTTCACATGCGAAGAAATGTAGCAGAGTTTACTCCCTTCTGTGCAAGATATCGTGACTTTAGTCGTCGCAGACGAGCACGATATCACTCAGATGGCCAACCAAGGAGTTTTCAACCCTTTGTTGTCTATCGTCAATACCACCCAGATTATATTGGACATTTCACAGGGTCAACGTTTGATTACCGAACAGGCCCCAATACTGTGTATCGGCATTATCAGTTGCCAACACAAAATGAAAACCTTCAGAGTGAAGATTGAGAAGTGTAAACTTTAATAAGCAACAACAAACAGAAAAGTCTATGTAGACTACTACATATATATAAGATTTTCATGAATCTGGTTTCCCAATTTATGTAGAATCCTTCATTGGAAACCTGATCCATGACGATTACGGGTCGTCTGTGTTTGTCTTGTTTACTAGTGAAAAATTTCCCAAAGTTAGTAATTCTGCACTGCAGTGTAACAATTTTTATAAAATCGGAGTTCCTGGAGTGTATTAGATAAGTTACACACAGGACTCCAGTATCAAGGCAAACAAATTTGAAAGTTGGTGGAAAGAGTGTTGATTGAGTGCACCAAGTTACAGATGAACCCAGGGGAGCGTATTATACGTGTAAATTTTAGTGTATAAACATAATACTATTGGTAACATAGTGGTTTCTTTTAAATATAGTTATATTCTATTTTATATTTGATTAAATTTTCTTGTTGGTATGGCTTCAGCAACTACTTTGGAATTCGACGAATTTGCCGAAGAACAGGCCATGTACGATTTACATCAACGCGAAGCCTACCAACATGCTGTAACTCCTTGCCATACTTATGAGGAACGGGCAAGATTTGAAGCACATAAACGCGCAGACTTTCATAAAGCAGCGGCTCCCTGTCATGGTCATACTTTATATTTTCCAAAAGATTTATGGCAACGTCGCCGTTTAAGGTTTATTCGTATTTGGAACACGAGACATTATAATCCTGCCAATGGCCAGACAGAGATAATGCAACACCAACTTGGCTATCGTTTTTATCTCTCTGAGGAAAGAAAAGTAATATTTCCCCATCTTTGGTATTTTCCAGAGTTCCCAGTCGAAGTGGAACCCCATGAGGTCACTGGTCCCGGTCCTGACGAGGTCATTCATTGTGTCAATGACCCCTGTTGGAATGGCCGATATTATGACCATGGGCGAAATCAATTGGATGCTGAATTGGACCTAATAGCCAATCCTGGCTTGGTCTGTCCATTCAGAAGTCATGAGATCTTCCCTGGTAGTGACTATCCCGCCAGTGAAGCTGATACTGATGAAGATTTTGGATTTTATCAGCACCAAATGCACCCTGCACGATTCTTTCCTCCTGGCAACGTACAGACAACGTATGAATTGGAGAAACAGCAAAAGCAGTATCGGCTCCTTCGTGAAGCTTTAATCCGACACGAGGGAAGACGATTACAACGTTTTAGTTTACGCAGCCAAATTATTAAATATAATGAGACGCAGGAGGTACAAACTCATTATAAGGGTCTTGGGGACCCTTGCTGCATCTGCTTAGCAGAAATTTCAAAAACTTGGCAGGATTTATTTGAATGTGGCCAATGTAAACAACAAATCCACTACTCTTGTGGTATTGCATGGGCCAGATCAAAAGCCGGTGCTCCTGAGCCAGCTTCTTGCCCGCACTGCCGTACACCCATGAGGTGGGGTATCGGTAACGAGCCGAAGCTTCCAGTACCAGCTGAAATGGATCCACATCAGTTTTGAGTTGCGTATGATATGACAGAAGTTAAAAAGGCGACCTCTACAGCTGTGTGCCGTCGGGCACTGTTGTCATCTTTGGACATTATTGTATAAATTTTCTTGCGCAAACAACAAAGTACCTAAGTAAAGTAAACGAAAAAGTTATTGTCAAAATTATATAGTGACATTCTAGACGTGACTCCTAGTTTCGTCACTATCGACAACAGATTAAAAACTCACGAAGAACCGTTAACGGGGAAAGTAGAATTGTTCATACGGCACAGCTGTAGCATAGTGTAAAATAGTTTTTAAGGTTTGAAATTATTTCTTATTTTCCAGTTTTAGAGTATAGTCAGTCACATTTAATTTGATAATTTGGTTATTGCACTTGATATTTAATTGTTGTAGTTAGTTTCTTTTATCTTAGATAAGTTGAAACACGTTTTTAGTTAGTTTATAAGTAATATTGAATCCGTGACAAATGGCCACGGCATATGCCTACCGTAAAGTTAACCCAACTTCGGAAGATTTTCTTCCGGAGCAACTAGAGTACTGGACACAGAGATTTCGTATACCTGTACCTATGATCTTTCACAACGGAGCTTCCGCTTTTCAACGTAAAATCCGTGTGTGGGATATGGTCCAGTTAAACGAAGTCACCGGTCACTTAGAATTGATTCGAACTCAAGTTTTATACCGGTATTGTCTTCATACAATGGAAGTAGGACGCGAACTGGTGATGCCTCACATAGTGGTAATCGAACATGAGGCTCGATTAGCAACCCCTTGGGAGGCAGCACGATCAAGCCGTGTAAGTGTTATTCGCTATTGGAATGACCCACGGTGGGACGGAACTTATTATGATCAACGAATTCCTTATCAATCGGAGAATGGGATCGATCTATTCATCACATCGACTCCGGTCCGTCCATTTCGCCCAAGTGAATATAGTCAAATCTCCATACCCGATTTACCCCGCGAATATCGCATGATAATTGGTGAAACGTTCCATCATGTGCAGGTGGAACATACATATGAATGGGAAAATGCACAATACAATCATCAAGTCTTGCAATACTCGCTTGAAATGTATGCAAGCCTTCGAATCTTTCAAGCCAGACAAAATATAGTTGATGGAGATGGGAGACAATGTGCAATATGCTTGTTGGACATTGTTGGGCCCCGTGAAGCATATCGTTGTCCTCAATGTACTCAGCTAGTACATCTCTACTGTGGGTTAACTTGGATGCAGCAAAAACAAAGTTGTCCTCTGTGTCGATTTGACCTTCTATGGGGAACTCCTTTGAAGAAGCATAGCTTCGATTTTACGATCCGTAATTATCAGTTTTTCCCCGCTAACAGAATCAGATAGAATTTATTGTTATCTTTATTACTTTCAGGAATTCAGATTGTAAGAATGTAATACCTTAGGAGAAAAGGTGATTCCTGTTGTCTGGTGGCGTTCCGATACTATTAGTCCGTAATAAATACTCCCTGTAGTGCATTTCTTCTCCCTAAAAACCGGTAGTGACTGATCCTGGTCATGGATTCCCGTCACCGTGTTGACCGTGATGTTGATAGCATCTTGGTCACCACGGGTGATTGGTCATCCAGTTTCCCTGGATCCGGTCAGCCAGTGATCCTGGTGATCCTGGTCACTATCCTGATCACTATTGATAATTCTGGAATTCATCTGATCCAGACTCGAGCTCCGCTAAAAGTTTACCGGACCTCGCATCTTGGTTGGGAGGATTGTAACGAAATGCCCTCCACGGAGCCCCTCCACGGAGCGCGTCGGGTTAACCTCCGTGGGGTGCGTCGGAGTCTTATGATTGCATTCGAGAATCTTGGTTCCCGAAGTGTTAATGTGTTAATCAGAGTGGCCAAGTCCTACTTGGTAATAATTCTCTGTTGTATAAACTTTAATAAGTAAACGCTGTTTTCAAGCCCAAGTTATGTAATTTTATTCAATTCCTCGTATATTTGCATTGCATAATAACAGTGCAAACTGACCTACAGAAGTACTCTACGCACTTACTGTAAAAAGGTGTTTTTGACAGTATTTGCAATTATGATTGGCATATGAGCTAGTAAAAGCCTAACCTATAATAACCCCATCAGAATGCTTTTGACAGATTTTAGCATTGTATACTGACCCGACCTAACCTCAACACACCCAGTATCAGTTTCAGCTCTGAGAATTGTGCAATCTTGCACGTTCACAAGATGGCCGACTGGTTTTGCGGTTATACACCTATTAATTGCCAACATCCTTTTAAATGCGAGAACGCATACTCTTAGCATAGGATACCCACCGGATGCCCTACTATTCCAGGATGGAAGTAAGGGGTTAAGAAATACCTCTCCGCCATCTTGGGGTATATGTGGTGTTTTGTGGTGTTTTATGACGTAAATTCTGCCGAGTAGACACGATTCAAATCGTATTTAAGCCAACGGAATCACCCGAGACGGGACTTCTCTCTGGTCTTCCGTATGTACAAGAAGTCACTCTCCTATTCTCGTGGAAGGACGCCGCCGAACGCTGCCAGGCCAGACAACATTTCCAGACACAGGACGCGATGAGAGCGATGCGATAATTTCGACTTAGTCTCATTTCGTATCTGATATTTTCAAACTTTTACCAGAGAGAGAATTTGTTTAAAGTTTAACTTGTAGGAACTATACTTAGGGTTTTAATAAAAGTGTAGAAAACTGTAAGTACATTTTATGTGTTTTTGAATTCACCCTTTCGCTGTGGCTGCAGTATCAAGAATTGTTGCAGACTCTACAGAACTGGTTGCCTCTTAAGACTGAACACTTAAATTGTCCTGTGGCCATTTTTGCCACGATTATAGTCCGAACTAACAACCACTAGACGATCATTTATCCGGGGTACTTAACCCTGCTATGCCACAGCAGCTGTCTTCCTGCTCCGCGCCACTCTCTTTGTGCGCCAAGTACTATTTTGTATATTTCTCTCATAACGTTCAGAAGGGATGCATTGTTGGAAGGAACGAACGCAAGCGCATTACTATTGGTGGCGGAATACACGTTTGTCTTGTAATGATGTACCCACTCGTGTAGTAGTATTGTGGCAATAAAAATGGTATTTTGAATGTTAGGTCGCGATTAGATCGAGATACACCTATATGTCAGTGGGTTGATATTCATGGAATAAAATAATGTAAAATGAAGACCGAGTCGCGATAGACAAATGAGAAATAAAGTAAAATAAAATACCTGTAGTGATCTGTATTTCAATTACAGTACATTTCGCCAAGAGTACACGCCAAAATATATCATCGCTTAATGCACTCTTGCGCTATTTATAAACCGATCGATAATGTTTGACTTGAACGAAGCCTGGATTAGTGCATTGCATCATCCGGCAGACGTTTTGTTTATAAACAAAAAGACAAGCATAAAATTCGGTGAGTTGCACGATGAAACGTTTCGGGAATTCGCCGGAACAAGATGCAGCGGAGAAAAAGTGGAATGTACACTCTGAAAACTCCGCCTCGCCAGATATTGTTTTGCTTCGCCTTATACGTCACCTCATCCGCCAAGTGAGCACACCATAATTCATGATGTTAATATAAGGTAGCTGATCAAATTTCATTAATACCCCTACATTCACTATTTAAGTTGTTGCATAAACTTTGTACTTTTCAAGGATTCAACAAACCAAGGCCAATAATTCATCTAAGTTTTATCAGATAACGGTTGTCGTGGAACTTGTCTCCATTTTAACCTTTTGAAACTCTAGTGGTATCTTCCATGCCAGTTCAATGGCATCAATTAGAAGAGTCCATATTTATTATTTGGGGTAGACCAATCAATATCTTCAATATGCAGCCTCGGGGCAGCACTTTGAAAATATTGATTGGTCTACCACACACATTTACTGAACAGCCATCCTATCCAAGGACGTTATGACATATCGCGTTCCTGACCGGAAAAAGGGCCACTCGTTTTCAAAGAGTTAAATATAAAGCAGCCCATCAAAATTAACCCTTTACCCAACGAATCGCCCGCATCCGCCCGCGTAATATGCAAATTCAGCATTTGAAAAAATATTATTTTTCAAAAAATTTCAACAAAACCGTATCATGTGACCCCTCGTTGGAACGAGCTCGTCGAGCTCGTTCCAACGAGGGGTCACATGATATGGTTTTGTTGAAATTTTTTGAAAAAGTTTAAAAAATGGTATTTAAAATAATAAATTTTGATATCGTCCGCGTTGGGTAAAGGGTTAATATATTCCACTCACATGCATTTATTTTCACCCTCCACGCTAACCGATATACTTTTAAAAGGCTGTAAAGTTGATATGTGTTTGTTATTGTTCTGGATACAAAGCAGGTCCCCATACAAACGGGAAAGAAACTCTAACCAATTGTACTCTTTGTGACTTCAACGAAAAAAGGAAATGTCTATGAGAACTGTTGTTTAGGTTACCACTATATCATAGTAGTCGACCCTCAATAACATTTATTAACCCTTTACCTAACATGAAAAGCAGATGGCACTTGCAAAAAAAATTCTTGAATAACTAATTATTTTCATTTTTTGTCTCAAAACCATAGGTTATGACCCCTGAATGGAACGAGCGCCACGAGCTCGTTCCAATGACGGATCATAACCTATGTTTTTGAGACAAAAAATGAAACAATAATGAAAATTAATTGGCTATTTTTGAGAATCGCGCTGGTCGGTTTTCCTCGTAACGTTGGGTAAAGGGTTAAGAAAATTAAATACAATTAATTAAAATAAAATTAAATATAAACCACAAAAAATTATGCTTTACTTACTAGGGCATGTTCCACACGTCACCGGGCAAGCGTTACTGACATCCTGGGAAGCACAGTTTCCAGAAAGAAGTGAGCAAATTTGATCTGACAATGTGTTAACACATTCAGCTGCGGAAAGACAAAACGACACTGATAAAGTAATTTTGAAATACGGAGCATATAGTCCCTTCGAATCGTCCCTGCACTAACAATTTACCAAATACAGTATTTTTTTACTCATACAATGTCCCAATTTTAGTGGCCAAATTCACTCATGACTGTCACAGGGAATTTGATCAATTATATATTGTTTAGCAGTACTCGGTGCCTTCTGTCAAACAAGATGTAGTTGGTTAAATACCCAAATACCCTCGAGAATGCTTTTAAATTTTTATAATGCAATCACGACGTACATGTATCAATGGAAAAATAGATGACATACTTCTAAAATAAATTCATTTTGGATATGCGACCTCAAGCAACCAAAGCTAACAGTCAGGTTATGCGAAGAATACGACTCTGTTATGGCCTGGAACCAGTCTAGATCCTATATGGTCTATCTCATATTTTCAGATTAACCCTTTACCCAACGAATCGGCCGCATCCACCCGCGTAATATACAAATTCAGTCGTTGAAAAAATATTATTTTTCAAAAAATTCAACAAAACCATATCATGTGACCCCTCGTTGGAACGAGCTCGACGAGCTCGTTCCAACGAGGGGGTCACATGATATGGTTTTGTTGAAATTTTTTGAAAAATTTGAAAATATTATATTTAAAATAATAAATTTTGATATCGGCTGCGTTGGCTAAAGGGTTAAATCGGCTGAACTATTTCAGTTGGTTGAAAAAATTTTCCCAACCAACTGAAATATTCCAGTCAAAAGACTCTAAAAATATAAACATTCATTTTCGTTGAACGAAGGTAAAAAATGCTCTTCAATCGAAACTTGATTTGTCTGAATTATTGATGATAACATCAGCACCATTAAGCATGTCTGGTGCCTAAATAGAGGACTCACCATGGTCGTAGTCTCATGAATACGCCGAGAAGTCCCGGTAATTGTGTTAATAATATCTTAATGTTTTCAAGGTGAACCGAACACATGTAAATTGGAAATATCTATAACTGGAGTATGAAAGAATATTCGTACAGCTTCCGATTCCTTAATACGACCTGTTAAAATCGGCACGGACTCTCACAACTGTCTAACCAGACCCAACCCCCACCCTAGCCCCTCAATAACCCCTCCGTCAATGTGTAATGACGTCCCTTTGTGTCGTCGATTTCTTGTTCACAGTCGAGAAAAATAATAACAAATAAACAAAACAGGTCACTGTATTTTTTTTTACATCAAGCTATCTTGTCACAATACAGTTCTGTGGTTACAAACGTTGTTTCTTCGCCATCAGATCGTGTTGCGATCGCGATTCACATACACCAGTAGATCGAGATCTCGTAAATACAATATTGCAAAAATCAGTACCACATCAAGTAAAACAATTGAAAATGGGATTTCAGATTGGATTTCCATGCATTTTTATCTCTACCGGCAAGATTCTACATTATCTATTGACTGAAGTGAATTTTTTGATTTGATTGGTTGATAGATACGTGGTATGAGACCATATTTATTGAAGCCCACGATACGTCCGCCCAGCCACTGACACATTTCCCATACCCAGTGGGAGCCTCGTTCCGAAATCTACAAACTGTCCATACCCCGTATAATTTTTTTATACTACTCATATCGGCATATTTTCACAAAACACTCTTTCGCACAAAAATTCCACAGAAACCTGTATGGCTCAACAATGGAAGATAAAAGATCTCATGCTGTGTGTGTTCACACATGAAATAGATTGTACTTCTAAAACGGAAAGTCAATAGATAAATTCGTTACCCCGTGTCTGATCACGTGGTACGGTTTTTACCTACCCGAAGCCAGCCGTATCCCATTCGGCCTTCGGCCTCATGGGATACGGCTGGCTTCGGGTAGGTAAAACCCCATACCACGTGATCAGACACGGGGTAACTAATAATCTACAGTGTCGTGAGAATGAAACGTGTAGATAATACAGACCAGACGATCACCCAGTCGCGATCGACTCAAAATTCTCTGTTCGCTTTTGTGATTAAAGTACTGTACATGCAACACATTTTAGTTTGGAATCAAATATTGCTTCATAAAAATGTTGATATGTTAGAAAGAAACCTGGCTTAGCTGGTCAAGCAGGGTTTTTTTAAACTGCAGCGTTAATCTTTTACCCATTGAATCGGCCGGAACAGTCGGGTAATTTACAAATAAACCAGTTGAAAAAAATAGATTTAAGTACATTTTTCAGAAACAATATCAACAAAACCTTATCACGTAGCGCCCTTATTGAAACGGGCTACACACTAAAAACTAAAGTGTTAAAACTGACCCTTTCAAGGTGTTAAACCCATTCTAACTCCTAGGGTTTGATTTTAACACTCAAAGTGCAATGCTTTAAGCACTTAGACATTACAATCGTCAGACATCTGAAACTTGAATGGATGGCACTTCCCATGTGTCCAGAATTGGTGGTTCTTCCAGAATCGTCCATAATTTGATTTGCGTTTGGTGGGTACATAATTAAAAAGACACAACGCAGATGCCGCGGATCAGGCTCGAGAGTTCGAGCCTGATCCGCGTCATCTGCGTTTTTTCCTTTTTAGTGTCGCGACATTAGACTTGTCAAGTGGTATTATTGTAACACCTGTCAAGTTCTGGGATATCTACACTTGAACAAAGTGCTAGTTCAGCACTTAGTAAGTGTTAAATACAGCACTTCAAGTGTAGTTTTTAACACTTTAGTTTTTAGCGTGTAGTCGAGCGTTTTCCAATGAGGGCTCACATGGTACGGGTTTGTTGAAATTTGTTGACAAGTTTTTAAAATAATATCTTTTTGATATTGTTTATGTTTGGAAAAGGGTTCATGTTTACTGGTGCCTTTTAAATGTAGAAATACGCCAGGTAAACTCCATTGAGATTCTGTTCCCACTAATGAAATTTGGTCAGCGTGTAGTAACTGCTTTTCGACAGTTATTAGACACTGCTGTCTGCCGAAAGTGAACATGTATATGAAATCGTGAGGCTGTATGACAGTAAAAACATCAAGATCTCAGTAAAAGAAACCAATGAAATTCACTAAACCCTTTTAATCTAAGCGGCCGTTTTTCTAGCCAGGGACATGATACGTCATAACGTGATTATATAGGATAGCTGTTCAGTAAATGTGTGAGGAAGACCAATCAATATTTTCAACGTGCAGCCCCAAAGCTGCATGTTGAGAATATTGATTGGTCTTTCCCAAATAATGAAAATGGGCTCTTCTAATTGTTGCCATTGAACTGGCATGGAAGATACTACTAGTGTTCAAAGGGTCAACCGATTTTACATTTATTTGTGTAGACACTAACCTGTTGTAGTTGTCGCAGCAGTGGTCGTTGTGGCGGCTACAAAAAAGCAAAATGATAGTGAATGAATTTATACTTCCCTGACGTATCCATAATTAAATCTTCTTCAACCGACAAATTTACAACATGGAAATTTATGTTCTAATAAGACTAAAATAATCGCTATCTGACTGGACGAGAGCTCGAGTTGTTATTTTCTGTGTTTACGGCTCCAGCAGCATATGCCATCGTTTGACGTCTCCACGTAAAATATTTAAAACGAGGCTCCTTGTTTCGCAATTATTTCAACAACGGAGTGAGTTACAAACCACTTTTTTAAGATTATTTACATGTGCAGCAGACGATGTTCAGAATGAAGTGCTATTTAACCCTTTACCTAACGAACCGCCCGCATCCGCCTCCGTAATATGCAAATTGAGCAGTTGAAAAAATTATTTTTTTTTAACATATTTCAACAAAACAATATCATGTTACCCCTCATTGGAACGAGCTCATTGAGCTCGTTCCAATAAGGGGTTACATGATATGGCTTTGTTGAAATTTTTTGAAAAAATTTAAAAAAATGATATATAAAGTAATAAAGTTTGATATCGCCTTCGTTGGGTAAAGGGTTAAAACTTTAAATTACAAGTCTGTTTTGATTTGAACTAAGATGGAGGGGGCGCGGTGGCTCAGTAGGTAGAGACGCAGGCTGCAAGCCGAGAGGTCCTCGGTTCGAATCCCACCTGCGGCAACCGCGTTGTGTCCTTGGGCAAGACACTTCAACCCCCCCCCCCCCCCCTGCCCACGTGAGGGCAGGCTGACGTTGTGTACTAAGGCGTACTGCACGTTGATGGTGCACTGTCTTCAGCCAATGCTAACCCTGCTCGTGTGGAGTTAGTATGTTGGGAAGCTGACAGTTGCTCGCCGTTGCTCGGTGGTTCTCTCCGGGTACTCCGGGTACTCCGGCTTTCTCCACCCATAAAACTGTCATGGTCATGATCAGCCATTGTGCAGAAATATGTGACCTTAAACACCAATAAATTAATAATAAATAACTAAGATGGAGTGTCCTTGACCTTATCTGATTTACAGATTGTGTGTCCAGTGAAGTCTGGGGTACACGAGATGTTTATTTACTAAGCGTACACCCTGTGGATTTTGGGCTTGGGGGGGGGGGGGGGGGTTATTGGAATATATACGTTATTGTTATGAATTGACGGAAGCATGGTGTGAGGGTTTCGGCTCGGAGCGTATGTTCAGCCGAGACACTTAGCAATGAATGTCTTACACGACGCCCTTATACTTAGGGCGGATTCCACTCCTGGTGTACCTAGCGCATCTCTCAAGGCCGGGTAACGTTGAATACACACCTCAGTCGTGGTATAATGTGCACAATTATACTTTGTATTCAACCCATTGCGTCGTCATGTGTATTAAGGCATTTCGTTAAATTCTGCCTGACCAGTTGGTATTTTATTTTCAGACAAACTGAAATCCAGTTATCTGAGTGGATGAAAAGTAAAAAGTGTAAAGAATGTCTTTATACTCTTGGAATATTTACACTTTTTGGTTAACTCTTTACCTAACGAATCGCCCGCATCCGCTCGCGTAATATGCAAATTCAGCAGTTGAAAAAATATTATTGTTCAAAAAATTTCAACAAAACCGTATCATGTGGCCCCTCGTTGGAACGAGCTCGTCGAGCTCGTTCCAACTAGGGGTCACATGATATGGGTTTGTTGACATTTTTTGAAAAATTTAAAAAAATGATATTCAAAATAACAAATAAATAGTATATGTATAAACATTAACACTGCTCGCTTTTTGCAATTAATCAAAACCATGCCTACACATTTGTGGTAACTCTGAAAGAAAATCCGCGCTATTTTTGAAGCAAACATTTTTTCATTCAATTTGTCACACAGGTTGGATTCATTTGTAGCTCCGACCTCCTCATTAAAGTAAAGTAACTCATTCATTAATGGCAAGAGCCTATTATTAATTTAATCCTTTATCGTTGATATACCGCCAGTTAAAATAGTTATAAATATATTCCATTATGTTTTGTTTGACAGACGTCCAAGAGGAAAGAGGTCAGTCAAAACATAATCGGCTATATTTCCTTAAATTCCTTTACGGTGAATATTCCAGGGTGTTTGGAAATTTATCTTACTCAGATTTCCAACTGCTTTGGACAACGCGAAAAACGGCACATTCCTCCGTGCACCTGATGAATTATAACCTATACTAAAGAAAGTGAACTAAACAATAATATCTTTCCATTATAACGACAAAATTGCAGTACCATCATTTTGTCGTTATAATATATACTTTTAAAAAAAAGTAGGGGATATTTGATAAAAGTGAGATATACGGAGAAATACATTTATATTTTCATCAAAAAGACAGTTGAATCATTGCACTGTGCCATCTGGTGAATGATTTCAGCGATATTTGAGTGTCTGACAAGCACACATTCCACGCACCGAGCTGTAAAAGACATGGACAGCCAGTGAGAGAATTTACCACATTCAGTCCAAGACCTCAATAAATTGTAATGATCTTCGGTTCGCGAGACAAGCGCGGATCCGACATGGCATACTCCTCACCAAACGCCCAATATCAGCTTGACTCATGTTATTCCATTCTGCCTGCAGTGCAGCGGCGAGTTCCCGGACATTGGTAAGGGGTGTTGGTGTTGTCCAAGGCGCTTGTCAAGCATATCCCAGTCGTGCTCCATTGGTGAAAGGTTTGGACTGAGTGCTGAACATTGCAGTGTAGTGATGTTCTGCTCCTGGATGAAGTCTGTAGCGACACGGGCCCTGTGTGCGCTTGCATTGTCATCTTGGAAAATGAATTGACGGCCATGACGTCGCGCAAATAGCACCACGTGAGCTTCTAACAGGTTGTCACGGCAGTACTGCCTTGTGACATGCCCTTGGATGATATTTAATGCTGATCTGCTTGTCATTGATATGCCTCCCCATACCATAACCGATCCACCATCAAAACGATCATGCTGCCTAACGGTTATGTCATGGTATCGTTCATTCCGCCGCCGCCACACTGTCTTTCTCCTGTTGTGGAAGTCGAGAGTGAACCTCGATTCATCGGAAAACATGACGTTGCTCCACCGACGATTGTCCCAGCTCTGTCGTGCGCCACACCAATTACGTCTTGCTGCGATGTGACGTTCAGTCAAACGTTATTCTAGGTCGTCGAGCGTACAAATTCCAGTTGTGTAGGCGATTTCCGATAGTCTGACTACTGACTCGCACATCTGTCGCTCGGTGCAGCTGCTGTCCAATTATGAAATCGGGATGCAGTGTGGAAGTTAGAAAATCAGGTTCTCAGTAAAACAAAATAACGACTTCACTTAACTAATTTTGCATATATTTGTGTAGACACTAACCTGTTGTAGTTGTTACAGCAGTGGTTGTTGCAGTGGCTATAAAAAACAAAATAACAGTGAATGATAGCATGCTTATCTTATTTCTTCATAATTAATCCCTTTTTAGTCGCTAAATTACAATATGAAAAATTATATGTTCCAATAAGACTGGACAAGAGCTCGCGTAGTTTTTTCTATGTTTACGGCTCCAATAGCATATGCTACCGTTTGACTTCACCACACGATATGTTTAAAAAGATGCTGCCTGTTTCACAATTATTCCACCACTGAGTGACATACAAACCAATTATTTTTTTATAGATTTTTCTCACGTGCAGCAGACGATGTTACGAATGAAGAGTTGTTTAAATTACAAATCAGTTTATGATTTCAGATGGAGTGACCTCGACCATTATCTGATTAATTGGTTATGTCCCAGAGAAGTCTGGTGTTCATGAGAGGTTTAGTTACTAAATTATTATCGTTAAAAGTTGCCTTGTTCATTTCACGATGTAGGTATTGGGCTGTGGGTAGGTTCCTATTGGAATATATACGTTCTTGTAATGAATTGAAAGAAAAATGGTCTGAGGTTTGCGGCTCGGAGCATATGTTCTACCGAGACGCTTAACAACAAATGTCTTTGATTCTAGTTCCCCTTCTCTACTCGAGTTGTGTTCTGTATTTCAGCTTGAATTAGGTGAACGAGGCTGATATGTTTGAACCTTTAAACATGAAAAGTAGACTACACTTATAAAAAAAATCCTTGAATAACTATCTTTTTCATTTTGTGTCTCAAAAACATAGGTTATGACCCCTCATTGGAACGAGCTCGACGAGATCGTTCCAATGAGGTGTCATATCCTATGTTTTTGAGACAAAAAATTAAAAAAAATAATGAAAATTAATTGGCGATTTTTGAGAATAGCGCTGGCCGGTTTTGGCCGTTACGTTGGGTAAAGGGTTAAAGAAAAATATCACCTTCGGCGGTCTGCTGACATTCTTGTTTGATAACATTTTGTATCGAATCATTCCATTCACATCCTAACGTCACCCAGATATGTAATGCCCACTCAGATGGGTATCTTACATGGAGTTCATATACGTAGGCCGGATTCCACGCGTGGTGTAACTAACGCATCTCTCAGTGTCTGGGTAACGTTGAATACACACTGCAACCGAGGTATAATATATAAAATTATACTTTGTATTCGCCCGATTGCTTCCTCGTGTATATGAAGGCGTTTCGTTAACTTCTGCCTGACCAGTTTATATTTTATTTCCTGACCGACTGAAATCCATTGATTTGATTGGCTGAAGGATAAGGAATGTAAAGGATGTCTCCACAGTCGTGTACTGTTTACACCTTGGGTCAACTGTTAGAAAACATAAATATGTTGATAACGTCATTATGTTGTTTTTACCCTTTCGATCCTAGAGGCACTTTTCTGGTACAGGAACATGATACACATAATTTTGTAGGATGGGCGTTAAATTCATGTTTGGGGTAGACCATTTATATTTTCAACGTGCAGCCTCCAAGAAGTCAGTCAAACAAAACATATAAAGCTATATTCCCCTCGCATTGAATTAAAATTCGCCTCAAAGTGAAGGGACTAAATTCGTTTTCAGTGAATATTCCAGGGTGTATGAAAAGTTATCCTTCTCTAACTCCCAGTTGCCTTCTACAACGAGGAAAGGGTATATTCCTCCGCGCACCTGATGGACTATGACCTATACCGAAGAAAATGAACTAAACATTTTTGAAGTCTGCTAATCTATGTTCAAGTTATCACGCAATCGACGAAAAAATCTTCAAATACTTCGATAAAATAACGCCGTTAATTTCAACAATTCATCATCATAATTTTCAAGTGTGTAAATCACAATGTTAATATAAAGCAGCATGTCAAAAGTTATTGAAATCTGATTAACATTTCACGTTAGGACAAAAAATAAGGAAAATGGAATACAAAAAGGACAATAACTCTCTCAATTACCGACAAATCACCACGATGCTAGATATGCACAGAACTTGTGGCATCGCGGATCTCTCAGTGCTTGTATGGAGTTAGTACGTTGGGGAGCCTGCGACCTCTCGTTTTATCCTTCCGCGCTGGCACTCGTGCCATATCGATTAACCCATTCACACGCGCGTGCCGTTCTGTGTCTATTACATGCCTTGATGTCTATAAAAAAATGATTAGAAGGATGGTAACCCGTGTTACTATTTCGTCCTATGGGTTCCAATGTGTTCTATGCACATAGAACACATTGGAACGCAGGAGACGATTTTTAGCTATCGCTAAGGATTCAAATTGTAATTGCGGCGCCCTATTTGTAGAAAATTTTATTGAAATTTTGCTAATATTTAAAAATAGCCTGCAACATTTCCATTCCGCACATGTTTGCGGAACGGATTTTCATTTTCTGTATGGTTTGGTGTGGCTGTAGATGGGAATTTCATAGGACAGGCGTGTAATGAAATTCAAGAAAACGTTAGCATAAAGCAGCATATCAAAATATATTGAAATCGGATGTTTACTTGCGAAGTAATCACATAAACATTTATCATTCAAATACAACGGAACAGAAATCATCGAATTCGTTATTAAATTATTCAGGGTATTTTTAGAGGACAATGTAGTGAATCTTTGAGCGGGTTACTTGTGTTACATCATTTCTGAATCTCGTGTATACTCTGTGGATGTGGAGTTGTGATTTTACTTCACATCTATAATTCCTTTGCTAACGCAGAAAAATGACACATCGTTCCGTATATATACAGTACGCGGAGAGTGTATTATCACTAAATCACCCGCGGAGTGGAGATTCCACCCGAGAAATAATTGCTAATTTGTTGCAAAGCATAACCAGCACCAGCCAAGTTTCAGCCAATGAACCTCCGGGTTAAACCCGGAGGTCCATTGGCTGAAACATTGCTTGTGTTTTTTGTCGATATGCACAAAATTTGAAAGTTATAGCTTGGGTGATAACTCCACTCCGCGGGTGATTTAGTTACAACCCACTCTCCACGTACTGTAGCTTATAATTACACAGTAATAAATATACATCTTCTTAACTATGTGGACAAAACCAACAATACTCTTTCAACAAATTCTACTTAAGCCTTGTTCATCGATCTGTCAAAGGCTTTCAACACAAATAGCCATGAAACTTTGCTTTAAAAATGGACTTTTGTAGGATTTGGGGGATTTATAACGATTTGTTTCGTATCTTTCAAGCCGAAGTCAATATGTAGAGTTCCAATCGTATCGGTCGTATCCGTTACGTTTCAGTTGTGGTGTTGTGCCGCAAGGCTGAGTACTTCGCCCAATTTATTCCGTATTTATGTGAACTACATTTGTCGCTATACATCATTAAACCTACTACCCTTTTGCGGATGATTCCACGTTGTATTGATCTGACTACCATACGTTCTTCCTACACTCTATGGTGATTACAGAACTGGCAAAAGTATTTGATTGGCGTTGTTGCAACAAGTTACAGATAAATGAAAAATGACATTCATTTTACTGCATCCATAAAATAAGACACATAATTTCGATCAATTAAAACTATTTCTTAATAGTAAAGAAAAGTCAAGAACATACTCAATCTGAAAACGAAGCAGTGTTTAGGAGTACATCTCGATGAAAACTTGACATTTTATGTAGAGTATGTTCAAATATTTATAGTGCAATATATTGCATCAGTAAAAAGAAAAACATCATTCCGAGAGAGACTCACTGTCACCAAACTGCGCATTTGTCCACAATCACATGTCATGTGCCAGCCACTTTCTGGGGTACGCACCTGCTGGCTGCAAAATAACCCTACTTGCGTTCAATCAGTCTTAGGAATTACAGCAGTTGCAGGCAGTTTAATTTAGAAAGAAAGGAGTACAAACAAATTCGTGATTTTTACAAACGGTTATCTTTTATTACCTTTGTATTATTGTCAGGGAGCGCGGTGGCTTAAAACGAAATGTCTTCTGTTCAGTCCTGACTGGCGGTAATTACATTGTATCGTCGGGCAAGACACTCAGTCACGATTACCCTCGTAGGTGCATGGCGGCACAGTGTAAAAAGGCGTATTGTACGCAACTGGTGCACTTGCCTTCAGCTGTCACTAACTCTGCTTGTGCAGAGTTAGTAAATGGAAGCGTCTGACATTTGCTCGTCGCTGATCGGTGGTTTTCTTTTGGTACTCTGGCTACCCCGCCCTTATAAAAAAGTACCATGGTAAACCATGGTAAATCCCAAAATACCCTGGTAATACCATGGTATTACCAGGGTATTTTGTGATTTATCATGGTTTACCATGGTACTTTTTTATAAGGGCGAACCCGTAAAAATGTTCGACACTTGGCTTCAATTTAATTATAATATTGTCAAGGCCACACTCGAAGAACAACATTGTCAGGCGACACTGATGGTCAACTGGGGCGGAAATATAACGTTTTGTGTTTCTTGACTTATAGGTTTTGAGCCGATTAATCAGGGTCGTTATTTTTTTGCATAAACTGTAAACTTCGAAAGTTAAGATGAAATATCAAGATCGTAGGTCAAACTCTTGGGATACTTTGAATTAATCGAATTCTGGCCATAGTTTTTACTGAGATATTTGAATTTACTTCACCAAGGTAAAGTTTGTACTTTAAAGATACTGTTATTTACTTTAATTCGTGTTTGAATGATAAGTGAGGTAGCCTTTCTCTGAAAAAGACAAGCATTGGGCAATGATATACTCTCATGTGGCAGGTATCATTGTAGAAAACATTGTATCTCCCAAACATTAAGCCTGCCTACATTTAAAACTGCAACCCAGATAATGAAGTAATCTGAAATACACAAAAGCGTTTTCACTGTGCAATGCAAAATATAATGCGCTATTAGCGAGGTAGGTAGTGACATCACAAACTGTACCGATCAAACAGACAGAAAATATTGAGACTACTGTATACGCGTTTGGTGGATTACTTACTACTGGTGAGATATATTTTTCACTTAGAAATTATTCACAACTTATGAGGACAAAATACAAGAAGCACTAGCAAACTTTCATCACATGGTCCGGAGGCGGTGGCGTTGGAGTAACCCGTTCTCGACAGATCAACGAAGTTAAGCAACTTCCAGCCCGGTTAGTCCTTGGATGGGTGACCGTCTGAGCGATCGATTAGGACTCCCGCGTTGTTTCCTTAGGCAAGGCACTTAACCCCGATAGTCCACATGGTGGCACGATGACATCGTGTACTAAGGCGTACTGCGCGTCGATAATGCGCATGTCTTCAACCAATTTAACCCTGCCTGTGCTGCAGTGCGGAATTACGGTGTTGTGGAGCTGGCAGCTGCTCGTCGTTGCTCGGTGGTTCTCTCCGGGTACTCTTCCTTCCTCCACCCGTAAAACTGTTACCGACACGATATGACCTTTGCTGTTAAGGTGTCGTTAAACTTAATAAATAAATAAATAAATAAATAATAAACATGGGCCAACGGGTTGCACCCGGTGACCCATGTGATAAATATTTACAAGTGTTTCTTGTGCTGTTATGTACAATTTTTAATACTTTTCGAGTGGAGAATATATTGCTGGCTCTGCGATTAAGTAGTACCCCACTCTCTTCATTCTGAATGTGCAGTCACATTTTAATATTTATTTGCGTCATTGCATGAACATGTATGCCAGTAGTGGTTAGGAATGATGGTAACGATCTCGATTTATTAGTATACAATTGTACAGAGTTGGGCATGCTGTTTTTCTACAAAAAATGAGTTACGCCAATGGTGGAGTTTGATAGGGAAAAAAGACCATTTACCCAACGCGCTGTTACTTAACCCTTTACCCAACGCAGATAATATCAAAATTTATTATTTTAAATATCATTTTTTTTAAATTTTTCAAAAAATTTAAACAAAACCATATCAAGTGACCCCTCGTTGGAACGAGCTCGACGAGCTCGTTCCAATGAGGGGTCACATGATGTGGTTTTGTTGAATTTTTTTGAAAAATGATATTTTTTCAACTGCTGAATTTGCATATTACGCGGGTGGATGCGGCCGATTCGTTGGGTAAAGGGTTAAAAATAGTGCACAGTATAGTCTCGACACTTCTAGTTTCAACTACATAACGAATACTTCATATTAACGAATGATGCTTATTGCAGTTAAAATTTAATAAAACTTCGTTACATATTAAACAAGTCCAATTCAGCAGAAGTCCTAAGTTCTGTCCATGCACAGTCTTTTAAATTGTTGAATTAGGCCACACAAAATAAATTAATTGATTCTCAGGCAATTTTTGTTTTCAAATCAATGAAAGAGGGAGCGTTTTATTTTTCTTTAGCAAAAAATGTGAGCAAACATGGAGAGGATTTCGGCTGTCTTTTTACACACACAAATATAGAGAGTAAATATTTATGCAATTAAATTCATTTTATTTGAAAAATAAAACGTTCCCTAAAACAAACCGAAGGTACTGCAATTCAAATGCTTCATATCCTTTCGATGTTCTTCATATTATCTTTGAAGTAAAAGTATTTAATCCTTTACCCAACGCAGACGATATCAAAATTTATTATTTTAAATATCATTTTTTTAAATTTTTCAAACAATTTCAACAAAACCATATCATGTGACCCCTCGTTGGAACGAGCTCGACGAGCTCGTTCCAACGAGGGGTCACATGATATGGTTTTGTTGAAATTTTTTGAAAAATAATATTTTTTCAACTACTGAATTTGCATATTACGCGGGCGGATGCGGGCGATTCGTTGGGTAAAGGGGATTCTATGTTTGCCTCGTTACAATGTGTGGGTGGGTGACTATAAGCACTCTCCCATAAATTGTAACAAGACAAACATATTGGAATCAAATGTGAATCACTCAAAAAAGGTAAGAAGTTTCAGGTCTCCATGCGTTTGTACTTATATTGGAAGACGCTGAAAGGCAATAAAAATGTCCAGCGAAGAGGTTCAAATATAATGAGGAATTGCCTTCTTTAGCCTTAGATGGTCGTTTAAGCCTGGATAAAATTATATAAATATTTAAAAATAGTTGGATGGGAAATTACTGTGAACAACTTAACAGGGGGTCCATTCTTCAAAGGGTTCCATATAAGGTGTAGCGCGGCTAAAAAAGTGGTGTGGTGAAATATTTCTCAGCTGCTATTGGCTGCAAAAAAATATTTTCTTCCCTCCATGTCATTTCAATGTCAGCAGAGTTTTTGTTCCCTCCATCCCATTTCGACAGAGCCTCGTGGTTAAAATTCTTATCCTATTCGTGGTTTAAATCTGATTACCGGCCGGCCCTAGTACCTATTTATTCTATATTTTAACCGTTGTGTACCCAGCATGTGAATGCTTAACCTTAGAAAATGCCACAGAAAGTATCAGGGTGAGAGTGTAAGAGCCAGTTTGGGCTTTTATGTTTTTGTATCTTATTGGAGAAAAGAGAGACTATGGTTCAACCAAAAGCATTGCGAGCGTTAATACCACAACATTTTGTCGCCTAAGTGCTAGAATGTCCTATGTCCCATAGGGGACATAGGACATTCTGGCACTCAGGCGACGATTTACCAGCAACTCGAGTAATGGGTGAGCAATCTTTCGACGTGCGTTTCACATTAAGTTACTTCTTGTTGCCGGCTGAATGAGAGTAACTCCTATTGGCAAATACGTTTGATTTCAAGAACTTTTTTGCCTGGTTATTTGTTTTGGCCCCTTCTGAACAGCTCTCTACACACCCCGAAAAATTAAAAATATTTAGAACCTTGCTCTCCTTTGAAAATACCCCTGAAACTCTTCTGATACAATGAAGTCTTCTTGAAAAGTGAATTATGGAATACACCTCTTTATTCAAATAGTGAGAGGAAAATCCTTTTTTTCTGATAACAGTTTTAACCCTTTTGCACCCTGGTTCTGTCTCCCGTGTCAATTCAATGGCAACAACTATCGGAAGAGTCCATATTCATTATTTCGGGGTAAACAAATTTATATATTCAGCGTGCACCACACATTTTTTTAGCAATAATTCTACTTAATGAAATTATGACGTATGATGTTCCTGGGAGGGAAAAGCTGTCTCACGTTTTCTCACGGGTTCAAAGGGTTAAGTAGTGTGTTGTCCTTTATCTTTGTATTAACAACATCACTCGAAACTGTCTCTACCTCTATTTGTTGCTCTCTGATGCTGTCTCGGTCTCTCTCTAACTCTTCCACTCAAACCTTTCTATACATTTTTTCATTCGAGAAGAATTTGACTCTCAATTACATTCATACAGAAAAAAACAATAATAAACAACTTACTAGAGCAAGTTCCACACGAGAGTGGACATACGTCGCTTATGGTCTGAGAATCACAGTTTTCAACGAGAGTTGAGCAAATTGATATTCCATCAACACATTCACCTTACGAGAGAAACAAAGAATATCGATAAAGTAATTTTCAACTGCGGCGCCTTCAATTTCTTCAAATATTCCCTTAAAGCAGCCTTAAACTTTTATCTGACACAATATACTTCTCTTTACAAACTATGACATTATTATCGCGAAAATTCTCTCTTCAGACTTTTGGAAACTTTATTAATCATATATTGTTTGACAAGGCTCAGTGAGCTCTCTCGAACAAGATATAGTTAGTGAAATATCCAGAAATATCTTGCTAATTTGTTAGTTTTTAAAAATGTAATCTCGAATTATGGCTGGTAAAATACAAGAGATACTTTTAAACTAAATCTAGTTCATGCCCCCCAGATAATGCGACCGCGATGCAACCTCTTGGCGACCAAAACATTTGCCAATCGCAAAGAGATTTCAGAGAACTCTACAAAGTTTCAGAGCGGTTGCAAGCCCCATTCGGCCGCAGCCAGTCACAAAAGACTGGCTGCGAGCGGTTTGGTCGCTCAGAAGATTCATTGGTCTCCTAGAGGCATCGAAGTGGTGTTATTTTAATCGCAGATTCGTTTCCACACTGCGTCTCGGTTTCTTCTAGACAATGGTGTAGAATCTTTGCAACCTAGTGGCGACCTATCAGCGATTGATCAGTGATGAGGCAGTGATCAGCCAGCGATTCATCGGCGACAGGTCGATTGGTTGCAAAGTGTGCCGATCATTCGGCGTTGGGTTTGCAACATGCCATCCGTCTATAAAAAGACCTGCCTGCGCATTACAGCATCAATTTCTCATAAGTATTCACAGAGTTCACATCAACGATTTTTTATTATTTCAATTTCTTTCAGTCCTCAGTATGGTCCGCAATTATTCTTTGCAGGTGCAGCAACTGAAACTATTCTGCTGTTAACACCTTGACAACTTGCAGAGAAATGATTTGATTCTGCAAAGCAACCTTTCAAAATGCATTATGTTTTTATCGGTGATCGATCGAAAAATAGTCACCGACCAGTCCCCGTTCAGTTGCAACCTGTCACCAAAGATTCGATGTCATCGATTGGTCTCAACCACTTGGAAACCTATCCCCGTATCTGTGGTAAACAGTTGCCGATAAGTTGCAGATCAACAAATGACAAGCTGCAGAACCTACCGCTGATTGATCAGCGATGATACCCTAATTCCAAATATGAGCGTAAGTGATTGCACAGGTCTCAGCGATCGCCAGTCTGTCACAAATGAAATCAGTCGCCAAGCAAGCCAAAAAATAAGCAGACTGACATCTGCAAAATGAGGTCCCTAGTGGGTGAATTTAATGATGCTACCCTGCACAGCAGGGTAGCATCACTACATTTGCCCCCTGTGAACCTCAATCTGAATCAGGTTCCCAAAACGAAACAGAAAGAGGTACCCAGAGGATAAATGGTCCACTGTATGGGATATCATCATCAAATTCACCCTATGGGGACCTCATTCTGCAAATGTCTGACGGCTTATTTTCAGGCATGTCGCCAAGAGGTTGCATCGCGGTCGCATTGTCTGTGTGACTGGGGCTTTATTAGTCATAATTCGCACTGTCAAACCGGCACCGACACTCACAACTGGGTAACCATCGCAAAAAGTATAATCAGAGTAGTTTTTTTTTTATTTTTCGTTTCCGATTTCTTACATACGGTTCTCGTTGAACTCGAAAAAACGTCATGTCTTTGTATAAAAGGGTTTGATTGGAAGAGACAGAGTCAGAGAGAGACCGAGACCAAGCCAGAAAATAAGCAGACTGACATCTGCAAAATGAGATCCCCAGAGGGTGAATTTAGAGATGCTACCCTGCACAGCAGGGTAGCATCACTAAATTTACCCTCTGTGAACCTCAATCTGAATCAGGATCTCAAAACTAAAAAGAAAGAGGTACCCAGGGGATAAATTGGCCCACGTGATGGGATAACATCATCAAATTCACCTTCTGGGGACCTCATTCTGCAAATGTCAGACTGCTTATTTTCAGGCCTGACCGAGACAGCAGCAGGGAGCGACACAGAGAGAGAGAGAGAGGGGGGGGGGTGGAAGAGGAAGAGACAGACATGATATACAATAACATGACTTGCGAGAATGTTGGGCTCCCTTACTGAACCGCCATCTGTGATTAGCAATCAATACTGACCCGACACGATCACGGGGGCTGCTAATGAGCATGGGGATACTAATCACAATCGGACATCCAGCGATAGAACCAAACAGCGCCTGGGAAAGTCATGTTGTTATTATTATCATTAGCAATACTTAAAAAGCGATTCATCGGCGACAGGTCGATTGGTTGCAAAGTGTGCCGATCATTCGGCGTTGGGTTTGCAACATGCCATCCGTCTATAAAAAGACCTGCCTGCGCATTACAGCATCATTTTCTCATAAGTATTCACCGAGTTCACATCAACGATTTTTTATTATTTCAATTTCTTCCAGTCCTCAGTATGGTCCGCAATTATTCTTTGCAGGTGCAGCAACTGCAACTATTCTGCTGTTAACATCTTGATAACTTGCAGAGAAATGATTTGATTCTGCAAAGCAACCTTTCAAAATGCATTATGTTTTTATCGGTGATCGATCGACAAATAGTCACCGACCAGTCCCCGTTCAGTTGCAACCTGTCACCAAAGACAGGGTAGCATCACTAAATTTACCCTCTGTAAACCTCAATCTGAATCAGGATCTCAAAACTAAAAAGAAAGAGGTACCCAGGGGATAAATTGGCCCACGTGATGGGATAACATCATCAAATTCACCTTCTGGGGGACCTCATTCTGCAAATGTCAGACTGCTTATTTTCAGGCCTGACCGAGACAGCAGCAGGGAGCGACAAAGAGAGAGAGAGAGAGAGAGAGAGAGAGAGAGAGAGAGAGAGAGAGAGAGAGAGAGAGAGAGAGAGAGAGGGGTGGAAGAGGAAGAGACAGACATGATATACAATAACATGACTTGCGAGAGCGTTGGGCTCCCTTACTGAACCGCCATCTGTGATTAGCAATCAATACTGACCCGACACGATCACGGGGGCTGCTAATGAGCATGGGGATACTAATCGCAATCGGACGTCCAGCGATAGAACCAAACAGCGCCTGGGAAAGTCATGTTGTTATTATTATTATTAGTAATACTTAAAAATTATAAGAACGATTTTTGACCTTTTTGGATATATATTATTTCGTAAAAAAAGTCAATGTCAAACACCTGTTTATTAAGCAATTTAAGGCAGAACACATTATGCTTATCTGAATCAACACCAATGAAAATTAAACTTGTTAGGAATACGTAAACAGATTTCCAGGAAGACGAACTGACGTCATGCGCATAAAGTCTGCGGCTGCTAGTCGGCCAGAGGGCACTAATGACTAAAATAGCCTTTAGCGACCAGCTGCGCTTCAAGTTTATTATGCTGTGTAAATTAGTATTAACACGAAGATAGCACACAATGAACTGATAATAATAACAGATAAAGAGAGGGGTGGGGGGGGGGGGAATAATAAATAAACTGAAAAGTCAGTTTTGCCTGTCATAATTCAGTACCGTGATCAAAGAAGTGGTCTATTGCGGTCAGATCGCGTTCCGATTACCACACTCTCAGATCAATCGGGTGAGGTTTCGCAAATAAAATACTGCGAGCTCAAGACTGCGTCAAGAAAAACACGATAATTGCATTTCAGATTCAGTACTCGTGAATTTCTTTTTATGCTATTGAAATTCAAAATTGTTACGGGAAGGAAAGCGGGCAGAGGCCTTAGCTCAGATAGCGTACCGCTCGCAATTTTTCATCGGCGACTATGATCACTGTACTGTTGATGCAATACATTTTCATTTTAACCCTTTACCCAACACAGACGATTTCAAAATTAATTATTTTAAATATTATTTTTTAAACTTTTTAAAAAAAAATTCAACAAAACCATATCATGTGACGCCTCTTTGGAACGAGCTCGACGAGCTCGTTCCAAAGAGAGGGTCACATGATATGGTTTTGTTGAGTTGTTTCGAAATTGTTTTTTTTTTCAGCTGCTGAATTTGCATATTACGCGGGTGGACGCGGGCGATTCGTTGGGTAAAGGGTTAAGTCAACTCTTGCATCATTACAATGACTATTGGTTTGACGGACATTGAGATTATCTTCTCACTCAATTTTGTACCTTGTTTGCGAGCTGTGTTAACCCTTTACCTCACAAGAAAAACAGACGACACTTGCAAACAAAGTTCTTGAATAACTATTTTTTTCATTTTTTGTCTCAAAAACATAGGTTATGACCCCTCATTGGAACGAGCTCGTTCCAACGAGGGGTCATAACCTATGTGTTTTGGGACAAAAAAATGAAAATATAATGAAAATTAATTGACGATTTTTGAGAATAGCGCTGGCCGGTTTTGGCAGTTACATTGGATAAATGGTTAATGTTTAACTGTGAATTTTATATATAGAAATATTTCTGGTATATCGGGAGCGCGGTGGCTCAGTAGGTAGAGGTGCGGGCTGCAGGCCGAGAGGTCCTCGGTTCGAATCCCACCTGCAGCAACCGCGTTGTGTCCTTGGGCAAGACACTTCATCTCCACTGCCCGCGTGGGGGCACGATGACGCCGTGTACTAAGGCGTACTGCACGTCGATGGTGCGCATGTCTTCAACCAATCTAACCCTGCCTGTGTTGCAGTGCGGAGTTACGATGTTGGGGAGCTGGCAGCTGTTCGTCGTTGCTCGGTGGTTCTCTCCGGGTACTCTGGCTTCCTCCGCCCGTAAAACTGTGACGGTCATGATTAGCCATTGTGCATAAATATGTGACCTTAAACATCAATAAATAAATAAATAAATAAATTCTGGTATATCTCTTAGATATTTCTCTTTTCACTAACGAAACTGGTTTGATTAGATTATTTATTCAACAGGAGACATTCAAAAAAGAATATACAACGTAAATCATCCAGTTACTTTCTCACAATCAGAGAAAAAGACAATATACACAATTTCAACAGGTTTGTCAGTAATGAATGACCGTTTGTTTTTTTTTAAAATACAGTATGCATACTGTTGGGGATGATATAGCCAGACTGGCGAACTGCCTGTCATCTCTCGTTAGACGGAAACTTATTGAAGAAAGACTTTCAATGCCGTTACAGGGTGCATGTTCTTAGTAGTGATGAAATTGAAAAAAATAAAAGCGGGTCTAATATCAAGTAATTTGTTTCTTGTTCGGGGTATTTATCTAACAATCAAATTAATTTGCACCACAAAACTCGGAAAAATGTTTAGATGATTAGACCTAATTCCGGTACAAAATGGCCACTGGCAGCCATCTTTAATTTTGGACCGCACCCAGAAACACTCGTTCTCATCCCAAGGAGATAACAAAAGTACCCAAGACGTTTCGTGAAGATCGGTTCATAAATACAGACTCTAGCCCGAGCCGTATTGACATGTGTACTTACTGTGTGTAAGTAGCACTGAAAAAATCAATGTTCATCTAATTTGCATAATTTTTGCGCGAGAAAAACCCCGTATTATATGTGATGTATCCCATGGTACTAAACATTCACACAAAAAATTATTCAAATCACCGTTTTAATATGGAAGTTCTGTGCAAAAATCTGATTGCACCTAATTTTGTACAAAATGGCTGCCATCGGCCATCTTGAATTTTGGACCGGACTCAAAAATACTCGTTCTCGCCCCACGGTGATACCAAAGGTACCCAAGAAGTTTCGTAAAGATCGGTTCATAAATACGGCCTCTAGCCCGAGCCGTATTGGCATTTGCACTTACCCTGAGTGCTGAAAGTAACACCAAATACATCAAAGTTCGTCTAATTTGCACAATAAACGCACGAGAAAAAAATCCCGTATTATATGTGATGTATCCCAGGTACTAAACATTCATACAAAAAATTATTCAAATCAGCGCTTTCATATGGAAGTTCCGCGCAAAAATCTGATCGCACCTAATTTTGTACAAAATGGCTGCCAGCGGCCAACTTGAATTTCAGATCGGACCCCAAAACACTCGTTCTCGTCCCACGGTCATAGCAAAGGTACCCAGGAAGTTTCGTAAAGATCGGTTCTTAAATACGGCCTCTAGCCCGAGCCGTTTTGACGGACAGACGGCCAGACCGACAGACTGACGACGGACAACTGGCCATGGCATAGGCTCAAATTTGGCTTCGCCAAAGTTGAGCTAAAATGGGGCAAACGACGGGCTTTATGTAACGTGACGGGATTGTTAGATAAATGTATTATCATGACCATGTGTATGTCCTGTAGTTTGTATCAGATCGTTGGTCGTGTTTACAATCGGATCGTAACTCGTCCCGACGAGCTGCTTGCAATCCGATTATAAACACGACCTCGAATCTGATACAAATTACAGGATATGCACATGATCATGATAATGAATATATATATATGTATATATAGAAGGTCTACGGCCAGGTTAGTGTAGCTACGTCGCAACAATTATGAGACACCGTTATATGTAGGGACGTAGCCAGGCTAAATAAAGTAGAGGAGGGGGAGGGTAAAATATTTACCACTTCATTTCCCTCTCAAGTCTTAAGTTCTCTGAAACAAAATGAAACACTCTAGCAAAATGACACACGAATTATCATGGTGAGAGTTATCAACCAGTTCCAGGGATGTGAGGCTTGAATATAAACATTAAACGTCTTCAGGAAAAGTACCCTCTTAACATCCCCACCTCAAGGTAACGCCACTGGTTGTATGCTAAACTGAACAGGTAAATTTAATCGTGATGCTGTGTGGAAGACAGAAAAGGTAAACTACGGAAGCCCATTGGGGACAACATATGTAGCCGGGGGATGGAGCATTGAAAATAATCGCAATGCATTGCGAATATTCGCATTTAACATTGCGAATATTCACAATCAACATTGCGACTATTCGAATCCAATTGAGAACATTCGAAATGCATTGTGAATATTCGCATTTAACATTGCGAATAATCGCATTCAATTGAGGATATTCGAAATTGAATGCTAATATTCGCAAATTTGAATGGGAATATTCGCAATGCTCCTACTATACATGTTGGCCCCAATGGGTTGCATACGAATATTCGCAAAGATGAATGGGAATATTCGCAATACTTAATGAGAATATTCGCAAGGTGAATACGAATATTCGCGATGTGAATGCGAATATTCGCAATGCTCCCACTACACATGTTGGCCCCAATGGGCTTCCGTAATGAACGAAACCAATGATATTTGCATATACGTTAGAAACTAACCTGGCGTAGTTGCTTCTGCTGTGGTCGTTGTGGGAATACTAGTAGTTGTGGTGGCTATAATAAAAGAAAATAAGAGTTGATGAGTGAATGTTTACGAAAGTTTTTTACGGATTAATCTTTTTTAATCGAGCCGCCGAAATTGAAATAATGAATTACTCATCCCTACAACGTTCACCTAGTGGTGAGTAGTCATATTTTGTTACTATCACTGTGGATACCACGAGGTATGCAGCCGACATGTCTGAGACATAGATTATTTTGAATCACTGTTCTCTATACGACTAAATTTCTGAGACACAATGAAGAACGTCACATCTTAATGTACTACCCCCCCCCCCTTCCCCCACCCCCATCCAATATGTCTTCCACCGCACCTCTGTAACCCCTCCCATGGATAACGATATTGCATCTCTTCGGCAACAATGACGGGATTGGCAGGGAGATTCAAAAGTTGATGTGTAGGCCAACAGCGAAATAAATAATAAATGCGGTTCGGTTCCTGAAGCACACCGCCAGTTACCAATAAACAGAGTTCTCATTTTCTTCCCGTTCGATTCAAAATTCGGTTCGTTTTCGACTATATTAGTTGATTCGATTCGAGATTTGATTCGACCAGGACGTTTCCGATTCACAAGGCTCCAATATCAGCACTTGCTCATGAATGTGTTCGTTCTTTGAAATGATACCCGTATTGTAACTAAACAGGAACAAATCGGGACTGTAATGACAGAGAAGGTCTGTTACAATTCGATTCCGTATCCCGGAATGGGACGAAAAAAGTAATTAGTTACTGATTCTTCTTATCGGCTGTGTTCTCCTTCCTTTGTACTGTTGTGCAAAAAATCTATGCACATGTCAGGATGGATCTCCAAGGTGTTTAGAATAACTTTTGCGAAATCATCCAGTCAAGAGCCAAAGATTTAGACCAGTACGCGTATTCTGGGCGCCTTTCATACCGCTTACTACCTATTGAGGACAAGTTGAAGATTCTATTCATCATTTGATACAAAACCCAATTAAAGATGCGTAAATTGTTCGAAAAACAAACAG
This sequence comes from Pictodentalium vernedei, assembly GCA_031216915.1. Taxonomy (NCBI): domain Eukaryota; kingdom Metazoa; phylum Mollusca; class Scaphopoda; order Dentaliida; family Dentaliidae; genus Pictodentalium; species Pictodentalium vernedei. The sequence goes on from CM062290.1 coordinate 270,579,214, forward strand.
CGCTTTCTACAACTTATAAGGCTTCACATTACGCTGTTAGGTTTTTTTTAACCCTTTACCCAACGTAAAAACCGGACAACGCTATTCACAAAAATCGCCATTCGATTTTCATTAATTTTCATTTTTTTTGTCTCGAAAACATAGCTTCTGACCGCTCATTAGAACGAGCTCGTTCCAATGAGGGGTCATAAGCTACGTTTTGGGAACAAGAAATGAAAAACATAGTAATTCAAGAATTTTGTTCGGAAGTGTCGTCTGCATGTCGTGTGGGGTAAAGGTTTAAGCATTCGATGATACAATTTTACGGACACAGCGGTTCAAAGTTTTGAGAAGTCATATTTTTCCGATACGTAGTGCGCGAATTGTAAACAAATAATTGAGGTCAAGTTTCGCTGAAAACCACAGCTACATACACCTGGAAATTACCAGTGCACTAAAAGTCAAACAATTTCTAATTGTGTGCACCTTTGGCAAATATATTCTGATACTAACCTGACGTCGTTGTGGTTGCTTCAGTAGTCGTTGTTGTAGCTCCAGTAGTTGTGGCTACAGAATAAAAAAAAAATGTTTATACATATTCATAACATTAGTTTAGAATATTATAAAACTTATCAGCCACACAATTGTTAGTGACAAAATATATACTTTCATCATTAATACAGTAGAATCCTCTTAATTGAATATCCATTTTACCAGTGAAAATTATTCATTTAACAGGAGTATACAATTAACAGGGATTTGGTCAGTTTCCTGTGTTCTGGAGGTAAACTGAGCATTTATTCTATTATATCTTGTTTGACAGAGCTCATAGAGCTCTGTCAAACAAGATATAATAGAATAAATGCCTGTATTGGACGTAGTGAGGCCAAAAGGTTGATAAATAAGGGGAATTTGGTGCGTGTCACAGTAATTTTTTCGACATATTACAAAAATTGATATACAATTAACAGGAGTTTACTCCACAACCCATATGCAATTAACAGATCAAATTTGTGTTCAAGGTATGGTAAATGGGTTTGTGTTTGAAAATTATATTCAATTAACAGGGATATACAATTAAGAGATATCCAATTAAGTGGGCTCCACTGTATCAATGAGATGGGCGTGAAATGTCACAATCTCAACGGCGCGTGTACATTCGGATATGACATTTTGACATTTGAACTGTGGGATGTTGATGAAATATGAGGGCTCCTAATTCTTCTTCTACATAATAAACAGAGTTATCATTTTCTTCACGTTTATTTCAAAATTCGGATCGTTTCCGAATACCTCAGTTCATTCAATTCGAAGTTTCCGATTCGCGGGACTCCAATTTCGGCAATTGCTCCTCAATGTTTTCGTTCTTTGCAATGATATCTGTATTTGGACCAAACAGAACGAATCTGTTCTGTAATGATAGGAATGGTCTGTAACAATTCGATTTCGTATCTGAATGGGGTGAAGGAATAATTTGTTACTGTTTTTTCTCACCGACTGTGTCGTCCGTTCTTTGTACTGTTATACAAGAAAACTATGCACATGTCAGAAGGGTATCCAAGGTAGGGCCCCGCGAATCACCCATTTCGCTTCGAATCGAATGTCGAAATCGAATCAGGTCTAGTATTCGGTTTAGAATCGAATCTCGAGTCGAATCACGGCATCTTGAAGATGACCGACTGCGGGTAGGGGTTGCGTTGCTGTAAACCTGATATATTCCTACAGAGATAGCTCTAGTCCCGACTGATGAAATATTCCAACTAAATCACCAAGGCGTGCCTTCGTCGAAGTCAAGCAGTTGGACGATTATGACAATAACATGACTTTGGAGGGCATTGTGGTTTATTAACGGCCCAACAGGTGTGAATAACAGCCCGACAGCTTATAAAAGGCCCGAGACGACGTCGAGGGCCGTTACTAAGCTGAAGGGCTGTTATTCACACCTGTTGGGTCGTTAATAAACCACAAGGCTCGACAAAGTCATGTTATTACTATTATTACCACTGAGATTCTGAAAAGGTTTTAACTCTTGTACCTATATCACCTTTCTAACCTTTTCAAAACCGGCCAGCGCTATTCACAAAAATCACCATCCAATTGTCATTATTTATTTCACTTTTTTGTCTCAAAAACATAGCTTATGAGCCCTCATTGGAACGAGCTCAACGAGCTCGTTCCAATGAGAGGTCATAAGCTATGTTTTTGACGCAAAAATGAAAAAAAATAGTTATTCAAGAATTTTATTTGCAAGTGTCGTCTGCCTTTCGTGTTATGTAAAGGGTTAAAATTGAAATAAAAATCACATTGTTTACTTGGTGAAACCATTTCCGAAAACCGTTTCTATTTCTGGGTGTACGACAGTGAGGCACAAAAGTCACGTGACCTGTCGGGCTGTTAATGAGACTTTTAATTCATGAACGGCCCGACACGTCACGTGACTTTTTGAAGTAGAGCGTTACGTTCTTGTAATGCCCTATTAAACTTTGTTAATGTACTAGAGAACGCCCGGTAAAGTGGTAATACTACCTAGTAAGGATTATTGTTCAAAAACAGAAACGGATGCGAGAATTATCGGGTCTAGGTACTACACAGGGCTAGCCGCTAGCAACAGCTGATCGTTAATATTGTTTGGAAATCTTTAACAAAAATTTTCAATAGTGGCAGTATCTAGTGAGACTGAACTTAACATGCAATTCTGTTGGCATGGGCACCTAAAGGCGTTGTTTGTGTTCAGATAGCGGAAACTACACTCATAACCTATGTTTGTGAGACAAAAAATGAAAAAAAATAGTTATTCAAGAATTATTTTTGCAAGTGTCGTCTGCTTTTCAGGTTAGGTAAAGGGTTAAACAAGAGAAAAACGGAGTGACTGGAGAAAATTCTGATACACTACCAGTGTTATAAGGGTTAAAGATGCGTAGTTGCATCGAAAAACAAGCAGCGCTTTCTGCAACTTATGAGGCTTCGCGTTACCTTGTTATGTTTCTTTACCCCTTTACCCAACGTAAAGATCAAATCCTGGTCAGCACTATTCTCAAATGCTCAGTGGAGCTAGCCCGTTCAAATGAGGGTCATACGCAATGTTTTTCACTCCAGAAATGAAAAAAATAGTTATTTAAGAATTCTGTTTGCAAATGTCATCGGCGTTTCGCGTTAGGAAAGGGATTAAGCATTCGATGATATAATTTTATTAAAACAACGGTTCAAACTTGAAAAGTTACATTTTTCCTATACGTGGTCTACGAATTGTAAACAGACAATTGAGGCCAAATTTCGCTAGAAAACACAGCTACGGACAGGGACCTAGGAATTTCATGTGGATTTTGAACACTGCGAAATTTCGAAATTCTAATAATTTCGAATTCGTTTAGATGAATGGATTCTATTCGGCGACCCCAGTCGCGCTGATTCGGTCATTTTACGAATTAGGTGTTCTCAGAATCCTTCCAAGTTTCTCCTTTTGAACTCTTCTTGTATCATCAGGTCTCCTGTATAGGAACGGGTGGGGTGGGGGTTGTCCTGTACAGGAGACCTGCTGATGGAAGAATAGACCAAGGAAGTTCCACTCCAAAACTATGTTGATGCCGTTTCTGGACTACTCTGCCTTTGCGATGGACTTACCCAAATAGGCGTGTCAAAGTTGAATACAATACTAGCATTACAGCCGATAATAAATGTTTTTTTAACCCTCTGCACACTGATGTCAAAATCAGGAATATCAACAGGCTCATTTTTCCCATAATGCAGCAAGGAACTCAACCAATTCAGTCTTGTTTGACAGAGCTCATTGAGCTCTGTCAAGCAAGCCTGCATTGGTTCAATTCCGAATTGCATTATGGGGAAAATTTTGCTGCTTGAAATTTCTGTACTTTGACATCAGTGCGCAGAGGGTTAACAGTTGTAATAGTTACAATTTAAAAAGCAGTGAGATTCGATTCGAGATTCGAATGAATTCAAAAACCTACTGCCCTATTAGATTACACTCGAAATTTCATATTTGGAAAGTTACTGGCCGATCGAGTATTCCTGCTTTTAAAGTTTGATGCAATACGAGGAAAAATGCTTAGGTTACGTGATTGTTATATGCTATTTTTCCCTGCACTAGAGGTCAAACGATTGCAAATTATGTGCACTTTTGGCAAACATATTCCGAAACTAACCTGAAGTCGTAGTGGTTGCAGCAGTAGTCGTTGTCATAGCTCCAGTAGTTGTGACTACAGAATAAAAAGAATGCGTATACATATTCATAACATTAGTTACATAATATTAATAAATTTCCAGCCACACAATTGTGAGTGACAAAACATCACCTTCGTCGTTGATTTTAGAGAATCCCATTTCCCTTGTGAGTTCGACGAGATGAATGTGAAATATCAAAATCTCAACAGTACGTGTTCAATCGGATATGACATTTGAATTGTGGAATGATGATAATGTGAATATGAGGGTTTATTGTTTGTATCATCATGGTGAATGTGTTTTGGGGACATACAGTACCGTTGCCGTGGACTGGTCGTAATCCGTGAGCAGTGATGTTCACGCATGTGTTTAACAGGCAACAAAAATCATCAGCAGCACTATTTTAACATGAAGCACCGGGTTGTACCCGGTGCTTCTTTGATTAAATTTTTGATGATTGTTTCTATAATTAGGGCTTGCAATCAAATATTATTAGTTACACAGTTTGTTGGTGGCCTAATATGGTAAATATGGTGTCAGTTAATTTCATATTGGACTCGAGCTTCGCTCTCGTTCAATGTGGAATTAACTGACACCATGTATACCATATTAGACCACCAACAGACTGTGAAACAAATATATCTTACCGACTGCTGCATCGATTCACAGAACTAATAACAACAGCGATCAAAATTAAATGAGAGAATTCTCCCAATGTGTTCACCTGTCTTTGCCTTGTTACAATTTATGGGAGAGTGCAGGCACTCTCCCATAAATTGTAACAAGGCAAATTCATACATACCAAACAGATCCATTTCGAAGGTAATATGACACACATCCACAGAATATGAAGCCTTTGAAGTTGCCTAACCTGCACTTCAGACCAATTATGGGCTTCTAACACTCAGTCTTTCAACTTGAAGCGTTTATCGGCTGCCTCCATTTTGAATAATCAATGAACAAAGGGGAGATTACCCATAGCTGTTGATGTTGACAGGCAGTATATGGCTTTATATGCAGTCTGCATGTGACGTCTTTGAACCTATGAAATTCAAAGATACTTGTGGGAGGTACGATATTATAGCATCCGTGGAAATGCGGCCCACACCATGGAAAGTGAACAGTCCATGACGGCGTGGTGTATGGATGTTTGTGGGGAATGTTTGTTGGGGTACTCGAGCGGGTTTAAAACATATAAAGGCTCGAGGTGAGTAATATTAAATTGTTATCTAAATTTGTATATTACACCTCAGTTGTTTCATTCCCTCTCAGTCTATTCAAAAGTTTCCACTCCATATTTTAATATATGGTCTGTAGTCACGTGTCAATTGGCCGAATGTTATAATATACGAGAGAACGCCATTGTCATTCGTGTCACCGAAACGTTAGGCCTTTGTCGCGAAAAAGTTAATGAAACCCTGCAAGGAAAATATGCCAAGCTGAAACACTAACGGGACAACTGCCCTAATCGCCCCTCCTCCCTGTAATTCTACCCCTGTTTGATACTTACTAAGTTATCAATGATATTCAAAGTTATTGAAATATTTCATGACATTGTTAATTTTTTAGGGAAAAAATTGTTACTTGGTCTTGGTGATAGGTTTCCTTTTTTTCAAAATGAGAATAACAGCAATAACGTCAAAGCAATATGCTCTTGGGAAAAATATAACGAATATTGCATGAGGTTGCGAAACATATCGTCCCCTGAGTTTCAATGTGTTCTATGTGCCAGTAGGCACATAGAACACATTGGAACTCAGGGGACGATATGGCTGTTTATGGACCGGCCAGTCAACCCCTAATGTGCATATTAACCTCATCTTCGCTGCGGTCAATATACTCATTACGGGTTCATAAATAATAAACGTCCATATGACTCGCAACCTCCTGCAATATTTATTAAATAATGATGTTTTGTACTTCCCACCTTAATTCAAAGACATAAATTGTAAACAGGTGATCTGCGTCAAGTCCCTGATATTTGGATAAATGTACGAAACCCTGTTCTGTAAATGATGTCTGTGCTCACCTGGAGTCTGAACATAACAATCATTTTTAAGATTTTGTAGATTATTGAAATGTACAGTACGTGCAGATGGATTGTCACCAAATCACCCATGGAGTGCAGGTATCAGCCAAGGTACTACTCTACACTTGTGTACAGAAACACAAGAAGCACAAGCAATGTTTCAATCAATGGACCGCCGAGTTTAACCCGGAGCTCCATTGGTTAAAACTTTGCTTTTGCTAATTACGCCCTGCAACAAATTGGCATTTCTTGCTTGAGAGAAATCATCACTCCACGCGTGATTTATTGTTAATCCACTCTCCATGTATTGTACACGTGTATAGCACGATTATATACAAGTGACCTTGACCGGAAACGAAAATGTTCCAGTTTGAACCACTGATTTCTGTACAACTGGATTGTTGGGGTTCTTATTGGTCACATACATAAAAGTGTCTCCTCCGCCGTCGCCATCTTGGGAGAGGTGGTTGCGATAAATAAACGATAATCAACATCAAATATTTTCTCGAAGCTTTTCAAATTCCGATGCATCGCAATCTCCGATTACTCTTTAACACGTTACCTAACATGAAAAGCAGATGACACTTGCAAAACAAATACTTGAATAACTATTATTTTCATTTTTTGTCTCAAAAACATAGGTTATGACCCCTCATTGGAACGAGCTCGACGAGCTCGTCCCAATGAGGGGTCATAACCTATGTTTTAGAGACAAAAAATAAAAAAATAATGAAAATTAATTGGCGAGTTTTGAGAATAGCGCTGGTCGCTTTTGGCCGTTACGTAAGGTAAAGGATTAAAGATTATTCTTTTCTGTCTATAAAAATGAATAGGTTAATGATGCACACATTTTCGTGGCAATACAAATTAAATATTTCCAACATATCGTCCCATGAGTTCCAATGCGCTCTATGTGCCAGTAGGCACATAGAACACGTTGGAACTCAGGGGGCAATATTCTAGTTATTACTGAGAAAAAACTATTGCCGAGGTTGGAAAATTGATACAGTGTTGTTAGTGTTTGTGCAGGGTAAACGCCATTACATGTGATGAAGTAAAAACTGATACGCAATGACGTAACAGCTTTCACGTCATCAAACGTCTTGGATTGGGGGAGGTAAGGGGTTGACTGACTTGATGCTGCTATTTTAAGGGGCGGGCGTGGGGGGGGGGGGTGCAGTTTGATTGGCGACGTTGCTCGCTGACGTCCCAGGAATCCAGCTGTATAGAGATGGGTAGTTTGAACATCTTATTTCACGAGACAAAAGGAAACTTCAGAAGCACCGATACTTTAATTGTCCACTCAGAGAATAAAATCCCGAATTTTGAGATAACCTGTTTACCGTTCATCTGGATATAATAAAGAGGATCGATTACAGTACATTCGTCATGGACGGGCCAAAATCTATGGGTGGACATTTTTTCAGACATATAATTTAGAGATGATCAGCTATGACACCTAGCGGAATTTTGCTAGGAATCATAGCTGATAATCTCTGAATTATATGCGTGGAAAAAATGACAACCCGTGGATTTTGGCCCATGCACAATGGCTCTACTGTATGAAAGCACTGCGGCAATCACAGGGGCGTCAGCTGTCTTAGGGAGTTTGAGCAATGAAGATAGGGGTCTTCCCACAGGGACATGTTAAAACAGTGCTCTGAAATAAGGTGATAAGACACAACATTTTGACGAACTATTTGTAGTTCCAGACGAACAACTTTTCGGTTATCTGTTTTTTTATTTAGATAACCACCAGAGGAACGATAAAATCGTTCCTCTCAAATTTTATGGCCTATTACTCATCTGGTTAGATGACCGAATGCGATTTTTTACTCACTCTGCGATAATATCTGGTAGTCTCCAGCCCCGCATTTCGTGTGTGGAGTAGATCAATTATTGTCTTTATTGATTTATTGGTGTATAAGGTCACATACTTATGTAAAATGGCTAATCATGGCCGTGACAGTTTTACGGGCGGAGGAAGCCGGAGTACCCGGAGAGAACCACCGAGCAACGACGGGCAGCTGCCAGTTCCCCAACATCGTAACTCCGCACTGTAGCACAGGTAGGGTTAGATTGGTTGAAGACATGCGCACCATCGATGTGCAGTACGCCTTAGTACGTGGCGTCATCGTGCCCCCATGTGGACAATCGTGATTAAGTGCCTTGGCCAAGGACACAACGCGGGAGTCCGAATCGATCGCTCAGACGGGCACCCATCCGAGGACTAACCGGGCTCGACGTTGCTTAACTTCGGTGATCTGACGAGAACCGGTTACCGCAAGGCAATTATTGTCTTTAATGAACATTTATGGGTTTGGAATTAATGGTCATTCTATGTGATTTTGTTGTGAAGTTATTTATGGTGGCAAGTATGGAAAACCAAGGTTTCTTTGTATTACTGGTCTCTTTGGATATACGTGATAACATCAGAGAAGACAGTTAATTGGTAGAGTGCTAGATTATTTTTTGTTTGGGGGTGGGGTTCCTCATCAATAATCGCTGTGATACTGTTAAAACTAGAAGTCCTGTCATGAAATGCGCACAAATAGCACGTCGATCTGCGAGTTAATCTAAGCGTTATGACCATAGTGAGGCTATCGAATTCTGTACATATGGCCTGTGCACAAGCAATGTTTCAGCCAGTGGACCTCCGGGTAACCCAGAGGTCCATTGGCAGAAACATTGCCTGTGTTTGCTATGAGTAACCAGGTGAACCTTCCGTGCTTTGGATGTCATTCGATATGGCAATTGCGCGCAATTCCTACGCGCAGTTAAGCATAGATAAGCGCACAGTTCGTGGCAGAACTTCTAGTTTTAACTGTAGTAGTTATCGAAGACTGTCTGCCGAGAGTCTCCAAAACATTGTAACAAAACAAATCTATCTTAACAAAATAGACTTTGTTTTTAGCAGAAGATAAAGCACATGCTTGAGATATAGGAAGCTTGTAGCATCTTCTCATTTGTAAAGCCCACATGTGGATTTCGAGAACCTAACTAATTGATATTCACCCACATTAACCTATGTTGCGGATATTCCCCTATTTTATCTTACAATCAGCCGATTTTTTCCCTTCATACGATAATTTATATCAGCCACAGTAACTTCTGCGGGAACGTGCGAACATTCGATTCAGAAAGAGAGCATTTTTACCTGCACTCATTGAACATGATTAAACATGTCGAGGTTACTGTTTTCTGCAATTACATGACAAATAAATCGCCAACTCGGCGAAATAAGTTAAGTTAGATAAAGTTTTGCGATTATGATATTTTACATAGGTCTACCACGCGTTAAAAAAAATAAAACAAACACATAGCTGAAATATTACTATAAACTTCAGCGGTTATTGTACAAGTTGAACAATGAATGGGGCTTACGTCATGCACAGCTCAGGTGTGTAATACCATGACGTCATCATGATCTTCATTCTTAAAAAATCAATTGTAGACGCTGAATGATTTTCAAAATTCAATCAAACTAGTCGCGAAAGGGAAGACTACTGTAAAATAAATTGACTATTACCAAACAGCGGGTTCCCGAGATGGTGTATTGAAGTGTCGACCTCGCCCCTGGGTCATATATCGACCCGTCCTAACGGAGTCGTTGATGTATGCCCAGAAACTATGTCTTTACTTCAATACATCACATCGGAAATAATAACCTGTATGTATCTTTCCCACATTCATTTTAATTATGAGTTACTACATGAGGGGGCGGGGGTGACTGGTAATAAGAACTGAAAATTCTCTTTAGGCAACTTTTTCCTGGAACATTAATCATATTTTATAGCAGGAAATGTGGACAAAAGGCTCTCACAATAAATACACATAACGTTACGATGTGAACGCATTTACACATTGCGGCGTTTCGTATTTATTACACGCCTCTGTTGCATAAAATCCATTAATTTAAAAATTCAAACATCACACATAGAAAATTTTAAACTTTAAAACTGTTATTTTTTCCTCTGACATTCGATTTATTGGCGATCACCGCAGCTTCTGAAATGATCTGGGTTAGAATGCAACGTTTCGAGTTTTAGTTCTTTGATCGATCCATGGCGACCGGTGGAAAAATAGTCCGTCAACGGAAATCCGTATGGAAAACCTATTCCGTACGGATTTGTAAATATGGAACTGGAGAAAAAGTAATTCGCGTGTAAATAATATATTGATCTCGAACGCTATACTGATATTGAGAGTGAAATGTGAATCTTTGTGACATTTCGAATTTTTGATATGGTGATTTCGAGCTTTCTTTTAATTACGATTCCAGGACTGACCTTTTTTCACCTTGCATCGGGAAGATATCGATATTGAAATTGTAGATAACAGGGGAAATACTTAATCTTCTTGTTCAACGTTTGGTCTGGCCTCGTGTTTCTATAATACATTTTCTAAACAAAGGGTTACAGACTAATTCGAATACAGTCGCCGGTCACGTCTGTACAAGATATTGTGCCCAAAGACATTATTCCGCCTTATGATCGCTGTAAGAAATGACATTCTATTCTCCTTAGGTACCTTCGTTACTGTTCATATAAAGCATATTGGAAATCATTTACTGAAAAAGTATTCTTTGTGGTTTAGACACAATCGTGCATCTGACGTAACGCACCTATTTTGTCAGGATGCACGGAGTTTTCTCAAGTGTGTCTTTTTGTGACGATCGGAGAATAAACCTTCTGAACTCTAGCGGTATCTTCCATGCCAGTTCAAAGGCGGCAATTAGAAGAGCCCATATTCATTATTTGGGGTGGACCAATCAATGTTTCCAACGTGCAGCCTCGGGGCTGCACGTTGAAAATATTAATTGGTCTACCCCACACATTTACTGAACAGCCATCCTATTTAATGACGTTATGACGTCTGTTTCTGTTCGGAAAAACGGCCGCTCAGGTTCAAAGGGTTAAATAGAACTTCATATATCTAGATGGGGTGTAGGAAGAATGGCAGTTCTGTGTGCGCCTTAGGCCCATGTGATATTTACATCTTCTTATGAGGATGGAGTCACTTTCAGCTCAAATTATTCTTCACCTCACCGGCTTGTTTCATCCAAGCTGAAAACGAGTCAACACAAACTACAAAGCACAGTTTATTAAAACCTTACAGGAATTTAATGAAAGTTAAGTAGCAATTGTAAGAGTCTATATTCAATATTTTGGGAAGATCTATTGATATTTTCATTGTGCAGCCGGAATTAATTGGTCTAGTCCACTAATTGACCCAGCAGTCGTTCACTGTGTGGAATTGTGTACGTGGCAAGATCGAGGACTGTAAAGAGCGAGCTTTAGCTTCAAGCTGTTAAACGATTTATTATAGCGCAGCACGCACGCACGCACGCACGCACGCACGCACGCACGCACGCACGCACGCACGCACGCACGCACGCACCGCACGCACGCACGCACGCACGCACGCACCAGACTGCCGACATGCGCATACACATTAATTGTCAACTGAGATAGACACTCACACATTGGAATACTGGTACAGTACAGTCGCCGTGGAGTGCTCGTAGTCCACTCGTGGGTAGTGGCGTCTATGCATGCGTTTAACAGGTAAGGAAAATCATCAGCAACAAAATTTTAATTAATGAAGCTTCGCTGCTCTCGTTCTTCATTACTTAAAGTTTGTATGATTGTTCCCTAATTAATGTTTGCAATTGCGTCCGTAGAAATACTGCCCACCCCGTTAAAAGTGAACGACGGCCGTACTGTACACACCTACATGTAGATATATTTTTCTCATAACGAAACTGAAACATTATTTTTCTTACCTGGGCAAAGTCCGCATGTGGCTGGGCATAGGTATCCGAAAAGTTCTATATTTGTCGTACAGACGCTGCTGTCAGAACATAGGGTCTTATCCACGCAGTTATCTGATAATGAATAAAAAAAAAACAGAAAAATGAGTGCATTTGAAAAACGTTAATGGTTGAAGGCATGCAGTAACTTATTAAACCCAATGCCAGAATGGTTCGTAGTGCAATACAGTAATTGGTTGGCAACACTGTCCCAGAATTACCCCTCTATTGACTGGTTGATAGCTAGATTATTTTTGTGATCTGAATTTGTTATTCAAAATATTTTCTTTTACAAATTATTGGAGAGTATCCACGGCACTCTGCAGTAACTTGTAATAGAACAAATTCATATAAACAAAATATGTGCGTTTGACTGAATATGTAACATGAGCAAGTAACATGTTGGCTTTTGCTTTGATGCCCTCATTTTTTGGAAACCTCTGATAGTGGCGTCTAGCACTCAACCAGTTAATAGCTCGTTTTCGCTTTTGTGTTGGTATATATACCATAAAGTGTTTTAACAAGTGGTAGCACACCTCCCGTAGATTGTAATTGTCAAATATCAGACGTGAGGTCACGCGTGTATCTGGTGCAAGTGTATCGCTATACAAAATTATCGCTATGCAAAATTACTTCTTTGTCACAGTCTATCTGAAGCTTGAATTTATCAACTATATCATCTCCAAAATGATTTCCGTATGCTGAATAAAGCCAGAAAGCGTAAAAGAATACGAACAGATACTATTGGGTAGTTTACATTCAATGACCAGTCAACTTCACCTCTCGGAAATACTGTCAATGTTAAACCCTGATTACCATTTTAAAAAAAAAAATAATACGTAAGACCTCTCGGATAAATATAACACAGGAAGATGTACAGAACGTGGAGAGTGTATTATCATTAAATCACCCGCGGAGTGGAGATTCTGCCCAAGCAATAATTGCAAATCTGTTGCAAGGCATAACAAGCACACACAAAGTTTCAGCCAATGGACCTCCGGGTTAAACCCGGAGGTCCATTGGATGAAACATTGCTTGTACTTTTAGTCGATATGTACAAAAGTTGAAAATTATAGTTTGCGTGATAACTCCACTTCGCGGGTGATTTAGTTAAATCAATTCTCCACGTACTGTAGCTTGAATACTGGCTATAATCGTGGAGAATAACAACCAGCATCTGCTACGTAATTCTGGGATCCAACTGATGCCTCTGAGATGAATTAAGGGGTCGTCCATTCTAACTTTGGTCAATTTGTTGACATTTTCTCCAACGTCTCAGAAACAGATAAGAGAAGTAAGGAAAGGCAAATAATATATCAAAATAATGAGTAAAGTGCATAGAAAAGGTATATATAATTTTGTCAGGAAAAAAAGTGAATTTCATGGTTTTAAAGAAGATTAATTTGTCAACGGCATAAGTAGCGAACCCGTAAAACCACAAAATGATCGCTAATTCGATAGTCTTGTGCTCAGTGTACTGATAACATACTGCAGACTCGGAGAAAGCATTTTTTATGACGACTATCCGGTGTGTTGTGATGTTGTAATTCAGTACGACCAACACAAAATGTGGATGTTTCAGAAGTGGGCATGTTCAGTGGTGTTGTTTCCTGTCACGTGATTATAATGTGGTTCTTGTAGGAATATACATTTTGGGCGATCGTTAGAATGCATGGATGTGATCACACCTTTCATTTAGTTTAAACAATATTTATTGACAAGATAAACACTGTAAATGCATACAATTCGATTAACAATGAAGAAGAAATAGAGATATATATGATTGTGAGGTAGTAAATGCAATATACAGTAATATAAGTTGATATAGCGAAACACTGATGGGATTCAACAGAAAGCTCAAGGCTTATGATAGTCGTCTCCCTAAGGTCTTTAAATTACTATGTAAATATTATTGGCGAAACATTGATTCCAAATTGTTCAAACTATGAGTTGAAGGTTATTTGTTCATGCAGATCAACACAAGGAAAGAAGAAAGAAGTTTAAGAATAATATGAGAGGAAAAGAAAAAGAGAGAAAGAGAGAAACCAACTCGACACCAGTCTTAACCAAGCTGAAAACTTCGGAAAGCGGGCCTGGGAACACTGAACTGACGCAGCATGTGGGTCCATGATGGGGGGATCTGTGATGGAACTATCGCAACGTGAACCAGCCCAACAGCAGATAAGGGTCGTGATAGATCAAATTTGAAACTGAGTTAATTTTAAGGAACGATGATGGCGAAGTGCTCGGTCGATATCGACTTCGCGCAACCGGATCGATAGGTTGAAATTAACCCTTTCACACAGCGCGGGTATCATAAGTCATATATAGTAATCGCGCTTGTTCCAAAGATGCATCACAATACATGCTTGCGAGCCAAAACGTGAAATAATCAAAATTTGAAGGACAATTTTTGTGAATAGCGCTAGTCGGCCCTAATAGTCACGCTGGGCAGAGGGTCAAAGGCGCAGTTCTTCTAGACTATGTGAATCGTTTCGTTTCCATGATGTAATCCTGGACTGTTTCAAAGACGAAGCGATTGGCATCTTCACTTAAAAATTCGGATCCGTACAACAAGGTGGTTAAATTCACAGCAAAAGGTAACCGCCCAATGGTGTGGTCACGGGCAGTAGAGTAGAGTTGGCATGTCAGCAAAAAATGTTCTGTCGATTCTATTGCACCACACAGGCAGTTAGGCGACAATGCCAGGTGGTTTGCGTATAAATGCGAATTGAGATTACTGCAACACAGTCGCAGTCTGCAGTGGTATATTTGCGCTGCACGACACTTATCATTACTAAAGAATGAGGGTGGTCGTTGATTATTACGATTTAGGAAACTCTTGAAGTGGCTAGTCGAACTGTTTTGGCGAACATGCAACGGGATTTCGTTCCACAATTTAGTTACATCAGGAATGAATGAGGACTGGTATATTTGTGTGCGACTGAAAGGGACTCGGTGGTTATCACTTGTTCGCAACGCATGACTGGTATTGGTTGCTGATATGACAGGGGGAACCTTGTTTGATAAATATGGAGGTGTTATGTGGTGGTACATTTTAAAAAACTGCATTAGCTTATGTTTCCGACGTCTATCCTGAAGTGTATCCCAACATGTTTCGGTATATAATAGGGCTTTACTTGAGCTAAGGGTTGCTCCTGTAACGATCCTAGCAGCTGCTATTTGAATCTTTTCTATGTCAGCTGCATTAGATTCAGTGCAGTTGTCCCACACAGTGTCAGCATATTCTAAGAGTGGTCTGATGAAAGCAAAGTAAATTTTCTCAAGTATACTTCTGTCAAGGTCAAATTTGTGCATTCTCATCATGTCAATTCGAGCATAAGCCTTGGAACAAATGTGTTCAATATGATGATTCCATGTACAATTATTATTCAATATAACACCTAAATGCTTGTGGTTACCAACTTCGGTTATCTGCGCACTAGAAAGATATAAAGGTGGGTGTGCAGGTGGATTATTTTTGCGAGCTATAAGCATACTTACCGTCTTTTGCGAATTAAATTCTACCAACCACTACTTTGCCCAGTTTTCAATTGTTTTTAAATCACTGTTAATTAAATCAGCAGCTTGGGTCGGATCTTCCACAATGAGGTATAGGGACGTATCGTCAGCAAAGAGTCGTATATTACTAATTAAATTTTCTGTTATGTCATTGATGTATATCAGGAATAGAAGGGGCCCAAGGATCGAACCCTGTGGCACTCCCGAGCTGACAGATCTCCATGTTGAGGACTCAGATGCTATGGTAACTCTTTGTGTTCTATCAGAAAGGTATGACTTTAAAAAGTCCAAGAGGCCCCCCTCAATTCCGATTTTCTCAAGCTTATAGATCAATCCTCTGTGCCACACTTTATCGAAAGCTTTAATGACATCGCAGAAGACCACCCTAATTTCTTTACCTTCATCAAGAGCGTGGCAGAACTCATCATATATATCAGTTAATTGGAGAACCGTCGAGTCTCCAGGTGTGAATCCGGACTGAAATTGACTGAGGACATGATTATCTTCGAGAAATTTCCAGATGCACTTAAAAACACATTTCTCAAATACTTTACCAACACAACTAATCAAGGAGATTGGGCGATAGTTGGTCACTACGTTGGAGGGATTCTTCTTGAGGATTGGGGAAACGTTGGCCCTTTTCCACATAACTGGAAAATAACAATTATTTAGAAGGATATTAAAAAGGTTCGATAGTGGTTCGCACAGTGAATTTCTACATTCTTTGAGGAGGCGTGGACTAATGAGGTCCGGGCCGGATGCTTTGGACGGATTGATTGATTTCAGTGCCTCAAGAACTTCCGTGTGAAGAAGACTAATGCTATCAGTTGTGGCCCTGCTTTGGTGGACAGGAGATGGAAAAGAGGCCGTGGAGTCGTCCACGGAAGATATAGAGCAAAAATATTCATTAAACACCTGGGCCTTCTCTGTATTCGACGTATATATTCTGTTTTGGGCGGCGATGGTGGGAATCCCAGGAGAGGCATTTCCAATATACGACTTGAGGGTCTTCCACCATTGAGAAGGGGGCGTCTCAGGCCTTCCCAGTGTATTCTGGACTCTAGTTAGATAGCACATTTTAGCCTTTCGAACTGCCGACACAACGTCGTTTCGTTTGGATTTGTATTTTGCCCATGCTTGGGGGAGGCCACTACGTTTGGCAGCTCGATACAGCCGCTTTCTCTGCCTGATCAACAATCTCAATTCATTATGAAACCATTTGGGTTGGCTTGGTCTTGAGAAGATGTGTTTATTTGGGATGTAAGTGGTAGCCAGGAATAGCAATTTATCGGTAAAATCTTTGACAACGTTATCTAGATCAGAATCATTGAAAATTACATCCCACTCTTCGTTCGTGATAGCAGCATTTAGGTCGATATAATTTCCCAATTCATACGTCCAGACGCGTCGCTTAAATGCGGTGGGTGCATGCTTTGCAAAATCGATTTCGATTAGGATGGGCGAATGATATCGAGTCAAGTTCGGGAAAAATGGGTCTAAAACTTCGCAGCATAACACACTCACTGTGCTGCTTACAGCAAAAATGTCCAGCAGCGATGCCGATGATTCAGTAAAGCATGTCGGTTCATTCACAAGTTGTGTCAGGTTAAAACATTTGGCGATTTCTGCAAGCTCCCCCCTGGGTCGAAGCAGTTGATTATCATTAAAATCCCCAATAACAATTACATCGGATATGGTGGTGTCTTTCGCTTTTTCGATGGACGCAGAGATAGTATTCCACATCTCATATGAACTGTTTGGCGGTCGGTAGAACACGCCTAGTAGTAGGGGTCTACTACTATGGCTTGACAAAACCTCAACCCAGACACATTCAATGTTCAACATCTCCAGGTCAGACCTACGTCGGAAACTAATGCCTTCTTTAATGTAAACAGCTACCCCACCTCCTCTCGTTAACCGATCTTTACGTACTGCTCTTGGAATCCAGGTACGAAGAGTGATATTGTAGGGTCACAATTATTCAACCATGTCTCAGAGAGGGCAAGGATATCATGAGAGAGCTTCACATTTAATAATATCTAATTTAGGTTTGAGGCTTTGTATATTCAGGTGGCATATTTTCAATGTACTGTCTTTCTTATGTGAGTCTACAGAGTCAGGGCCAGGGTTCAGTTCTATATCACCGGATAACACAATTGTCATAATGAATACAAACAGACATAGACTTATAACAGATGTTGGGTATACTATGGGTTTATGTGGAGAAGGGATTCGTGAAGAGGAAGTGGCCATCTTATGATCAACAGTCCTTGTAGAAGCCACTACAAAGTAAATGAACAGAGACATCATATAATTAAGACTTCCGATGATATCGCAACCGTTTAGTCGCATGTACAAATAGCAAAAGACACATAAAATTTGACTCTTCTGCAGATTATGTTTGATGCTGCGACAGTAGACTACAGTGTTGAATGCACCAATCCGAGCACGATAAAGGTCGATGGTATCCATTATGTAATACCAGGATAGTAGAACATGTTAGCTTCTCGGATCCTGGTTCCATTTACCCGTATTTTAGTTTCAACGTCTTGGTAACAGCTCAAGTTCAAGTTGGTTTCACAGGTGGTATCAAGGGTAGAAAAAAGTTTGAGATATGTTTGTACAAGAGGATATAAAGATAAAAGATATTACATTAGAAAGGTATATACATAATACTGCAACATCAGTACTAAGTTTGGATTACTGGATTCAGGCTCAATAGGTCATTAGTGATTACGGTGTATGAAGATTCAAAGACATGGAAATTTATTATAGATAAACGAGCGGCACTCGCAAGAAGACCCAACAGCCTATATAGGCTGCTGAGTCGACTTGCGAGAGCTCCTCCCATTTATGCGAGTGGGACAAGGGCAGATCAGGCGGCATCATTGTTGACCCCCTTCCCAACGTGGATAGCAGGCAACACTTGTAAAAGAATTTTTTGATTAACTGGAAAAAAAGGACCCTGATCGTATTGTTCACAGATCAATTTATTTGCATTATTCACAGAACTATAAAAGGACATATTTACCTCAGCAAACAAGCACCGCTTCACTTTCTGGGGTTCTTACAGGCAGACATCATTTCTTAACAGTATCAAGAGGGCAACCAATCAAACTTCAGGTACCGGCATTATTCACCAGGACCATAAATAGCATGTTTACCTCAGAAAACAAACACCATTTCACTTTTTGGGGTTCTTACGGACAAACATCATTTCTTAACAATATCAAAAGGGCAACCAATCAAACTTTGGGTACCGACATTATTCACAGATCACCTTATCTGCATTGTGCACCAGAACCATAGAAGGCATGTTTACCCCAGATGAAGCACCGCTTCACTTTCAGGGGTTCTTACGGGCAGGCATCATTTATTAACAGTACAAAAAGGGCAACCTATCAAACATTGAGTACCGGTAAGGGAATCTCGAACGCATCGCGACTATGTTTCATTTGTTCGAGACAATGTGTGAGCGGATTTGCGAACAAGTTACAGAAAATACTTGAGCTGTTAATGTCATAACTGCAGAAAAATGGTTTGAAATTCCCTCCCCCGTCATCCAAAATGTACTTGTTGTCTGGTGCTTTTCATTGAAAAAGATTTAACACTTTACCTAACGAATCGCCCGCATCCGCCCGCGTAATATGCAAATTGAGTAGTTGAAAAAAAAATATTCAAACAATTTCGACAAAACCATATCATGTGACCCCTCATTGGAACGAGCTCACTGAGCTCGTTCCAATGAGGGGTCACGTGATATGGTTTTGTTGAAATTTTTGGAAAAATTAAAAAAAAATTATATTTAAAATAATAAATTTTGATATCGTCTGCGTTTGGGTAAAGGGTTAAATCATTGCGGACTGAAAACATAACATGAACTACAGGTAAAAAAAGAGTAACCGAGTATTTAAAATCGGGATTGTACACATAACATAAAGTAATATTCATAAAAAATAAGATGAATGCTTCAGAAATCACTTTTTTCTCGAAGTTTTTTTCCAAGTGAGCTGGAACTATATTGAGCGTGTTGATTTACTCCGATGCTGTGAAGTTATTTATTTCTAATTAATCATTGATCTCGGTCGTGACTCAGTTGATGTCGGCAAAGGACCGATGGAAGATCGGTTGAAAATGATGCATTCGCGCTTTTAAATAAGGAGCGATTGAATGATGCTGTGGATTTAGGTTTTTCTTGCAAACAATCATAACAATATGAGCGTCGATGTGTCTTTTGTCATCGTTTTAAATTGACAAATGTGACAAATCTCCTTTTCCGGAAAAAATCTCCCAATTTTCATAGCAAATAAACAAAATAGCAGCCAGTGTGACCATGATGGCCAAAACCTAAACGAATGATCGAATATACGGTCAAAACTAACTGCGGTCAAAACTAATTGAAACAAACGAAATACCCGAAATATTCGTATTTTTTCAGTATCCGAGTTGATTTTTAACCTGACATACCAGACCACATGTGTTCATTTTCGTTTGTCAGCATCACAGTGTCTGCAGATGTTTGTGGTGGTAGTACGACAGAGCGACAGAAGCCAAATATTTTCCCAACATCTATATATATTAACTTAAATTGATAATTCTGTTTATTTTACTGAAATTATGAATTGGGCTTCCCTCGCAAATTTGGGTGGCGATAAAATGTGTCCTTTTTGTTGATATTTGTCAAATGAATTTGCTGCGTATCCTTCTAATGTTTGTTTTACGGGCGTGAAGGCATGCAATAAATACAGAACGACACTGCGACCCCTAGTTTTATCCTTCCTCGCTGTGCCATACTCGTGCCATATCGATTATCACATTCACGCGCGTGTGTCGTTCTGTGTACTTATAGCACTTTATTTTTGAAATATCGGCCTACTGGTCTATGTGGCGACTAGATCACGGTCGCAAAAACAGGCCACAGTTGTGATTATAGTACTGTCCTCCCGTGGGAATGCCGTGGGAATGCCGGGAAGTCAATCAGTGATTGTTTGCGGCTGTAAACAAACTCTGTTTTCCAAGTAAAATAGGAACCGGTGACCAATGCTTGGGGTCTTGGGGTGCAACATGTACATAAACGATTGGCTGGACCTGACCTTATATCCTCACAGAGCTCGGTCAAACAAAACTGAATGGGTTAAATTCCTAATCTTATCACAGAAAAAAAATGCAGATTGAGGTAGAGGGTTACATTATTTAGTGTCTATTATAACCTACTCATATGCAATTAAAATTTGCATCCAACATAAATGCTTGGTATGTTTGTTGAATCAGATAAATCCTATTAAAATAGATATATAAATCCTTGCGGTGGATACCAGTTACGTTGCACATCAAACAGAAAGTATTAATCATAACACACAACATCATCCACAGAGATCACGTTCCTACCAACAAATACTAAAAACAGATTATCAATTTATACAAACTGGTAGGGAACTTGGATCATCTTCAGAGAATCTTCTTGCCGTGCCTAGAATAAGATCTCCTGCGGGTAAAATATGATTCACTTTCGCAGCCCATCTATCGTGCAATGCACGCTCCCCCAGAATTGGGCCAGTAGAGGGCGTTTTAACCCTTTGATACATTTTTCCGTCTAATGACGTACGGTTTCAAACAGCACCTTGATACTTTGTTGTCATTTGTTTTGTTATTATTTTTTCGATTTTTTACAGTTTTTACCTCAAATTCCTATTATTTCCCGAATAGAGTGCTCAGTGACAACCTTTGAGCCAAATGTTATCGCAGCTTAAAATGCTAATATAATCCTGCTGTCAAGACTTCTTAACTGGTTGAGTGCTAGAAGCCACTATCATGGCTTTCAAAAGTGAGGATACCACAGCAAAAGCCAACACTTCCTCGCTTATATTTCATATTCAGTTAATCACAAATAATATTTTGTTTATATAAATTTGCTTTATTACAAATTATTGGAGAGTACCTTTAGGTACTCTCCAATAATTTGTAATAAAACAAGTTTTGAATACCAAATTCAGACTACCAAAAATAATCTAGTCCTCAACCAGATAATCACTAATGTGAAAAATATCTTGTTATTTGTACTTTCCGAGGATTGATGTCGCATTTTGAAAAACGTTGAAGAAACTGAATTTCCAGTGACGTTTGAACGTCAGGATAATTGAAGTCTTAAAGGTTTAAAGAAGGTTTTAGGGCCCATCTCTTTCAGGCAGCCTTTGGCTGCTGAATCTTTTCTTTTTGATATTATTATTATATTACATTCACACCGCTAGTTTATTCCGCCAGGTGTCAGATTTACGAACAAATATGTTTGTTCTTTGTTGCCCACTATGGCACGATAGACTTCTGACGAATAGTCGTTTATTTGAGGCGGTGGAACTGTTGGACATGGGAGTCGCGAGCTCACACACATTTTCTTCAGATAAGCAACATGATCACTCAACGTGTTCAAAGATGTAAGTGTATGTAGGTAGGAATGTCTGTAATATACTATATGTAAGTGCTGTTCACAAATTAATCCCACTTTCGGTCGGCCCGGTCTATTTCGGTCAACCCGAGGGCTGACTGTTATGTTAGATGGTGGCTGAAGTAGCAGAAATTGACCGAGACATGATCATCCGGTTGCATTTGTTCCATATAAAATTAAATAACGGATATCAATGGTGGTCAGAAAAGGTACGGGGATGACCGCCTCCAGTGGTGGCAAAATATTTCAAAATAGGTCAATAAAGATATCCAGATGTTTATATGCAACCAGATTCTAAATCAATACTCGGCAGCAATGCATGGGGATAGGGCGGCACCAACGTGTTGACCCTGGGTGGCAATCTATACTTGTCAACCACTGGCAAATATTATTACATTTGCCAACGTAACAAACAAAAAACCGAAAGGACGACCTCAGTTGCCTCAGATATTTTATCCCTTCCCAACACACTCCTACAGAACGCGAGTACCAGGAGACCTCTGTGGATTTTTTTGCATTTTCTCCAGCCGGACCAAACCGTGGAAGGACTACTGTGTATTGGACATTTTTGTCCCATCTCTCATTGAGCCTCTATAGTTTACATCACCCTGTCATGAACAAAACAATTTATACTGAAAAAATGTTTCAATAAAATATTTCACAAACATAAGCTATGAACTTTGTGCCTTTATACAGAACTAGTCACAAATTGGTATTTCTCTTGTGTATAACATCCCGACGAAGGTATTCTGTGACTTAAAAGAATTAGTTTCTACACATGCAACGGAAATGCTCTCTGGGCCCAAGAGGAGAAAACCATTTAACTGAATTCATTCCGCAGAAGCTTGCAATGAAACGTATCTGACCGTAATGCGACTCGAATCTTTTCACTGGAACAAGTTTATTTTTCTCAACTAATCAACATCAAATGTTAGATAACGCATTACTGCACATCGACTGGCTAGGGCCCTGCAAATCGGGTTTTTTTTAGCTAGAATCGAATATCGAGCCGAATCATCTTCTTGGTATCGAATCGAGCTGAATCCCAAACTTTGATACCCGCAAAACAAGCCTAAAACGAGCACGTTCTGAACTGTTAGTGTTATTAACTGGTTGTGGCCTAGATTATTTTTGGAAGTCTAAATTTATTATACAAAATTTGTTTTATTACAAATTATTGGAGAGTGCTTAAAGGCACTCTCCAATAATTTGTAATGCAACAAACTTGTATGAACAAAATATTATCTGCATTTGAATGAACAGGAAATATGAGCAAGGAAAATGTTGGCTTTTGCTCTAGGACCCTCATTTTGTTGAAAGCCCTGTTAATGGCTTCTAGCACTCAAACAATTAATAAATGAATCACCCAAGCTAACATAGTCAGCTTTGTTCATAAAAACGCTTGATGTGAGTAATGTATTACACCAATCACGCAGTTTTTGGTTGAGAATCTCGCTTATCCATACAGCACACATCTTGAAACGTTTGTTGTGAGTAATGCATTTTTTTATGTTTTATGTTGAGAATCTCGCTCATCAATACAGAATAAACCAAACAGAATCTAAAGCTAGTAACCAGATTAACAACCGTAACAGACCGTTTTGTGTGTTCTGCTTCTGTAATTCATCAACGAGTCACTCGTGGTCAGGTAAGGAGCCAAAGGTAGCTTTCCCAGAGCAGATGAGATTAATAAGTTGCAGGTCTTGGCCAGAGAAATACAATAGTGTGAATGACCTGTGAACTAGTGTGAACTGAGAAGTAAAAAGACTGTAACCTGAATTAGTGGAATGAAGGATATATACTCTCCCAAAAAAGAAAGTGTGCATGCTAAAAAATAACACTAAAAAAGATATATATCATTTTCATTCATAGAAATTTTATTCAATCACAGACGAATCAATTTGTGATCAACACGAGAAATTTCATTATGCTACGACGAATACTCTTGGTGCCATGGAGAGTCAAAGACACTAAGGGTCAAACACAAAAGTCACAAACTCAATATCTGGTGTAACCTCCGTCTGCATCGACTACTGCTGTGCATCTACGCCTCATGGAAGCGAACAAGTTAGCATGGAAGTGGGTTAGGGTAGGGTTAGGTTAGGGTTAGGTAGGGTTAGGGTTAGGGTAGGGTTAGGTTAGGGTTAGGGTTAGGTTAGGTTAGGTTAGGTAAGGTTAGGGTTAGGGTAGGGTTAGGGTTAGGTTAGGGTTAGGGTTAGGTTAGGGTCAGGGTTAGGTTAGGGTTAGGTTAGGCTAACCCTAACCCTAACCCTACTCTACGCCACTGCAGTCGAGCACGACGATGACGTAACGTCAAAATCGGACAAATTGCAGGTCTTCGAGGACGTAAGCCATATTCTCTCAGGCGGTTGATTACTGTTTGAGGATGTATCCGTCTCAGCTTAGGGATGTTCCTGGCTGTCGTCGTTGCCGTTTGTTGTCTGTTCCGGAGATGGATGACACGGATATACCGATCTTGTGCAGGGGTGGTAACTCGGGGTCTCCTGGAGCGAGGTCGGTCTCGAACGTCATCATGTTGTGCATGTCGATGGACTAGCCTGTCTACAGTGTTACGGTGGCAGTTCAAATGCTGGGTAACCTCTCTGTGTGTTCTGCCCGCTCTAATCATACCCAGGGCAAGGAGACGTTGATTCATTGTCAATCTTGGCATGCTAATGTGGAGTCGTTTTAACAGCAGCGCAAGTTTGAATGTGAACGATAGGAAGGCCTTACTTTAGTGTTTAAATACCCAAGGATTCACACTGCTGCATGAATTTTCAGACTCCCCACGTGCAAAACATGCCTTTTCACAAACGTGCAGCACGTCATTTAACGTTAATGCAATTTTAACGGGGAAAGCTGTTTTTGTGTTCAATATAACTTATTCATGAACAGGTTAACACACTTTACACCTACGAAATTATTTTTTTGGAGTTTTATCAGTTTTTGCAATGCACACTTTCTTTTTTGGGCGAGTATATTACCGCTGGGTAAGCAAGTTGCCTCTGAGCCATTCCGGTGCTAATGAAGCCAAGCTGTTACGTTATTCAAATTGAATTTCTTTTATTCCGACTTCAGATATGAGCATATATCCTTATGCTCCTACTCCGCGTTCGCTTTCTGTGTGGAAATAACTTACTGATAGTCATTTTCAGGACCCCCCCCCCCCCCACCCGCGGGTTCGGAAATCTCGAATCCACGTCAAAGGTTTCGAGTCGTACCGAACCTTGGCGGTGGTTTTGAATCGAGTCGAATCTCAAACGGTTCGCAGGGCCCTAGGTCTGGTGGATCAAAAGATCAGAATAATCAATAGTGAGACGGAGTTGTTCGCCAATTGATTGATTAAAACACAGCAAAACTAATCCACTATCTATAAATACACAGAACGTCACAATGTGTGAATACGTTTTTATACCATGATTACCTATTCTACTATAATATGAAAAGCCTATGACATAAATTTTACCTTTACACACCAACCGTGATGAACACGCCAGCAATAGTAAAAATTTACACCTGCAATAGAACTACATCCCCGTTGACCCTTGGTGACGTCGAACTGAATGCAAACTTGTCGAAATTTATTGCACGTCGCCTCGCGAAGAGTGAAATGGAGGTGGCAATTATTTATTACGTTTTTAAATGGGTTTGCCTCATAAGATGCCAAAATTTAACAAACATGCATTGTCTCATGTTAATAAAGCATGCATAACTCGAAATAGTATGTTTTTATGTTATTAAAACGAAAAAAGGCTCAGTTTCTTTTTTTCTCATTTCGTTTCGGTGATAAAATCGACAGCGGAAGTACCGCTCACCGATGCTCGTGTAAACAATAACAGATTCGCTCCTATGTACGTCTGCTGTTCAGTAAAATCGAGGAAAAATAATAACGACTCTCTTAATAATCTGATGATCATGGTATAAATAAAATATACCCAAAGTGGCTTGGTGTACTAAATGTACACCACTCCTGGTGAAGTGGTGTTAACCGCGCGCCGAAGACTCACGGATAACACCACTTCACCCCTCATGGTTAACATTTGGTACACCAAGCTACTATGGGTATATTCTATATGTCCATATGACACTAATGCCACCGCGGAAGGATGGAATGAGAGGCGCAGCGGAAGTTCTATCATTCTGCAATGACACGATTGCCGTATTGACCAAGGTATTCACACATCGTTGAGTTCTGTATTTATTACGTGCCTCTAGGACACGGAATTGATTCATTTAAAAATTCAAACATTACACACAGAAACTTTCAAACTTTAAAACTCTGTTATTTATTGCTCGAAGCGTTCAATATATCGACTGTCACCACAGTTTTCGTATTGATCTGGGCCAGAATGCGACGTTTCGATTGGCTGATTACGAAAAGAAGCTTGGTTTAGTTCTTTTAATGGGTTTATGACGTCAGGTGGAAAAATAATCCGTGTATGGGAATCTGTATTGTATACGTGTTCTGTACGGATTTGTAAAGATGGAACCGGATAAAAATAATAGTTGGGTAATAATATTAAAGAAGACTTCGTTTAATAAACATGGGCTCCAAGACATTTAAGTTTCTCAATGCAATAATTGCAATTGATTTTGTTTCGTGTATGGAATGCTGTCTGAGCTGAAAGATGCCTAACATTCTCCCAGCTTGAGTTTTATTCGCCGAGAGCTGTTGTAGTAGTTGAATGAACAAATAAACATACAGGGTTCGGAATATGCATCTACCGATTACTAAAAGACCTAAAATGTTAAAAGGCGAAAACGTTTTTTCCCCTTGAGCCATAAAATAGAATCATGACGTTTGTTGCTTACCTGGACAGAATCCGCAGGTGGCCGGACATATCAGCCAGATTAACCCTCCACCATTAACACATATATTTGCTACAGTACACAGGGTTGAAAAGTCCGTACACGCATCTAAAATGATATAATATGAAATGCTAACAACATTGTGTTGGATTAAGTCAAAAACGCAACAACATGTTTTTCACGCACACCCTCGACGGTTGCCCAATTAGTTTTCGAAACTATAGTGTAGTAAATGAGATTTGGATCCGGCCATTGGCGAAATCTACACCTAATTTACTGGATTATTACACTATTTATTGACCCGAGTCTATTCGTCTATCCTTTAACCCTTTACCTAACGAATCGCCCGCATCCACCCGCGTAATATGCAAATTGAGCAGTTGAAAAAATTATTTTTTTAAAAATATTTCAACAAAACCATATCATGTGGCCCCTCATTGGAACGAGCTCATTGGAGCTCGTTCCAAAAAGGGCTCACATGATATGATTTTATTGAAATTTTTTGAAAAATTTTAAAAAATGATATTTAAAATAATAAATTTTGATATCGTCTGCGTTGGGTAAAGGGTTAATCCATATCCCGATGAAAGGTGCATATTTGGATCACACAGGAAACAGCACGTCACATAAGACCCCGAACGTCTCTCTTAGCTCTTTCTTTCGGGTTGTATCCGCCCGCGAAGTATACAAACTAAGGAGTAGGGCCTTTGAATCGGGGTTTTTAGCCCGCAAGTACGTTCTGAACGGTTAGTGTTATTAACTGGTTGATGGCAACAAACTTGTATAAACAAAATACTATTTACATTTGACTGAATAGGAAACATAAGCAAGGAAAATGTTGGCTTTTGCTCTGGTACCCTCATTTTTTTGAAAGCCCTGTTAATGGCTTCTAGCACTCAACCAGTTAATAAATGAATTACCCAAGCTTACAGAGTTAGCTTCGTTCATAAAAACGCTTGATGTGAGTAATGTATTACACCAATCACGCAGTTTTTGGTTGAGAATCTCGCTTATCCATACAGCACACATCTTGCAGCATCTAAAGCTAGTAATCAGATTAACAACCGTAATAGACCGTTTTGTTCTTTCTGCTTCCGAAATTCATCAACGAGTCACTCGGGGTGAGGTAAGGAGCCACAGGTAGCTTGTCAAGGTGATAGCTAAAAGTGGCGATTTTCTTGTTTAAAAGTGTAAATATTTTCGATAATGTTTCTGAATGGGTTAAACATAAAACGTAAAGATAGGTATGTGACGGACCCCGAAAACCAATTTGTCACTCGAACTCTTGTAACTTAGTAAAACTTCCAGTCATTTCATGAAATGCCTGTGGGGGTCAGTCATTTCGTGAAATGACTAAAATGTCTAGTCATTTCACGAAATGTCTGAGTTATTGCCATATTTTTTACACTATTTGACAACCATGTTCAGTCAAAGCGTGAAATGGCCAGAATTACCAGTTATTTCATGATTTTTTACACTATATGACTACTATGTTCAGTCAAAGTGTGAACTACCAGTTATTTCATAGAATTTCATACAAATTGTTCACGTATGACCACAAGTCAGTAATACTTCATTTCAATTAGTTTACTGTCAACATGTCTGATAATATTGAGTTAAAGTTTCGTGATGAGTTGTTTTCTAGGTATGAGAAGTGTCCCAAATATCTCATACCAAAAGAGCAGTATATCGACATTATAGAGGATCTTAAGAAAGCTGGAGGCAATAAGAACACTAAAATTCTTCATGTGTATTACCTTCTTAATCCGTATGTAATGCTACGATGTGGTGATGTTGAGAAGCTTATTAAGAAACGACAAACACCAGAATTGTGTCAGGAATGTCAGTAAAAAAGAAAGCGGCCAATGACAAAAGGTGTTGTGGTGAAACCTATTCAAAGTAGTGAATTTTCCTACCGCGGCCAAGTTGATCTTATCGATATGCAGTCTATGTCTCAGGGTAGCTACAGATGGAATAAGGTTTATCAAGATCATCTAAAGAGGTTTTGTATTCTGTGACCACTCACAGGACCAAGATATGGACGTCTACAGACGCGGCATCAACGACTGGCAGACCAGATGGAACAAGTGTATAGAATTACAAGGGGACTATTTTGAAAAATAAATATATTCTGTACCGATATTCCAGCTTTAATTATGTTAGGTTCACTTTTTGACATCCCCTCGAACATCAAAACGGCAGCAGAGGTCGAATTCCAACTAGCCGATATCTTCCTGGTATTGGGTACTTCTTTCATTCTATAATCTGACAATGGATCGGAATTCACGGATCAAATCATCACAGAACTACGCGCCATCTGGCCCACATTATCCATCGTCCATGGCAAGCCAATGACAATGTTTTTTGTGTGGTTTATGTCAAGATGCTGTGTAATGTTATTGCTTCTGTTATTTCATGTAATTGTATGGCATGTGTGAATTCTTTATAAATAAAATCATTGAATATATGTAATTTCTTCCCTCATTTCAATCAAAACCAGCAGTGCATAGAATCAAAGAGGCATCAGTCATTTCGTGAAATGCCTAGACAAAAATTCTAGTCATTTCATGAAATGACTAGAAATTTTAGTCATTTCACGAAATGACTGGCCTCCACAGGCATTTCATGAAATGACTGAAAGTTTTATGCATGTCACGAAATGACTAATTTCACAGTTTGACAGTAACATATAAGTTTACTTGTCCATTATGGCGCACTCATTGAACGCCACATGGGCAATCTGATAACAGATCAATAGTAAGAGAGACGATGTTCTCTTCGGTAATCGTTATCTGGGTAACTAAGGCCAGTTAAATTGTAATTGTTGAAAACCAGTGTATCACACATGTTCTGGGCATACACCCATCCAAAATGTCAAAATAGTTTACCTCAAACAAAATTCGCATTAATATCTCTATCCATACCGAATTACAAACTCGTTAAATCAGAATTTATATGTTTAAACTTTGCGTTTCGACTGTATAAAGAGTGAAGCAGAATTCTGAGAGGCAGTTGGCCTGAGGGCACTCAGAGAAGGTCTGAATTTAGCCTTGGCCGTCGAGAGTCATAGGCGCCGAGATTGAAAGTCCGCGTATTGTCGTAACCCTGTGAGGGTTGTAAGGAACCGATAGTAGTTTGTTAACGGTTGCGAACCGTAGTGGCATAGTAGCCAAAGAAGTAAAAGCTGTAACGTTTAGGTCTAGAAACCGTATTAAGAGCTTGAGAAAGCGCTTGAATAGCTCGCGAGTTAAAATAGTTTTAGGCGGTGCGAGAATTGGTGATGTTGAGAACACTTTGCAGAATATTATTATGTAAGCATTGCTAAGTATATATCTGAAGGCGAAGAATAACATAACCCCGTGAGAGCCATGCAAGGCGCAAAGTGATCGTGAACTGTGGTAGACACCGATTGAATTGTGATTGTACTGTGAGGACACTGATAGAGTCTCACAAGCAGACCATTATATGTGTTAAGCCCGGATGACTGTGAAGTTACCCTGCGAGGAGGAAGCAACGAGATGTTTGTAGACACTTTGTATGTATCACAAACCGTGAGAAAATGAAGATGATGTGAGGTTGATCCAGCGGACACAGCTAGCTGTGGGAGACGTTGAGGGCCCTAAAGAATAAACTTTTATCCGCGTAATTAGTGTATTCTTACGGATAATTTTGTGAGTAATTTGTTTCATATTTTGTTTCTTCGTACATGTAAATAAATAATCATTTCAGTGAATTATCGTTGATCACCCTTTGGCGTTGTAAGTCACGGGCACCTTCAGGAATCCCAAGAGTCCCAAGCGGACAGGGCACTGATAAGGTGGCAAGGTTTACGTTCGAACTGGGGTTCAGACGACAGTCACTGGCTGACGGCTGCGCACTGATAAGAACATAAATTTTCCTCCATCACTTCAAACATCAATTTAACCACGTTATCCTACGACATAGCTTTCCTCGAGCAGATGGGATTAATTAGTCGCATGACTTGGCAAGAGAAATATAATAGTGTGAATGACCTGTGAACTGGTGTGAAGTGAGAAGTAACAAGACTGTTGTCTGAATTAGTGGGATGAAGGATATTACCGTTCGGTAAGTAAGTTACCACTAAGCCATTCCGGAGCTCATGAAGCCAAGCTGTTACGTTATTTTAATTGAAGTTATTTTATTCCGACTTCAGATATGAGCGTATAACCTTATTCTGCTACTCCGCGTTCGCTTTTTTTGTGTGGAAATAACTTACTGATTTTTCTTTTAAGGACCCTTCCCATCCGCCCCCCCCCTCAACCCCCCCCCCCCCCATCGCGGGTTCGGAAATCTCGAATCCACGTCAAAGATTTCAAGTCGAGCCGAACCTTGGCGGAGGTTTCGAATCGAGTCGAATCTCGAACGGTTCGCAGAGCCTTATTTATTTATTTATTTATTTATTTATTTATTTATTTATTTATTTATTTATTTATTTATTTATTTATTTATTGGTGTTTAAGGTCACATACCTATTCACGATGGCTAATCTTGACCTTGACAGTTTTACGGGTGGAGGAAACCGGAGTACGCGGAGAGAACCACCGA
Source organism: Pictodentalium vernedei (assembly GCA_031216915.1). Classification (NCBI taxonomy): domain Eukaryota; kingdom Metazoa; phylum Mollusca; class Scaphopoda; order Dentaliida; family Dentaliidae; genus Pictodentalium; species Pictodentalium vernedei. The sequence goes on from CM062290.1 coordinate 270,610,552, forward strand.
GTATCGACGAGCAGCTGTCAGCTCCTCAACATTTTAACTCTGTTCAAGCTCCCCTCAAGCACGGTTCCAGCGGTTGAAGACATGTGCACCATCGACGTGCAGTACGCCTTAGTACACGGCGTCATCGTGCCCCCATGTCGGCAACCGGGATAACGTGCTTTGCCCAATGACACAACGCGGGTCGTTCCGGACAGGGATCGAACTCGGGACCTCTAGCAAAGAAGTCAAACATTCTACCACTGAGCCACCGCGCTCCCGTCAAGAGCCCTACTGAGGAGTTAAAAAAAACTCAAACAGTTTCACGAAAACCATATCATGTGACCCCTCACCCTCATTGGAACGAGCTTGATAAGGATCACTTGGCATTGTTTTAACGAATTTCGTAAAAACTTGAAAAAATTTACTTTTGATATCCTGTGCGTTGGTAAAACAAACAGCAAAAAACTAAAAAAAAAAAAAACAAAAGAAAGCCGTCAAGATACAAAAGGAAATACACAGATACTTTAAACCTTTACCTAACAAATCGCCCGCATCCGCCCGCGTAATATGCAAATTGACCAGTTAAAAAAATTAAATTTTAAATTTTTCAAAATATTTCAATAAAACCATATCATGTGACCCCTCTTTGGAACGATCTCGTCGAGCTCGTTCCAAAGAGGGGGTCACATGATATGGTTTTGTTAAATTTTTTTTTGAAAAAATGATATTTAAAATAATAAATTTTGATATCGTCTGAGTTGGGTAAAGGGTTAAAGCATTTCGGAAAGAGAATTTCTTTGAAGCCAGGATTCAAAATTCATGTTTTTTAAATGATGTCACTGGACGCGTGGCCCATGAAATGTTCTCTTCTTAGGAAAGAGTTCTGGGTTGGTAGTTGAAAGAAATCGCGTCGTGTAGAAGAAGAAATGGGGATTTCTGTCAGTCTAAGCAGTCCCTTAAATTCCCCTAAATTCACAGTGGTAAATGATATTCCCAAATTACAAGAATATTGCCAAATTAGAGAACAAGTTTGGGTTCCTTCTTCAAATGCTCTTCTGTCCATTTCATAACTGATTTAAACCTCCTAGGTTCTGACATTTTAAAACATTTTTGTTACACCTTGAGAAACTACATGCGTTGCACTTTCTAGTCAAGTCTCGGTTGTCTACATAGAGAGTGACGGAGAGAGAGAGAGGGGGGGGGGGGTGGGGGGAAGCTCATCAGAGCGGGTAACCGAGAGATAATAGACATGCGCCACTTCCGCACTAACCTGTACAATTTGGAATCCTTTCCCGACTGCGATACCGCATGAAACCGCCTTTACTGGGACTATCATATCGTTATTGTTTTTAAATCTCAGCAAGAAGTACATGAAACTGCAGCAATAACTAATTACGATGTTTTATGTGCGTTAGTGCACATGCGCTCATCTGCCTCTTATTTTCTTCGTCCATTTTTGCTTGATGGATACTGATGAATTGTAATTCCATGATGGCGTATGGTTATTAGCAATATTTAGAACAAGGCTCTATAGTACGTGGAGAGTCAGTTGTAACTAAATCACCCGCGGAGTGGAGTTATCATCCACAGTATCACTTTCAAATTTTGTACATATGGGAAAAAAAACAAGCAATGTTTCAGCTAACTGACCTTCGAGTTTAACCCGGAGGTCCATTGGCTGGAACTTTGCTTGTGCTCGTTATGCTTTGAAACAAATTTGCAATTATTGCTTAGGTGGAATCCCCACTCTACGAGTAATTTAGTGATAATACACTCTCCACTTACGGTAATTACATCCATCGCTATGGCTGCTTCCACACCAAAACTATTTTTAAACATTTTGCGGTCTTATCTTTATTCGCACGGTAATCCGTTAATATATAAAATATTTTACGTTTCTCAGTAGGATTAAAATGTGACATCTTTTAGATATCTATTTTCCAGTTATTTTCCATTTTAGCTGCACGGCACCCATTCTTAGTGCTGGAGTCGAAACCAAACGACTTCCGATAGTAATTGTAGATTGGCTGTTTGTGGCTTACGGCTTACCAACACTTTCAACAGCGATAGTCACATCGTGTTCTCGGGTTTACTGGCAGAGGAAGCTGGAGTAAGCGGGGAGAACCACCTAGAAGGAGAATAACTGTAAGGTTCTTCGATTAGCTAACTCTGCATCATGTTGAGTTAGCATTGACTGAAGGCAAGTGCAATGCACATTTGTATAAAATGCCACCATACCCATTAGAACAATCGGGATTATGTGTCTCACCCACGGACACAGCGCAGTTACCAGGATCGAACCCTAGAGCTTTCGGTTTAAAGTGCTTTAACCACTGATGTTCCGCGTTCCAGTAATTGTAATTGCAGCGCGTCGTTAGGGGCCAGTGTGGTGCTCAGAGATGCTTTGTATCGTTAATCCATTTCGTCTTAATTAAATGACATTGAATTTGAGGTGATGATCAATTAATATTTTCAATGAACTGTCGCGAAAGTTATCGTTTGCCATAATAATTAAATTGCTGTTTTACATATATGATCTCGACATTTAGAAAATTCTAATAGATACATATTACATACAGTATGGCCACCGTGAGGCGTGGGCTGGTCACTTTCCACGGGTGGGCAATAATGCTAGATTCCAAACATTATTTATAGAAATAATCATCAAAAATTTAATTAATGAAGCAAGGGTATAACCCGGTGCTTTATTGATTAGAGTTTCGCTGATGATGATTTTTATTACCTGGTAACCACATGCGTGGATATCACTGTCCAAGCGTGGATTTCGACCAGTCCACGGCGATTGTACTGTACAGTACGTGGACAGTGGATTGTAACTAAATCACCCGCGGAGTGGAGTTATCACCCAAACTATAATTTTCAAATTTTGTACATATCGACAAAAAAATGTCACGATTAGCCATCGTGCATAAGTATGTGACCTTAAACACCAATAAATAATAATAAATCGACAAAAAATACAAGTAATGTTTCAGCCAATGGACCTCCGGGTTTAACCCGGAGGTCCATTGGCTGAAACTTTGCTTGTGCTTGTTATGCCTTGCAACAAATTTACAATTATTGCTTGAGTGGAATCTCCACTCTGCGGGCGATTTAGTGATAATACCCTCTCCACGTACTGTAGGTTCTTTATAAAAAAATTCCTTCACATGAATGTGACTCTGATAATATTTTCACAAGTTTGACAAATTGCAAAGATGACTTTGTGCTTAATTCTAAAAAAATTATAGACAGTTTTAAAGATTGTATATTTTTTCCCGTTCTCATTAATCAGCGTCTAATGACTAAAGGCCGTGGAATTCTGAACCTAATACGATCGACGAGTCAATTAAGATATCACAAAAGCGAACAGAGAATTTCGAACGAATCGCGGCTGTTTTTTAGGTTATCCTTTCAATTTAACCCTTTACCTAACATGAAAAGCAGACGACACTTGCAAAATAAATTCTTGAGTAACTAATTTTTTTCATTTTTTAACCTATGTTTTTTGAGACATAAAATGAGAAAAATAATGAAAATTAAATGGATATTTTTGAGAATAGCGCTGTCCAGTTTTGGCCTTTACGTTGGGTAAAGGGTTAGTTTGCGCAAGTTGTTTTCAATTTGTGTTGGGTAAATGTGGAAACGGAAACAGATAATATCCGCTGCGGAATATGGATACTTACTCCCTTGTGCGTATAAAATGTCAACCTGAAAAGACAAAAGGAACGTTTTATTCATTACATGTATCGTTTGTGATACCATTTGGGTATGTTAAGTCAGAGATAGGAGGTTGTATACAATTTAACCAACCTCCAAAAATATGAAGAATAACAAAACGTGTTTGCCATTGGTTGAGCAGCGTTTTTGCGATCCATTGCCTGCATTGAATCTTTTGAACAATAGTTCTATGAGAGTGGTGGCCGAGTGGATAAGTGCGCTGGTCTCTCATGCCAGAGGTCCTGGGATCTATCCCCGGCCGCGGAAAGTTCTCGAGGTGTCCGAACACTCTCTGTCAGCATCAATTGTGGTGTTGATGCAGTCACAGCGTACCTCCTATTGGGTGGGGACGTAAAATGGCTGTCCTCTTTGCGGAGGGAGACACACTCCGTGCAGGCTAAAGATCCCTTCGCAGTATTCGAGAAGAGCTAGGCCACGAAGTTGCCGCTATGAAGGTCTTCCCACACACCTGCGCCATTGGGCCAAGGAGAGGCGTTAATATAAGTTGCATAACTTGTTCGCCAATCCTTGTAAAACAAATAAGATTAAATAAATTGAACAGTTTTATTTGTTATTTAGCACATCACACAGCAATACTCCTTTCATGAAATTCATCATTTAGAGAATGAGCCCGGTTCGTTTTAATAAAAAGAAGAAGTTGGGACACCTGTACGTCTAATAACTCTATGCGTTTATCCACAAATCAATTTCCAGAGTTTCTGAACTATAATCTCAGCTGACAGATTTTCTTACGACGTTATCAAGGCATGCCTCGATAGCGTAGTTAGAATATTTTAATCAGTCGTGACTTGAGTCATACTGCACGTGGACACCGTGGCTTGTAACTAAATCACCCGCGGAGTGGAGTTATCACCCGAACTATAATTTTCAAATTTTGTACATATCGACAAAAAATACAAGCAATGTTTCAGCCAATGGACCTCCGGGTTTAACCCGGAGGTCCATTGGCTGAAACTTTGCTTGTGCTTGTTATGCCTTGCAACAAATTTGCAATTATTTCTTGGGTGAAATCTCCACTCTGTGGGTGATTTAGTGATAATACTCACTCCACGTACTGTAATAGTTGGGACAAACTGTTTTCTTTTACTAAGTGTATTTGTTTTATAAGGATTGGCCAACAAGGTATGCTACTTATATTAACGCCTCTCCCTGGCCCAATGGCGCAGATATGTGGGATGACCTCCGTAGTGGCAACTTCGTGGCCTCGCTCTTCTCGAATACTACGAAAGGATCTTTAGCCTGCGCGCAGTGTATTATCTCTCCGCAAAAGGGACAGCCATGTTACGCCCCCCCCCCCCGATAGGGCGGTACGCTGCGACAGTATTAACCCCACAACTGATTGCTGACAGAGAGTGTTCGAACACCTCGAGAACTTTCCCCGATCCAGGATTGATCCCAGGACCTCTGGCTTGAGAGACCAGCACACTTATCCACTCGGCCACTACTTTCTACGAGTGTTTAAAACAATCGGACATTTTCGCGACGCACCTGCCTTTATTCTTAGTAACCTTTCAACTTGAGATTCAGTTTTCTTCATTTGCAACGTTTGATTCCAAAACATAGGATATGACCCCTCTGTAAATTTGTTTATTTATTGGTGTTTAACGATACTTTCGACAGCCGGAGTCACCTCGTGTCGGAGTCTCGCATCATGAAAAGTTAAAAGTTTACTCCACAAAAGTTTTACAAATTTGAGGTCTTACACACAACGCACCCGTGTTGTTAAATAAGCTTCAGGAAAACCTCTGGGAAATATTTAGAGTTGTTTATTTATTAATCACATCGGTTAAACACTTTTGGGAAGTTTCTCGCAGAGATATCAGACAACTTCGGAAGGACGCGTCGCAAGTTCTAGTATCACAAGGACCTCCGTTTCTGTTTTGCTCTTAAGCAACAAAAGTAACTCCGCTTGTTCTAATGTGGACACAGAGGCGTTGTGTGCCGTGTGGGATAATGAATTTAAGGTGTCCATGGCTTGAAGTGATGCAATATTCTGAAGCAAAATACGCCTACATGTATGCAGTTCTCTCAAATGTTCTTCTCGTACTTCCTGCACATGTTCTCATAAAGTGTGAATACCGATCAGTTGGGTGTTTCTCCCCACGCTTACTGAGTTAGTGTATAAATCTCTCTCTGGTATTCCCTGGTACTACGCATCGCAAATGTAAACAAAGGCACTGCCCAGGAAGATGCTACAAGTTTACAATGAACTACCAAAATGAGTACAAACTGTCATTTATGCTTCTAGAGTAGTCTAGACCAAGCGAATAAGCCCATACATAACCCTCCACGCGCAGTAATACATATTGTCAACGAAACATAAGATTCTTTTAGTTTTGATCGCAATTAGACGAATTAGTCACGACCGGATAGACGTTCGCAAAAACTGTTCCACCTCAATAATTAAGATCCATCAACGCATTTTCACTAACAAAGTGGCAAAGTAATTATTTGTTTAATATGTTAATTATTAATCTGTTTTACAACGGTTTGTGACTGACCTAGTACTTTATATATGTGACAATAATTTCCATACTGGGCAATGCGAAGCTCGAGCCCAAGTGCGGAATGCAAATACAATACTGTTATGTTAGTCTGTTAGACAGCTAACAGACTAACATACTGTGTAAGGAAGAAATTTACCGTTTGTTTTTCATATACAGTACGTGGGCAGTGGATTGCAACTAAATCACCCGCGGAGTGCAGTTATCACCCAAACTATAATTTTCAAACTTTGTACATATCGACAAAAAAATATAAGCAATGTTTCAGCCAGTGGGCTTCCAATGGGCCATGCATTGATCTCAAAAGATTGTGTTTGGAATATGCATACACACTCGCAACATTCGTGAAACGTCCTAAAACCAACGACATTTGTAGGAGGAGAACTATAAATGAGATCGTGTTCGTTAAACGGGAATTGATATGAGTATTTTCTGTCAGAACGAAAAATCAAATATTTAAACATTGTTGAATTTTCCTGGTATCGCAGTTTCGGGTTTTTTTGTTTGACATTTCAACAAAGACATCGGCCAATCAAAGTACCCAGTGCAATACACAAAATGTGCGATATAAATTCGGGTTTGAATAGAGACAAAATTCGAAAATACGCTCGTGTATGTTTCGCTTTTTTAGATTCGACCTATTTAACCCTATACCCAAAATAACGGCCAAAACCGGCCAGCGCTATTCTCAAAAATCGTCAATTAATTTCATTATTTTTTCATTTTTTGTCTCAAAAACATAGGTTATGACCCCTCGTTGGAACGAGCTCGTCGAGCTCGTTCCAACGAGGTGTCATAACCTATGTTTTTGAGACAAAAAAAATGAAAAAAATAGTTATTCAAGAATTTTGTTTCCAAGTGTCGTCTGCTTTTCATTTTAGGTAAAGGGTTAACCATCCACATACTGATATCGAAGTGGCAATTTTTCAAGCGGCCAGCTTTCCTATAATGCAACCTGTAGGTGAACCAATTTAGTCTTGTTAGAATAATGGAAACATTTGGAGCATGAAATTTCAGTATTTTGCACCAGTGAGCACAGTGTTACATATTTATCTAACACGAAAAGCTGAATGACCTCTGTCAAATAAGACTGAATTGGTTAAAAGACTAGTTGCATTATGGGAAAAGGTTTCAGCTTGAAATTTCGATATTTTGACATCATTGCGCAGAGTATTAACTTTTTACCTAACACGAAAAACTGTGAACACTTGTAACTTCGTCCTCTGAGTTCCAATGTGTTCTATGTGCCAGCAGGCACATAGAGCACACTGGAACTCATGGGACGACTTGTTCTCTTGAACAACTAAAACTTTTTATTTTCTTCTTGAAAATGTAGCTTATGATACCGTCATTGGTACTTGATCAACAGTTTCGATCGAAACATTGAAAAAAGAAAAGTGAAATTTTAAAGGTGATTGATGTGAATAGCGCTGGATTAGATAAAATGGTTAATTAATTATTTCATTTGTTTGACAGTGGCGATAATATTACTTATACCACCGTGTGCAAATTCGGTTTTGTACCTTTATTGCATTACTCCCATGGCATCCAGAATGTTGTGGTCTTAATCCAAGGCTCCGTTTACAAGAAAGAGTGATGTAAACATTAATTTTCTGATTTTAAGATAAAAGCAATTAAACGCATCTGTGTGCCAAGCAGTCAGCTCACCGTGAAAAAATCGAGCTCCAGTTACAGCCAGTGGTGCTAACTTATTTCAAAGATAAATGGATGTTGTTTACAAAATACTTTTAAATTTGTCGGCGAACAGGAAAGCAGAATTTGTGATAACATTGCGGTGACAGTCTCCGAACTACATGACGCATTGTATACCTGCACATCCGCCATAATTTCCACTCATAATATTAGTTTTTCTTAAATTATACATCGCCTTTTATGCGTTTTTTTACTGTGTGAGTGAATCATAACTTAATTTTCCCATCAGTTCAAGAAACACAGAGAAGTAGATTTTATCTTGCAATAAGTATCAAGGTCCTTATTTCACAAATGCACCGTGTGTAAGAGATCCCGATACAAATCTGTGTCCCCGGGGAGCAAGTATAAGCACGTGCTTAATTTTGTTAACAGTGGAATTGGACTATTCGAACAAAAACAATAGTTCGGTCTTTTCGAGAGATGATCCCCACATTCACACCATCATATTTAGAAAGTTGGGAAATTAACATTTTTCGACATATTTATCGACGAATTTGATTTGAATTCCAATTTCTACTCCATGCGTGACACTTCCGGATTTAATTATTAATTATTACCACTGTTGTGGACGTTCTATAGTATATTAAAGGAGTTTAGCAGGGTTGTAAATAGAGGATATGAAATGAGTGTTTTTCTCATATAATATTTATGAAACGAGTCTAAGAATTTTCCGTTTTGGCGAGCCTCTGGCGAGCCCAAACGGAAAATTCGGACGAGTTTCATAAATATTATATGAGAAAAACACTCATTTCATATTCTATTTATCATATGACACCCACACGCACAAATTAGCCACTTAGTATGATTTTTTTAACTCATCACCAAACTTGAGTTGCAGACGGAACTTGAAAAAAACATCCTCGTATAACTAAAAGTTTTCATTTTTTGCTTCCAAAACATAGGTTATGACCCCTCATTGGAACGAGGTCGTTCCAATGAGGGGTCATAACCTATGTTTTGGAAGCAAAAAAAGTGAAAAGACAAAAAAAATGAACGGCGTTTTTCTTGTAGGTAAAAGATTAAAACAATATAACCCACCCCAAAGAGGAGAGATAACGTAAATTCTCCCTACTGAAATTATGCAAATGTCACCCAGTTGTAGTCTGTTTAGCCAATCAAATTGTCCAGTTTTGAAATTGACCAATGAAAGATCCCAACTCTAATTATGCAAATTATAAAAATGTGGCCCAGTTTTATTTTGTTCAGCCAATCAAATTGTCTAGTTTTGAAATTGACCAATGAAATTGGCGGAAGGCTTTATTTATCACTGATCAATATGAAAACAAAATATCAAATGTTTTAAAGTGAACAAAACGGACGAGTCATATGATAAAACTTGTTATGCAACCGAAAGCGAGCGACGGGCGTTAATGAAAAGAAAATTCACTAAAAGCCCGCCGCTTGCTTCTGGTCGTGATAATAATAGTAAATGCATTATTTTGTCGGGTGTCTCTGTTTATTAATGGCCCTTGAGGACCAAATAACAGCACTCTGGCTTAGTCTCAACATCGTCTCCGGCCGGTAATAAACCCTCGGGCTGTTATTCATTCCTTCCGGGCCGTTAATGAACCGTAATGCTCCCAACTCATGGTATTGTTACATTATCAAAAGATTGTAACAGTTTCAACTGTTTCCGGTCGGAATTGTTCAACGGGGTTTTATCATTTACAGAAAATGAGCAAATCTATTTGGTATTCTAGGATTCTTGGAAATTTCTGTTATAATTTAACCTAACAATACAATGGTGTTTTGGGATTAAATTATTACCGAATCTACTCATCATTTCGTATTCTTATTTATTAGGTATGATTTTATTTCTCAGAGTTTCCCATTATCAAACTCGACCTATATGACTTCAAACTCGACTGACATGAACTAAACCAGAGTTATTCCCCTGAATGCGTCGTTACGTTTTGTTTCCCAAATTGTTCACATCGAAACTGTTGACCGTTACTCGTCGAACGCAATCAGAAAAAGTGTGTTTCCTGGAAAAATACAGTTGTTTGAAGCACTACGATAGAATGGTGAGTAATTATTGAGGACAATGGGTGAGGTTTGGGTGGGGGAAGAGAAGACTGAAGAGAGTTGTACAGAAAATTCAACGGAAACTAAAATTCAGACTCTCAAGCAGAGATTCGTCGAAGTTTAGCTAACCGAACTGGGGAAGCCGAAACGTTCGAACAGCTGAACTTGGAGAAAAAGAAACTTCGGACTTTGTGAAAAGAATGAAAAACAATAGTATTGTCAAAAAACTACAACAGATCTCAGAACCTTTTGTTGTTATTTGTTTTGGTTTAATGAAAACATATGTTATTACCTGGTTAGTTTCACTTGACATCAGCTATCCACTTCGTTCTCAGGATAATATAAAGTTACCCCGGGCTAATATCTCGGCCGATATGAAACTAACGAAGTAATAACCTTTGTGTATTGTCGTTTTATCAGTCAAAAATATGTTTTGCGCCAAAAATATATGTCTGCCGCGTTGAAAGGTTTTGGGGCAATGAATATTGAACGATCATTAACTTGGTAGATTCACGATTTTATCTACTGACTAAAGTGAATTGTTTGATTTGATTGGTTGATAGATACGTGGTATGAGACCATATTCATTGAAACCCACGATACGTCCGCCCAGTCACTGACAAATTTCCCATACCCAGTGGAAGCCTCGTTCCGAAATCTACAAATTGTCCATACATAATAATGTTTTTATACTAGTCATATCGGCATATTTTCACAAAAACTCTTCTGCACAAAAATTCCACAGAAACCTGTATGGCTCAACAATGAAAGATAAAAGATCTCATGCTGTGTGTGTCACACATGAAATAGATTGTACTTCTAAAACGGAAAGTCAGTAGATAAATTTGTTACCCCGTGTCTGATCACGTGGTACGGGTTTTTACCTACCCGAATCCAGCCGAATCCCATGAGGCTTCGGCATCATGGGATACGGCTGGGCTTCGGTAGGTAAAAACCCGTACCACGTGATCAGACACGGGGTAACTAATAGTATCCATGCAATAATGAGCCAACACTTTTACTGTCGAGTTGTCACGAATTGTATTTTCTATACCTATGAATATAAATTCCTGAATGGAATTATTAGCATTTTAAAAGACGTGCTTTAAAACGTTAATGATTGACTGCAGCCTTTTATATACAAGACGAAATCCTAGGATTTTAGAAAAAATAAGTTTATTATAAAAGTTTTATAACATTGAGAAGTTTCAATGAAATCCAGGATTATTTATACAGAACGCAACTTCAAGACTGAAATAGAAACCCAGACGCAGATACGGGACAAAATCAATGTTCACTCCATCGGAAAGCAGCTACAAGTTACAATTCTCGACACCTACGGCTATTCCAGTCTCTTGTTGTATATTTATATTTATTCCTTCCATTTCTCCTGCTCTCCATCCAATAGAAGATATTGAATATACCTGATTTTTTTTTGAGTAAGTACCAGAATTATATTGTGAGTGACTGCAAGAAAATATATGTTTTCACGAGCAGCTGAACTATTCGAAATGCAGTAGATATTATTTATTATATGCGCTCCAGTGTTTTAACTTCAATAAAATACGTTGCTATTAACTCCTTGCATGTGGACATTCCTGCCCGGGACAGAATTTCATTTGCTACTGAAAAAGGAATAATTTGGGCTCATTTTTTCAAATTTTCCTCTGGTAAATTGAATGAATGTTTTTCACCAATGATTTCTCAAGCTAAATTTAGATGATTTTTGTATCAAATCTAGTCATGGCTTCACAGAAGCCATGACTTGATTTGATACAAAATATTTTGACATTTTCAACACCAGGAGCAGTGTTGCCACATAGCTCCGTTATGACCTGGTAACGTTAAACTTTGAAATACGTCGAACACATTAGTTCACCGGGAAAATATCACGCTCAAGCTGGAACGTCCATGTATCAGGTCAATAATCTCTTTACAGCCTTCACCACAGCTGTGTCAATAAGTCATAATTTTTGGGGTAGGTGAAATGGATTTCTTTCTCATCGACAAGTCGACTCTATGAACAATTGCTCGCTATCGCTTAAGATAAAAGGCATCTGTCTGAAACACCGAGAAAAAGACCGCCTCGGAATGGAATGCTTCTGTGTTTTTTGCTGAACTTTAATAGTTAGTTTTCAGCAAGAAACACGACTCGAGAGTTATGTGCCCATTATGACAAGTTTTATATTACATCTGAACTCGTTCAGCCTGCCGTTAATGCATTTTGAGTGAACGACGATTTCGCAGTATTCATCTCAGCACAACCAAACAATACTCTTGGCTCAGTAAAATTTTAATCTTACAGGCCGAAGGCGCTGCAGGATTAAATTATCAGTGATTCTCCTGTACAGCTGTGAAATGTATTCGCCCGATTCGTGCAGGCCGTAAAAACAGGATGAGCCCCCTCCAGAAAGTCAAGACTGATAGGGTTCAATTCTATCATTACAGATAAAATAAATACCTTAAATACGCCAACGAATACCGCTATTGTTATAGTGAAGAGCTTCATGGTCGCATGTATTCTTCAATGATGGCTACTGTTTGTATCAGTTCTGTTTAATAAATTGTTAAAGTGTGATTTATATTAGCAATATGACATCGACGGACGTCAAAGAGGTAAACCTGGTAAGAAAAGGCAATAATCTTCAAATAGTGGTTTTGTTATTAAATAATCGTAAAATGGAGTTATTGTATCACAAAACTGCTTGTCACGGTAACGTATACAAGCTGCAAAACGCCCACAGTCATATTTCGCACATAAACACTTTACTGTGGTTTCATTATGGGACAACTCCTTATTATTAAAGACAATTAAAACAATTACTGGGGTCTAAGTAACACTCACAAAGGCAATAATTTGTTAATTTGCTATCCTTTTTTCCTTTGATAATTCATACTGGTGAAATAATGTGGCTCTTCTAGATTAATAGCAGAGCTTTAAAAAACGTGTTCACGTTTTCCCACGAAATCGAAATGCTGATCCCTAGCGACATCCGTGAATTGATTAACCCTTTACCCAACGAATCGCCCACATCCGCCCGCGTAATATGCAAATCCAGCAGTTGAGAATATATTATTTTTTAAAAAATTTCAACAGAACCATATCATGTGACCCCTCGTTGGAACGAGCTCGACCAGCTCGTTCCAACGAGGAGTCATATGATATGGTTTTGTTGAAATTTTTTGAAAAATTTGAAAAAATGTTATTTAAAATAATAAATTTTGATATCGTCTGCGTTGAGTAAAGGGTTAAAAGCAATAAAACCTTTAACCATTTGAAACGAGCAGTCGCCTTTCCAGCCCAGGAAAATTATTCATCACAAATTAATTAAGTAGGTAAGTTGAGAAATGAATGTGTAGGATAGACCAATCAATATTTTCTACGTGCAGCCCGATGGCTGCACATTGAAAATATTAATTGGTCTACCACCCCCCCCCCCCAAATGACGGAAATAGACTCTTCCAAATGATGTCATTGAACTGTCATGGACGATTCCAGCCGTGTCCAAAGAGTTAACCCCGTTTCTAATGGAATGGCACAACCTGGGGGCGCGGTGGCTCAGTTGGTAGATGTGCAGGCTGCAAGCCGAGAGGTCCTCGGTTCGAATCCCACCTGCGGCAACCGCGTTGTGTTCTTGGGCAAGACACTTCACCCCCATTGCCCACGTGGGGGCACGGTGACGCTGTGTACTAAGGCGTACTGCACGTCGATGGTGCATCTGTCTTCAACCAATGCTAACCCTGCTTGTGTGGAGTTAGTATGTTGGGGAGCTGACAGTTGCTCGCCGTTGCTCGGTGGTTCTCTCCGGGTACTCCGGCTTCCTCCACCCGTAAAACTGTCGTGGTCATGATTAGCCATTGTGCAGAAATATGTGACCTTAAACACCAATAAATAAATAAATAATAATAAATATAATGGCACAACCTTCCAGGGCACAAGTCTAATTATGTAAGGAATTCGACGCTGTTATGGGTCCGGAACCAGTCTAGCACTTGAATAATGCATCACCTTTGTTGAGATTCACACATCTAAAATATTTCAGTTGGTCGGAGAAGCTAACCTACAATTCGCTGTTACGACCAACTGAAATATTCCAGACTATTCAAAAATACTATAAACATTCACTTTCTTTGAACCAACGCAAGAAATATTGTCCATTTGAGGCTTGATTTGATGGCATTTTCGATGACTCACCTGAGCCATGTTTTTTATTACGCCGCGCAGTTCTTCTAATTCTGTTAATACTTGATGGTTTCAAGTTGACCCAAATACTGATTGATTGGAATATCTATATTTGGAGCACAAAATAATATTTATATATCTCTGTGAGTAAAAGGACACCATATTACATCAACTGTAATCTGGTTGCAAACTCCACGAAAAGTGAGGAAACGAACAGTCCATAACAGCGTATAAATCTGAACAGAATACACTGGTGACCCGAGAGGTAGGTAGCGACCATTCAGTACAGCCCCCGTGGACTAGTTTATTTCCACGGGTGGGCAAACTTTCCATGGTTGTAATAACAATAGATGCAAGCACTTTTTACACGAATAATCATCAAAATTTAATTACTGAAGCACCGGGTACTTCAGTAATTAAATTTTGCTGATGATGATTTATATTACCTGGTAAATGCGTACGTCAATATCACTGCGCAGGAGTGGCTCACGACCAGTCCACGGCGACTGTACTGTATCTGGCTAGCGTAAGTAACAGCAATCGCAATTGATTCTTTAAACAAAAGTTTCAGGTTTTGACTCCAAAACACAACTAATGATCACCTCTCGTGATTGAGTTTCAATGAGGGCATAATCTATGTTTTGGAGTAAAAAACCCGAAAATGTTCGTCGTGCGCGTTCCAGTGATGGGTCATAATCTATTGTTTTGGAGGCTGAAAATAAAATTTTCGTTGATCGCGTTCCACTGATAGAAACATAATCTCTGTTTGGAGCGAAAAAACGAAAATGTTTATTTATTCATTTGTGTGTTTGCAAGAATCGTCTTCAGGTCGTGTACTGTAAGAGGCTATTCTAAACCATCTGCAACATAGCGCAACGGTATGCAATTTGCATGAATGCCAGTGTGTCGTCTGCTTGTTTATTTATTAGAATTTAACGACACTTTCAACAGCCCGGGTCACATCGCATCGGACACTTTACGGGTAGAGGAAGCCGGAGTACTCGGAGAGAGCCACCGAGCAGTGGCTAGAATCTGTACAAGCGGAGTTAGCTTCAGTTGAGACAGGCGTATCATTGCCGTGCAATATGCCTTAGTATACAGCGGCACTGGGCAATCGGGATTAAGTGTCTCTTGCCCGAGGGCACACGTAGTTACAGCTAGCCAGGATCGAACCATCGACTATTCGGGTTAAAGCGCATGGCTGTAACTAAAGATTCACCGTGATCATAGTTATGTAATATAAGACGTTGTTCTAATTTTTCTGCAGCATAGCATAACGGGATAGAATTTGAATAAATGCCAAAGTTTCTTTACAAATAACAAAATGGTAGATCATAGTCAGAATTTATTTCATATACATACATAAATCACTATGTCTACACAGCTGGATTGCTGGCACGCCATTGGTCACATACAAAAGCTGTCTTACCTCGCCGCCATCTTGGGAGAAGTTCAATTGTTGCTATAAATATATTATGTTCTACCAAATAAGTCGCCGGTCGGTTTGTAAAGGATATACTTTAATGTCTGTGAAAAAAATAATTCCCTTGATGATGTATTAATTTTTCGCGGCAATACTAATTGAATATCTACAACATATCGACGCCTGAGTGCTAGAATGTTCTATGTCCCACAGGGGACATAGAACACTCTAGCAATCACGCGACGATATATTAGTTGTCATTGACCAAAGAAAACCCAAACAAGTACAGAGATTAGTGTGTTGAAACCTTGATACGAATTTTCGTGTTAGGCTTTCGCTTGATGTTTGATGTTGTCAAGGCAGTTGGCTGTGACTGCAGTCACAGCGTAACAGCTCCCATTTCATCAGACGTTGTAGTCACAGCGCAACAGCTTCCACTTCATCAAACGTCATCAATGGGAGGAGTTACCACATTAATTGACTTCACACCATTTTGAGGGGTACAAATTTAGTTGCTACGTTTTTCGCTGGTGCAGCAATCCAGTTGTCTAGCGATCGACAATACGGATCAACGAATCTGATCTGATGAGAGAAAAATAAGATTTTTGGAACCGAAAAGGCATGAATTCGACGCAGATCAGGAAAGCAAAGTACTGTCGCTGTACCACTACCGGTACTGGTTTATACTACTGTTGAGAAATCACTGTCGGGAGATCACTGTTCAGGAATAAATACCACTACTACCACTACTTCGCGAAGCTTTATAATAAAAAAATCTATTACCTTCCTATAAAAAACTATATCACTGGCGAGTCGCATTTAAGTGACGAGTCGATATATCTTCTGAAGCAGTCCGAGAATACGATGTGAATCTCCAGAAATACGTATAATTAGCGATAACAAATTTATCAAAAACCCTATTTTTGCCTTATTTTTAACCCTAAAAAGTGAAATATAGGGTTTGTTATTTGACTGCCACAGATAGTCCTCCTCTCCCAATACCGCTCTACATAATTTGCTCAACAATCCTAACTCACCGAAAACGAAAGACTCAACTTTAACAAATCCATTTTATGCCTGTCCCCAATGAGGCGCTTATGATGTCATCAAGGCGCTCAGATTTTCGAGGCGTCACTAATTGTACAAACACAAAATAAATATTCTAGAGCCGCTGCGCTGAAAAATCATCTGTACAAATAAGTATTTTTTATTTGTACATCAGGTGTCGTATTCAATTTCTAAAAACACACTCTCATATAATATACAAATTACTGCGTCAGTCAATCAATGTGGGTGTCATATTACATCTCGTTGACGTCACCAGATCAGGTAGATCAAACATATTTGATCTGCCTGATCTTGTATAGTCAACGGGACGGAATATGACTAACAGAGAGGGAGAGGGAGAGAAAGAGAGAGAGAGAGAGAGAGAGAGAGAGAGAGAGAGAGGGAGAGAGAGAGAGAGAGAGAGAGAGAGAGGGAGCGTAAGGAAGGTGTGTTTTATGCTTTAGGTTTATTCACAGGTGAATGTGTTGGTTTTAAGGTGTCTCTAAAGCCTTCACATGCTTGCTTTAACGCTTTACCCAACGTAACTCCCAAAACCGGCCAGCGCTATTCACAAAAAAATCACTATTCAATTTTCATTTTTGTCAAAACCCTAGCTTATGACCCCTCATTGGAACGAGCTCGTTGAGCTCGTTCCAATGAGTGGTCATAAGCTATAGTTTTGACGCAAAAGGTAAAAATAAAATTAGTTATTCAAGAATTTTATTTGCAAGTGGTGTCTGCCTTTCGTCTTAGGTAAAGGGTTAAAAACGGTATCGAAATGTGACACTATAATAAATGTACAAACAAACAAGCACATTTTATATTCTCACTATCAATAAAAAATATTTATCTTCTGTTAAAATTTTCTATATTGAAGTGACGGCGAATTGATTAACAAAGCGTGCATTACTCGTACCTTCGCGAGTCGATGCGACAATCAAAATTTATAAAGGGAGAGGGAAGAGTGGAATTATTTCAGACACCCAGATCGTGTCAATGTTCACAATGAACCACGCAGAATATATAATTATTTGATTAAATATTTTCTCATACAATAAGTATGTATTGAGTCCGAATTATCCGAATACGGCGTGTAGGAGGGGCCTCTGGTATAAAACACTGTATCCTGCACCTGCAGTATACAAGTGCTTGTTTATGATTTGTTTACGTTACTATTTATTGAACATTACACGCTTTCGAAAAGCGGTGCGAATGACATTGTACAGTTAAAACTAGAAGTCCTGTCATGGACTGTGCGCTTATCTAGGTTTAATTGCGCGTAGGAATTGCATGTAATTGCCATATCGAATGGCATCCAAAGCACGACAGGTTCTCCTGGTTATTCATAGCAAACACAGGCAATGTTTCTGCCAATGGACCTCCGGGTTGACAGCATTTCTAGTTTTAACGTTTCTATAGAGGAAAAGAGAAAATATACTCAAAAGTTGTATTATTAAATTAGGGAACCACATTGTTTTTATTCTTTTGGGTCGGAAGCATCGAAATTCGCAGTTACGCCGTAACAGCACGCCATCTTTTCAAAATGTTGGAGAAAGACACTCAATAAGTTTATCCAAAGAACACAAAAGTTCAAGGCAGCCGCATGCAGTTTCTAACAAAACGACCAGCTTTTTTTCTGAAAATGAAACCTGAACTTAAAATGCTAGTTAATCAAGTTATTGCAGTTCAGGTAAAACTATTATCGCAATTATATTTATTTACAAAATGCTGTGCAAGGCTCTCGCTCTTGTTTCTGAGGTCTTCGACACGTCGAGATATGATCTTAAAACAGGAGCTCGACTCCGACACAACATTTTGTTCATAAACATAATGATAATAATATACGTGTTTTCAAATGAATAAATCAAATATTTTACCAAAATCGCGTTACTGAGTTGCACGGTGTGTGCAAATAATTCACACGTTACGTTGACTGAACATTAAAAATATTTGTACTTTTATTGGATATACATCTTTTCTTTTTCCCATATCATATTCTGGTATATTATGGTACGACATAGATTTTTAGTTATCTTATCCAAACTTTTATTTTGTGCACAATATACCCCGAAACAAGAAACATTTAATTCCATTTAATATTTGGACTGAAAGATTTAAGATATTGCTGCGAAATGATATGTTAACGATTTAAGTTAATCAAATAAAGCCCTAAAGTATAATTTTATTATTTTACCGTCACGATTCACGTTATTTGATGGCACAGGAAATGCAATGAATGAGAGTCTTAAAGTACACGTGTTTTTGAAGACCCATGTCCTATCAAATACAAATGACAATGTGGGAGTGGACAGGGGCGGCGGAAGCTCCAAAAAAGTGGGTGGGGGCACAATTTTTTTTTCTGGGTAACTGCAGGGGTGTACACATGCACACGTTTTACCATAGTCCAAACTTGGACCCAAAGTCTGTAATGTATTTTTTTGGTTTGGTACATTACGGACTTTGGGTCCAAGTTTGGACTAGTTTTACTATTACTATACATGTAGTCTGTACTTATTATGGCTAGTTGCGAACTTGCGATGTGCAATATCTCAATATATAAAATGGACAATGACACCAATAGTATTATGTTGCTAATTTTGAAAGAACTATATTACTATCTCCCACAGTCAATATGGCCATAGGGGGTGCGTACGTTATGTCAGAATATGTCCTGTTAGGGTACCCATAATTGGTGAAAAAAGTGGGGCGTGGTGGGCATGTGCCCCCTCCCCCCCGCCCACCACCCCAGTGAGTGGAAACTATTTATCATGACAAACAGTACTGTATACGAAATTCTCTGTTTCGACAGTATAGTGACGGGATAGCGATCTAGTCGCAATACATTTAACCCGCTGGAGAGAGATTTCCAAAATAAAATATCTCAAAATGAAGCCTCAATCGTGAAAAAAAATCGAAAATAGCATCTGAGATACATTATTCTCGCCTTCCTTTTTTTGAAAGGATGAGATTCAACAGTGTTGTGATGGGAAAAGCGGTCAGAAAAGACCAACAAAATCGCGAACCAGTCGCGATCTGGGACCAAAACAATAAAACTTTTAAAATTGTATTTTCTGGAACGGTATTTTCTACTTATTAATATAACTGACTAAAATAAATCATTACCATGTTAAAAGATATGGCAATTTGCTAACTGGTCCATTTCAACCCATTTAAAGTCGCAACTAGAAGATATAATTTTCGGAAATAGAATTTTAGAGTTTTACAATACTGGGCCGTGGTCGGAATTTTATGCTTGCGTTTGTAATGTCCATTTTGTACAGTCTGTTTGGCCCTATTTGCATATTGATACCAGCGGTGTGAGAATTCGACGGGCTGGGAGAGTCAACGGCAGTGATGATTTCCGAAATTAAGGTGTGAGGAAAAGACCATTGTCGTTGTTGGCCATAGCTGAAAATTAAGCTTCCTTCAGAACTCGCGGTCAACGCGCAGCCATTGCCGACACGACTCTTCAAAGGATATGGGCTTTGTTGTTCGCCCGGGATGCGCGAGTAACACTTAGCTAAAATGAGCTCCTTGCTGCTAGCAAGACGGGTGGGTGTTCCTTATGTTGGATAGTCGTAAAGATCAAGCCATTCCTGTCTTGAAATTCTATGGGAAAAGTGTCCCTACTCAGCCAAAGGTGGTAGAATGGCGTTCCCCTGCGTTCTCTCTGGAACGCACGGCTGGTCTACATGAACTTTCGTGACAGTTTTCGCCGAAACAATCCTGAATCAAGCTCTTAAACATTTTACGCAACGTGTTCCTAAGTGTTATAGAGCAGAACCCCATATACAGTACGTGGAGAGTGGACTGTAACTAAATCACCCGCGGAGTGGAGTTATCACCCAAACTATAATTTTTAAATTTTGTTCATATCGACAAAAAACACAAGCAATGTTTCAGCCATTGGACCTCCGGGTTTAACCCGGAGGTCCATTGGCTGAAACTTTGCTTGTACTGGTTATGCGTTGCAACAAATTTGCAATTATTGCTTGGGTAGAATCTTCACTCTGCGGGTGATTTAGTGATAATACACTTTCCACGTACTGTATATCAACAGAGTGATCACCGTAGCATATAATACATACACTGTCCTTTATATTAGTTGGTAGGTGTGAAACTGATGATTTACTCTCTGAATGCCGACATGGTGAAATTGGAAAATTAAAATATTTTCTCTGAATGCCGATAGCGAGGGTTGTTAATTAGGTACAGTCAGTTCTATAAAACACTGCCCTTTGATTACTAAGTGTCGGCATTCAGAGAAGTGACCACTGTTTAGATTTCTGTTACAAAACACTGTCCAGTCGTAATCTCAGTCTAAACAGTCACGTAAACTCCATTACGGTTGGAGCTACTAAACGTATCAATTTTTGCAAACCCAAATGGGCACCCATAAAGGAACTTCACGAGCTAGCAAAAATAGAAACTACAGATACGCGATTAAAAGACCTACAAAACAAAACCCTCAATAGACTCCAAGATGGTGAATTAATGGTTGAGCTCAGTACAATAAAAAAACACTTTATGCGCCTTGAAAACCTCACGGTATTAATACAGCTGGTGGTACTACGAGGTACTAATAATCATAAAACTACAGCTGCGGTGAGTCTTCATTCATTATTATTTAAAGAACAAACACATCTAATAATGTTGGTAAAGTCGTTAAATATTTGGTCAAATCAAGTCTCGATTGAGAAATATTTCTTCTGTTGATTAAAAAAATGAAAGTTTATGATATTTTTTAAATTCAATGGATCGAAATATTTCATTTGGCCGGAAAACCAGCCGACTGAAATATTTCAGACGTTTGAATCTAATCATGGACGATGGAGTGTTTAAGGGCAAGATTGATTTCAGGCAATAACAGAGTCAAATTCCTTTCAGAATTTCACTTGGAGCTTGGAAGCTTGAAACTTCCATGCTCTAAAATTTTAACCCATTATATAATCATGTGGCATGTTGTTATCTGTGGAAATATGCGAGTGGATGCACGTGGCCCCGATGTCACTGTGTCGCCTAAACCCAGTGTGGTTCAACCCCCTCCCACCCTCACCTCCCCCGAACTTAATATTTATCTTCACTTCCATGTGACAGAAACAAAATCTCATACAGTTTGATATTGATCAATACAACACGCTGAAATCAGTTAGGTTAAAAATCAACCCCAAATCAACCGAGTTGAGTGAATATGAACTCAATTGTGTTCATTTAAAAATCAACCCCAATCAACTGAGTTGAATAAATATGAACTCAATTGGATTCATATTCACTCAACCCAGTTAATTTGGGATTGATTTTTAACCTAACATGTTTTTGAGAGAAGTCTGGGTTAACGTATCATGAGTATTGCATTGAAAGTATATCGATGGTGATTATAGCGACAGACTTATGTAAATCAACCCTGCATACTATGTTTGAAAGGAGGAGGGTCGCCTTTTTTCTTTGTGTTCCTAACTTGCAATACACTGACCACAAAAGTTGATATCCGGTCAAAATTATCTGCCCGCTTCCCCCACTGCTTTATAGAATCCCAGCCATCCAAATAGAAATGTGCGAATATTGCAGCTGAGATGCTATTTTCCTTTGTTTTTCTTGATTCAGGTGCATTTTTCGGAAATTTTCACAGGAATTCTATGATTCATAATAATTATTATCAGTTCATATTTTTTTAGTTTTCAATCAGTTCAGACTTATTTATAAGTTATTATATTTTATTTAATTTAGAACCAAAAAGAAAAAAAAAATCAATTAACCCTTTGAAACTGAAAGACCGCTTTTCCTGCCCAGAATCGTGATACAACCTGGTATTCATTAAGTAGATAATTGTTCGGTCAATTTGTGCTGAACTTTGAAAATATTGATTGATCTTCTCCCATGTAACGAATATGGACTCTTCCAATTGACGACACTGAACTTTTGTGGAAGATACCACTTGGTTCAAAGGGTTAATGGACGTTCTAAAGTTCATATCTGCAACATCTGCAAATAAAAAATAAAAAATAAATTAAATTGTCAACTGGAATTTAAAAAAAAAACAGTTCTACATTTTCGGAGCTCAAATAGAGGAGATTTATTTCAAAAATGAAGGAGTTTTTGATGAGGTATTTTGGAAACGTATTTATATGTCCCTATATATTTATGAAATGTTGTGAAAGATATTGGTAAACATTTCATCCTTCAAAAGTTTGCGATCTGAAAAACAAAATACTTGCAGCAAATCTGTCGAATACGAAGGACGCCTTAATAATTTGTATTAAGCTGGAGGGTATTGCGGGATCCGGATATTTTTTATTGATAATTATTTTATGAACACCAAATTTGTGGTTAAACAACAGGCGGTGGTATTCACATACTGAACATTATACGGTCCACATGTTGTTTGTTTACTGCGTTGAAATAAATGTGTCATTATTTCCCCGGGCAAATGTAAAATAGTAATTGCTTAGTTATGCTCTTTCCTCTGAAGCTCAAAAAGCTAAATGTCGTATAATGTCATATTTTGAACATCCGTGCCTATTTACGTCTGATACTGCCTGACTTTATTTCTACCCAACCAGAATGCTTGGTCGTGTTACAGAAGACAGTGTGTGACAAGGTAGAAGATTTGATTCCCTGCCTAATTTCTGGCAGACAAATAGGGTTAACTCTTTGCATTATGCTGGCGGTTATTCCTGCCAGTAACGGCATTTCTCTTGCCAATGAAACGAGTATAATTTGGGTATATTTTAATCAACTGTTGCCTCTGTAAATTGAACGAATTCTTTTCACCAATGATTCCTTGTGTTAAAATTTGATAATATTTAATCAAATCTAGCCATGGCCGCTTTGAAGCAGCCATGACTAGATTTGATAAAAATATCTTGAAAATACTCAGCGAGTTAAGAGTTAAGCATATAGTTTCACTAGGCGATGACACACCCATCCCCTCCCATCTCACATGCCAAGGAAAGAACCAACGACATATAAGTAATGTGCATCCCCTGTTTCTTGGATCCAAGTCATAAGAGTAAATGTCATGCAAAAATATTATTTTGGTTCCAAGTGTTTCGATGTAGAACCAACTTGCTCTATGTGCAACCAGCTGCTCCTAACGTGATAAATGACTCTTTACAGAACCAGCGGCTCTTAAATGGAAGAAATGGTTCCATAAGTTATCTCTTGAGATCAATACGCATTTCGTGGTCGAGCGGAGGACAATGTATTGTATATACACGACCCCTTCCCTCGAGAAGGTAGTAGGATGTTTTATAGTATTGCCACATATAATTAAGAGAAGCCATCTATGTCTCTTTCTGTTTCAATTAAATCTTTATGTTAGTTAACATATGGATAAATCTTATTCCGTCTTTGAAACAGTTATATTTTTCTGGCAGGGAACATTTCATCAACAATGTTTCACAAATACCGACTCCTGGAATCTTTCCTGCCGAGAAAAGATATGTGTTTCTTTTATTGCTGCAAAGATTATTGGTATAATCGCGCTTGGAGTCCAGGACTCTGAATTGTAACTTCCCTAAAGGCGTATAAATTGAATTAATCTTTACACATCTCTATTTTACTTTTCACAAAACAGCTGGTATATGGGGGGAAAGGAGGGGAGCTGGCGGTGTGGAATACATGATCTGCATAGTAAAATGACACTGCAGCTTTCAGGGGAGCCACAAAAAACTGAAGACATGGGGTGTTATAACTTACATTTCTCTAATACTCTCCCCATATCTTACAGTCTCAGAAATGTGGGTTCGTTGGTTTTACATACCAAACAAAGAACCCATTATTTTATAAAGATCCACGGATTCTATAGGATACAAGTTTTACGTAGAAATCGTATTCTATAGACCTACGTGTACAAATACAAAACTACAATAATGTGATCTCAAAACGTTGTCTCTCTTGACCCGATCGATCTGGACTGAGATTTCACAAATAAAATATTGCAAAATCAAGAAAAACAAGCGGAAAGAGCATCCGAAATGGAAAGATTTCGCGTTTGTGGGCAGAAAAGCGGACACACGGTCGAAATGCTTTGTCCGCTTTTCTAATGACATGAGGGTATTGATTTATTTATTTATTGGAGTTTAACGACACTTTCGACAGCCAGGGTCATGTCGTGTCAGACAGTTTACGGATGGAGGAAGCCGGAGTACCCGGCGAGAATCACCGAGCAACTGTCAGACTCCCCAGCGTACTAACTCAACACAAGCAAAGTTAGAATTGGTATTGGCTGAAGACAGGTGCACCGTAGACGTGCATTACGCCTTAGTACACAGCGTCACCGTGCCCCCACGAGGGCAATCGAGATTAAGTGGCTTGTCCAAGGACACAACGCAGTTATCCCTGGCGGGGATCGAACTGTGGACCTCTCGATTTGAAGTTCAATGCTGTTACCAGTGAGCCAACGCGCTCCCACATGACGGTACTGTATATTCCGTTACAATGTTATCGTTTTGTTATCGATATTAGTTCTCGTGGTGGCTTTTATGGCTCTCAAACGTCATCCCTAGTTCAACTCCTCAATTGAACATCTTCAGAAGGTAACAGAAGAGAAAAAGTTATTTTCCGTCCTCGTTATGGGTATGTATTTGAGTGCGGGCCAAATGAGATGTGATCGAAAGGCAAAACAGTATTTGCAAGCATCTTTTGTTAGACTAATATCACATATGATATCAATATAAATGCCCACTGAATTATGGACCACCCAAATCAAACGGTTGTGGAAAAGTACTTTTTTAATTGGATAATTAAGTTTGCTGTATCATAAATAGATGACCATAAAAAAATAAAAATAGATGTATATGAGCGTAGGCACACTAAGCACGGGTGGGGAATGCAAACATCCCTTTTGGTTCGTGAATATTTGTTGCCTCGTTAATCTAGACGCACAATGGGCATATTAGCAAACAATGTCTTGTGCTCTGAGGACGCCACAGTGTTGATCACACGTGTAAAAACTTCACTTTTGTTTAAGCCTTATCTGGACTGTCTCCAATTAAGTGAGGCTATCAAGTGGTATGTCCTATACTCCACAAAATGTATTGTACACGATGCAGTAAAGAAAAAAAAACGATAACCTTTTCCTCTTTTCTAATCACGACGCACTGCAAAACGTCAAATTATATCCTTGCTGAAAAGAAAATACTAATACTGACTTCAATCCGAGAAATGCGCAAAATGATATATAGAGAGTACCTATGTTTTGTGAATGGACACCAAAATTATTTCATGAATTACTTGCAGGTAAAATAGATATTGTCAATGAGCGACCGCAGGTCATATTATATTGAAAATTGGGCACCGGGACTCTCGAGTTTCGGATGGCTCAGAATCCTCTCGATGGAACTTTGACATCCATTAGCAAACATTGTGGTATCAAAGCGGACTTAAACACAGAGCAGCGATGCAAAGTACCGACCATGTTGAGGTTATCAGCATATGACGTTATATCAACAGGATATTCGTATCCACCCAAAGTACTTCAGGAACTGATGACAATCGGGAATTCTGAGAGACAGTATCTTCTCCGGCTTAGGACCGCCTGTGGCAGAACTGAAACGGGCTATTTACGCGCGTATTATTTAAGGCTATGCGCTCAGTTTATATCGGGTTTGTTTGCATCACATGTGGTTCAACTTGGTTTGTATCAGGAATATTGTTGAAAAAGATCACCGAGCCCCTGTTTTTATTGAAAATCTAAAATACATTCAGCGATTCTGTTGCCGATTGTAATGGCAAGAAGAAGAACTTTAAAATGATCAGCGTCAACCTTTGTTTTGGAACCTGCAGTAGCTTATTCTTTGGAGTATGGAACACTTTCATCAGACAATGGTTAAATTGGTATTCCTGGCAACTTACAGCTTCACCATTTCAGCCCTGCACTCCCCCACCCCCAGAATGGTATCGTCGTCGTATATAATACTGTGTACTGTGAAATGGACGATTTCATTCTGAATTTGTTAGGAGGTTCGGCAGAGCTGTAAGATTAAATTGTTACATATCCTAGCCACCGATTTATTATTCAATGTGCCTCATTCGTCGACTACAGATTTTGCAGAGACACTCTGCTCACCGGCTTGAAGTTTTAACATTATTTTAACCCTTTATCCAACGCAGACGATATCAAAATTTATGATTTTAAATATAATTTTTTAAATTGTTTCAAAACATTTCAACAAAACCATATCATGTGACCCCTCATTGGAACGAGCTCAATGAGCTCGTTCCAATGAGGGGGTCACATGATATAATTTCGTTGAAATATTTTGAGAAATTTATTTTTTTCATCTGCTCAATTTGCATATTACGCGGGCGGATGCGGGCGATTCGATAGGTAAATGGTTAACAGAATAATTCAAGATCATAACATCTTGTTAATCCAGGAAAACGGAAATCATTTTCCACCTCAGCTCAAGAACGTTCGCCATCATGCTTCATATATTGTAATTTTTCTTGTGCAGCCTTATATTAGCTTCGGAACCTTGTTGTTCCACTAATTATTGTACTATGCAGAATATCTGAAAGGGACGTTGAAGAGTTTACTTCGGCATTATAGTATGCATATTACTAGTATATTACCAGCTCAACAACGTTCGCCATCATGCTTTCATATTTTATAACAGACTTTCTTCTGCAACCAAACATTAACTTCTGAGGCTTGCTGTTCCACCAATTGTTACACTGCGGAGAATGTTTGGATATGACGATGGAGCGTTTACATCGTCACCATGACATGTGTATTACAAGTATATTACCGCGTGTTTGCAAGGCAATTAGAAGTTCATAACGTATCATTTATCGGGTCTGTGTGGCCGACGTTTTCATAAACACAGAATTAAGCTACAACGTCAATGTATACCAACATTTAATCTTCACATAACTACGGACGTGGATTACATGTAAATGTGGCGGTTAAATATGGCAAAGATATTAATAAACCAGAACATTCAGATATCATTGCCATGAACAAATTTTACAGCAAAGTTCCAAAATATCATTAATACCAAAGGATATCATTATCAATGCACCTACGAACTTATTTATTACAGTCCCGAATTTATTTCTTTACAGCTAATGAAGGCCATTTAAATAATTGAGATGACAATGATAACAACGAAGAGGCCTATACTTGTTATTCATTAAACTCAATGCAGCATGTCAACACGTTCAAAAGGTCTAACGGAAATGGTGAACAATTGGCCGGTACAGCATATTTGTAGCGGATGTTCTTCTTCCACATTGATACGAAGTTAGTATTTGGTACCGAGTATAGGTTATGAATAAAGGGTTTTAGAACAAATTAGACAAACGAACATTTTATTTCCAGGACTCGTATACACAAACAGTAGTTCACTGCTCGAATTAGAGGACGATTTTTATCCTAGAAAGGGGTGAGCAGAGGATTATTTCATGAGGCATTAGTACTCGAATCCAAGCTGTAAACAATTGTATTTATTTTATATTCTCCTTATTTGCTTTCCCAAAACAACCCTTTATAATTGATTCAACTCAACCGATTTCTACACAATTTTAAAAAAATAGTCCTTCATCGCCGAGAGTCGAATACGATGCTGGGAGTGGAATACCATTTTTGGCGAGTGGAAGTAGGAATGCGATTTCTATTGGTCATTAGGCCCCATCAACATTATATTCGTAAACATGAATGGTAAGTGCTCGACGGGTGTCCAGACGGATATAAGTATGGTTACTAAGGGAGGTCAGGAGGAGGTGAGTCGAGGGGTGCAGGTGGGGGAGATTGAGGATACACAGGCGTGCAGACAGTGTGATATGAGGTATGGTGGTGGTCGGCCAATGGACAGTAGTGGGGTGTGTGCCAATTGCAGTGATATTTTACAGTTGTTAGAGAAATGTGTTGGATTCGAGCGGGAAATTGCGGAGCTGAAGGGGAGGTTGGGGAGGGTTGGCGCATCTGGAATCACACCGTTGAAGGTTACCTATGATGGTGAGGTGGATGGAAGGCGGAATCCAATGAATCTCGGTATCCTGAAAATGGGTTACAGCAACATCCAGGATCTCCACAAGAAGGTAAGTAAAATTGCAACATTGATCCAGGCAGAGGACTTTGATGCGAGACGTGGCCAAGACACGAGAGTAGTAGGCGAGGGGGTTTTCGACCCCCATCTTGTGGACCCCGGTTGGTGGACCCCGGAAGTGACGTCATACCGCAATGTATTATGGGTATCACGTGGTTGTCATGGTAACCCATGTGGGCGGCCATGTTGTGACGTCATTGTCATGGTGATGGGTGATGTGAGTGCGCATGCGCAGCTCGTGTTGTTAGGGTGATACGTGCTTCCGTCGTCCATTTTGTATGAAGGGGCCGCCATCTTTGTTTCTATGGTAGCACGTGATTGCTATGTTACCCAATTGTTCTGTAATAGGACGGGGTATGTTTTGAGGGTATGTTCCTTTGTAGAAGAGTAAATCTAATTACCACAAACAACCCGACAATCCTTCCAAATCACCAAAATCCACCCGAAACCACCGAAATTGACTTTATTTCCCCAATTTATCAGCTTAGCACGCAGTGCTATAGTACTAAGGGGTACAAGGGGGTGCATTCGATTGAACAGGAGTAATGTTCTGGATTAGAATTCTCCCAGAATCCTCATTTAATTACCCAAATAAACCCGTCAAGTTGTATTATTTCGAATTCTTTAAGAATCCTTTTTTTGATCCCATGACGTTTTTTCCCTATTAAGAGTAGCACGTAATACCGAGGGGGTGTGTTCGTTTGAAGTGGAGAAATGTTCCCATTTTTTTTGGATCCCATGACGTTTTATTTCCTTATTAAGAGTAGCACGTAGTGCTATAGGACAAATTTACCCAGAAATCCATTATTAAAATTATAAGTAGGACCCATATGTGTACATGAAGGCCATGAAGCTAAGTTCCACCATATACTCATATGAGGATCTACCCAACAGATGTGTCGTACGAGGTCTAATTTACTATCCCTCATTTTGATTTTTCTTTGTACTTCGATGGAAAGTTAAAAAATAATAACACTAAATATAAATTTAAATTTCTTTTATTCAACAACAAAAATACATCTTTTTATGGTATGTAGATTGTCAGATATTCATAAACAGTCTTTCTGCAGATTGGACATCTTCTGAGTGGTTTACAGCAGTCTTTGCACAGGCACAAATGGTTACATGGTCGCGGAGCGACATTGGCTTCAGCTAATAAACGCACACTACATTTTGTCCTCCGTGAATCTTCTTCTTGAAATGATGTGTCCATTTCTTCTTCTTCTCTGATGGCCATTTCTTCTTGTTTTTCAACGTCCATGAATTCAGGCGGTAAATTATGAATGTAATAACAGTCTGGAGAATATTTTCTGTGTTCTTCTATAACATCATCTTCTGTTTCCCAGAAACGAACAATAATACCACAATGAAAACATTGAGTTCTGTCTCCTGTCCCCAAATAAAAGAATCCAGCTTTTGTCAGTTCATTCGGGGTTTTCACACTTTCACTTTGTAACATGAATTGAAATGTCTTGAGACGATTTTCCTCCAATGCATACTTGATGTGTTTTGGTGGTCTTTGTTCTGGTGTCTTTCTTATTTTTTCTTCTCCACGTAATAACTGCTCCAGTACTAGTGGCGGAACATCACGAAAATACGTTTTGAATGAAACGCTCATTCTCTCTACAAAGTCTCTTGGATTTCTTGTTTCTTGGTTTCTTGATTGATAATCATTCAGTGCCATCCTGATCAAACATGGAATAGTGAACATTCTTCAATTCTTTTCATCTTCATTCTTCTTTGGTTTTCTTTCTCTTTTTGGTTTGGGTTCTCCTATTTCAAGACTTCTCTTCTTTGCAATATCCACTGCTTTGGTCACTTGTTCCCAATCTCTGGTGGTAAACTGGAACCCAACGTCGTTCTTGAATAGTTGAATCTGTAAATCGTTGTTAAGTTTGAAGACGGTCACATTAGTAGACATCCTTCTTCTTTGGCTGTCGGAACACAAATGAGCTGAACACCAAGTGCACCAGTTTTTATAGTTTTCCTTCAATGCAGCGACATCTAGTGGCTGGTTTCCTCTATGACGTCATTAACCAACAGATCATTATCCATTAGATCAGTGGTAAACATGTTGGATATGGTTTCCATCGGTACAGCGCGACAGCGATGTTTCAAGTAAAACAAACAGTATTGTCCGCACACTGGTAATGGTCCTTGAAGGTGTTTTGTATTATACTTCCAATATCTGGAATTCTTCTTCAGGAAATTCTCGAATGGTCTGTGTTGTGGTGGTAATCCATAGGAATCAAAGTATTCTGCGTTGTGGTGACTCACAAAGAGAGCCACCCAATGTTCTCCTTTTCTGTGGTCTGGATCGTGTTGGCTATCAAAGCCACTGGTCTGTGATCTGGTAATCTTCTTGGTAATTTGTTTCTTGAAAATACACACAGAGTGATATTTCTTAACACGCGATCCGAGGGAAAATATTCTCTATTTGCAAAGTGTTTATGTCGAATAATCAAAGATGACGCTCCTGTTTTTATCTACTTCTATAATGTTCTGAAATTCGGCATACCCAGTAAGTTTATGGTGGTGGGCAGCGGTTCTTCAAAATGAATTTCTAATCTTAAATTTCCCCGTTTCACCAAATTGAAATGTTGACCATGAGACAGGTCTGGTGTCAGGTCGAAGACGAAGAGCGTGTACCCTTTTATGTACTCCTCTCTATCGACGTGATTTCCTTTGTTCTCGTACATTTGACCAGTTCCTTGAAACAAGGTAGCATAACACCGCGCCACTTCTTTTTGATCGAATCGCGGTTGTAAGGGCTTTGCGGGAATCTGTTGTCCATCCACATACAATGCCAGGTAATTGATGCTGTAATTTTTAAAGTTAAAGTGATTCTTTGAAAAGTTTCCATTGAAAGCATCGTTGTCCACACAACCACGACGATACGTTTAGGAAGTTGGTCTAAAAATAAATGTTCTTGTGTGATGCTCAGATTTCCCTTCGGCACCGAGAACACTTTGGTTTCTACTCTGTCAATGGGATATTTCGCAGTTGCCTTTTCCAATGCTTTAGTATGAGCCACTCTCACAAAAGGGTTGAGTCTCTCCTTTCTCACAAACATGGATACGTCTTGGATTTTGATTTTGAATGTTTCCCCATCGGCCATTAAGGCAATGCATCTTTTGACCTATTCATTTTAATGTGAACGTTAACTCCATTTAGGAGATAACGTGTTTGAAAGAACATGTCCAAATGTAACCTCCCAGTCATATCCACGACTTTACTTTTAGCCGTAAACTTTTTTCTTGTGGCAAATCCCTTGTTGTCATCCGTCCTATCATCCATGTGTCCCGCCGTGTCCTTGTACCAGAGAGCACCAGTCAGCTGTGACTTTTTGGCATCGGAGCCATAACTTAACAAAGTCTCTATGTATGCTCTGTAGTGGTAAGTATTATTGGACGGTGACACCAGTTTCTCGTTTAGACTGATGTCGACCTGGTTGAAAAGAGAATGCAGCCAGAGATTGAGGGGACCCACCTTTGCGTCGTTTGCAATAGGTCCACCACTGGAATCGACGATACATGCTTTCACGTACAGATAAGTTTGAGCCAAGTTCAGATAGTCGTCCCCAGATCCAGAAATGTTAAATTCTATCGGTCCACTATTCCCTATGTTGGCCAACGGTCGATGTTCTATCCATTGACCATGTTCTACACTAGTCTGTGTGGGTGGTATCGAAAATAAGTCGAGTTCGCTATTGACACACTCACAGGATTTTTCGTTGATCAAAGACATTATGCACCCAGAGCGTCAATTGTCTTAACAGTTCGCCTTCTTTTTATCGATCTGCCAGTTTTGCGTGGTGCTGCCCTTTTTATACCTCTGCGGCCGGGAGGATTCGACCCACCCACCACTTCGTTCAGAGCATCGATTCCAGCTTGTTTAAGTCTCCCGATAGCTGCCTGTTTCACATTTTTTCCTCTGATGACATCTCCAGCAAATACGGCTCCTTTTTTCAATAACTGTCTACCTATGGTTTTGGCTGTCGTTTTCAATAAGGGAAGGACTGCATTCTTCAGTCCTCCAAGTAAACTACCCAGCCCATGACCCATCTGTATTTGTGATCCCGAAAAAGCTGGCAGACCGCTACCAGCCTGTTTCGTGTAATACTCTTCGTATAATTTAGCATTACAACAGTAAGGCATTGTTTTATCAAAGAAAATTCAAAGATCGGCGCTTTCTGAAATGTAGTGTCACGGTCACTTTCCCAAGTTCAAAAGGCACTGTGGCTCCCGTGTCGTCCCTTATATACACCCGCACGGTGCTGAAATTCTTCCTTTCAACCGGTACATAGTGCACGTTTTCAAAAGTTTTGGAAATGATGTTTCCATATTTTCCTCTCACGGGTACGATGCGAAGTAACGGCACCCTAGTATTCCCCACTACCTGATCACGAACTAAGTCACAATATACGTAGAGTGAATAGAATCCTTGGTTGACATCGGCGACTCGAGAAGATTCAAAAGCTCCCGACTTGAACACACATTCGTTAAAACCCAATATGTTTTGCAGAGTGGGACTCAGTGTGAGTACGACCCCTTCTCGTACATTGATTCGAACTTTACCAGTGACCTCGTCTAATTCAAACTCTATCTTATCGTGACGTGGTAGCAGCAATTCTTTAACACCATTGATGCCTCGTATCACATCGGAAGGTTCCGAATATCGACCTTCTTTCAGAATGATCTGATAATGTTTTTTCGAATTCCAGTACACTGTGAAAAAAACTTCCTGGCCACGAATGTTAAACCAAGTGTTTGGATACTGGATCTCCGCCAAACCTACCTCCCATTCCCCCGTGAGGTTCACTGGTTGTTATAACTGGGTGGTGTACGTTGTCAGTGTGTTTTCTGGAAACTAGTCCATGGAACTGTTACTTGGTAGGGTCAGATAAAACATCACGTTTTCTTAATTGTAGGATTGGGCAATAAATATCCTATACTACTACTTAAAAGTGCCGTCCACAACTTGCTGTCCGTATTGTCGAGGGTAAGGTTAACGATGCTAGTGATGATGATTATGTATAGTATGATAATTTGGGAAAAGTAAGTAATCTCGCTCCTTGGGACTTTCTTTCCAAACAAAGGCCACGATCCGTTCGGAGTTCCTCCCTCTTCCATTTTAGTGGAAATTGAGCTCGTTCACACCCTTTTATAGGCTAGCTGGCTTTGGTGGATCCATGAGTTGAACGATGATGGATACCCCAACCATTTTACAAACAGTTCTCTCTTCTTTCCGCGACCACGTTTTTTGAGTACATGTTCAATTTTATAAATGTTTTTTGGTGTGACACGCTGAAGCTCTTCTGTGTAGAAGGACCCCTTCAATACTTCCCCACTATCGTCTTTTAGAACATAAGTGATGGGGTGACCTTTCTTGACAGATGCCACTGTCAATAATTCTTCTGTCCAATTGGGCAAGTAATCTTTTTCAAAAGTTTTCTTGACTTTACTAATTCTCACCCTGTCACCCACTTTGAACTTTGGAGACTTGTGTTTTAAGTGGTTCCCATAAAGTTTTTGCCAAACTTCTTCTTGATTGTCCAAACTCACGTCAACAGGGGGTATACCGATGCTGCGATGATGGGTGTTGTTATACGATTTCACCAAAGTTTGAAGTGGGAAAGTCAGTGTATCGTTCTTTGTAAAATATTTCCACATTTTGGTTTTCAAAGTTCTGTTAAATCTCTCAACTATGGAGCATTTTGTTTCTACGTTATGGGTTGTGAAAAATTCTACTTCTCGTTGTTTAAGAAATTTCTGGAAGTTTGAATTCAAAAATTCTTTGCCTTGATCAGTTTGTAACTTTAAAGGTTTTCGCCCCTGTTTGAAAATTTTAGCAAAAGCTTGCACTATGGAATCACCAAATTTATTTCGTAATGGAATCACCCACGCATATTTGCTGAAAACATCGATACAAGTCAGAAGGAATTTTGTGTTTTTATTGTATTTACTGATGCTTGTTAAATCAACTAAATCAGCTTGCCATTGTGCATCGATACCACTAACGATCACTTTCCTTCTTGGAAATGTGCGTCGAACGGGTTTGTGGAGGGTGTACGTGTCTTGACCCTGCAACCATTTTACAACTTGCTTAGTTTTTGTCTTGGATGCTCTTCGAAGAGAATCCACACCACCAAAATTCCCGGGAGCTTCGGGATCGTAATAAACGCTTTCCATTGGATTAATATTTCGACCACTTTGACGTACCGGCTACGAGTTTAGCTTTCACCTTTCTTTTAGCAGAGGGGGTGGCTTGGGGCTTTTTCTCTCCTACAGGCTCACGTCGCATAAAATCCCAACGTTCCCTGTGGCCCACAAGCTCCTGGGGAATATTACTTTCTCTGAGGGCCTGTGCCAACACTTCCCATCCTTTGGGTTGAAAAGTCTTTCGCTTTCTCAAGAGATCGTTCAAGAGATCGGTTATGTTGGAACCTACGACTGTTTCGTCTTTGTGGACCAACTCCCCCTTCTCATTCCAAGACAGATTGGTATCTGCTTTTATACGGTTCAGCAGCAGTTTGGCTTTTCTTTTCATGGTTATTGGAACGGAGTCTATAATATCTTCGTCTCTAGTATCTTTCTCGAATTCGACCCTAATAGGGCGAGGGGCCATGGCTTTTTGGCGAAATGTTAAAAATCTTTGAAGAATCTGATTATAATGGGTTATCTTATCAGTTTCTGTAAGGTTATTCGAATCTAAAATTTCACGCATTCCCCTGTCAAGAGAACTTGCGGCAATCTCGTTGGGCTGTTTGCTGATAGGGGCCTCCTGCAAACGTTCGAGCAACCTCGGTTCTACTAAGGCCATCTTTTTTGCGTATTCCATCACAACTGTCCGAAAATACCTTTAGCCGCACCAAGTAACACAGGCGCTAACAAAGCCCCTAAAAATCCTCCTTTTTGCAAAATTTGCTTCTTTTTTTTCTCGGACGTACCTTTCTTGGCAATTGTTCTCACAAGTTTTTTGTGTCGAACTAATTTAACTTTGTGAGCTTTACTTAGAGGTACGGCACCTTTCACTATGTTTAAGGCACACTCACAAATACAATTGATCAAGTCTTTGTCGGCGTGTTTCAAGACAGAATTGACCACAGTGGGTTTTGATTTACTCAAGAGCTTGAGAATCGCGATGTTGCGGTGAAGACGGTCAGACATGATTTCGACTCGACAGCAGATTTGCACTCCCCTTTTATACCTTCCGGAGGTACACATATTGGGTTTCTCCAGGAAATATTGGGTTCTTAGTCTCATGTGTTCGGGTGTGTCCTGCTTAAGATCTATTAACAGGTAACCATATGGGAGAGATGTGGCTTCGTCAAATACTTCTCGCAAAAATTTGGAATGACCAGGGTACATCTGGGCTGCCAAGTGTGTGATCTGGGAACGATCCCTGGGGTTTTTGAATAAAATCATGTAATGACTATTGAGAGCCACAGTTCTATGAACTTTGTTTTTGTCAAATAGATTTTGTACAATATAAATCACACTAATTTTACGATGATGACTTCCTTTTGTGAACAACCGAGACACTCGCTCATCCACATCGAGCATCAGATCATCTAAAATTACTAGACTGTCAGATTTTATTTCTTGAGGGAGACCCTCTACGAATTCTACTTGGGGCAAAGCATCATACAATAGTTTCCATTCACTATAACACCATATTATATGATTGGGAGTAGGAGTAAATAATTCTGCAATGTGTTGGATGACTTTTTTCACAAAAGATGATTTACCACTACCAGTTGGCCCACACAACAAACAAGTAAAAGGGTGCTTCCAGCGGGGATCCATGTTTACCTAAGAACATGATCTACTCACCCTTTTATACGTTTTTGGGAAGGAGGGCATCTAGCGAGTTAAAAAAAATTGTGTATGAGTGTACTGTATGCAAGGGAACTAATTTTCATTTTTGTTGAAAGAAAAAGGTTCGTCCTTGTCCAAAAGTAACCTATCAGGCCACTTAAAGACATCCACGACACCTTTCTCTGTGGTTGCCAAAACAAAATTCAGAATAACATGTTTCGTCCTTGCCCAAGGAAAACTCATCAGGTGGCTTAAGGGCAACCACGCAATTTTTTTTTTTTTTTTTTTTTTTTTTTTGTAATTTTTTTATTTTTTTTATTTTTTATTTTTTATTTTTTTTTGTTTTTTTTTTTTGTAATTTTTGTTTTTTTGTAATTTTTTTTTTCAACAACTTTTCAGAAACCAGTTGTCAATGGTCTTGTGGCTGTCATTGAACTAACAACCATATCATGTATGCTTGCTTTTTGTTCAGCACTCAACTGTTTGTTAATGAGATGAGAGTATTCACAAGGTGTTGGTGTTGGGTTCATGAGACTCATGTGCGTGTGCCACAATTTATAGACTTTGTCTTTACAGACTCTCTCCAGAGCTGCGTTAAAGCACGCATCAATTCTCTCTTCTAGAGTCATCATTAGACAAACATCGTGTTGTATTTGGCTCGGATGATTCACACTACACCCATAACACTTCTCAACAGCCACAGTGTCAATCAATTCTTCGACAAAATGAGCATATGCAGCATTCATCTCATGCTCAATTCTTTTCATTCTTAACTCTTTATCAACTTCATCAACAATATTTCCATAGTTTGGCTGAGGTGTTACCCTTACAGGGATCTTGTGAGACTTTAACTCATCCCACTTTGTTCTTTTCATTTCTATGTCAAGTGGCAGGTCGCCACTTGGTTCGCCATTTGGATTTCGTGGTTCAGCACTTATCACAACTCTACTATCTTGTTGTGGAAACAAATTGGCGTTGATGGCTGATTCCACTTCTTCTACTTGACTTTTCAACGAATTCCATTCTTCAATAGACAGAGCAATTCCTGTCTTTGTAGGAATTTTATCGTCAACAAATCTTCGGATGTGAATCTTTACTTCACCCTGATAACGAGTGACATTCATAAACGTTTGCTTTGAACCAAGTCGTAACATTTTCACTAGGTGTTTCTTCAAACGTTCAGCTTAAGAGAAAAACACTTTGTTGGTGCAATCCAAACCTCTTAGTTTTTCAAAGACAGCTCTGGGAAAAACTTTTTTCCAAGTACAGCTTATGAGAAAAACACTTTGTTGGTGCAAACCAATTTTTAGTTTTTCAAACACAACTGGTGAATCAGTCAATTGGTGAAAACCAAGCTCTTCTCCAACCTAGCTTTTGGTAGTCAACCAGTGATCCAGACCCGAAAATCCGAATACTATTCGAAGTTGGTCGCTGGTATTTATACTTTTTGGGGGGATCGAGCTGACACTTCTCGCAATCTGATTGGCTTTTGAAAATGTAATCTGATTGGTTTAAATTTCTGCAATCTGATTGGTCAGTTTCCTAAACTCAATGTAATCTTGATCCTCAGATAATTTTTTTTCTCAAAATTTAAAAGTGGTATTACAGTCAGATACGGAGACTACCAGATCTGGTGTACACATTAATACAACAACTCCAACACATATTTGTTGGAAATTATGTCACCAACATACTTGTCGGTTAACATCAGTTCACTGTTTCAACTATTCACCAGGTCCGGTGTACACATTAACACAACAACTCCAACACACATTTGTTGGAAATTATGTCACCAACATACTTGTCGGTTAACATCAGCTCCCAGCTCACTGTTTCAACTATTCACCAGATCTGGTGTACACATTAACACAACAACTCCAACACACACATTTGTT
Source organism: Pictodentalium vernedei (assembly GCA_031216915.1). NCBI lineage: Eukaryota > Metazoa > Mollusca > Scaphopoda > Dentaliida > Dentaliidae > Pictodentalium > Pictodentalium vernedei. The sequence continues at coordinate 270,648,932 of CM062290.1, forward strand.
GGAAATTAAGTCACCAACATACTTGTCAGTAAACATCAGCTCCCAGTTCACTGTTTCAACTATACACCAGAACTGGTAGAGGGTGGATTGTGGTTACAAGACTGGAGAAGAATTCAAAGAGACACATATTGATGCCTTAAGCATGCATACCTGATAGGACTAATGAAACTGTATGATTATATGCTTGGAGGAATACTTGGAGGTGTTATATGTCTAGTGGAATTGTGGAAATGCCATCAGCTTGCACTTGTCTCTTTGGGTAGAAGTAGGAGAGGCCGTCTCTGCTCTGCTTATATGTATACATGTGGTTGTCGTTTACAACAAATCCACGATTTATGCCTGTTCCACTCTCCTGCATTTGCAACACTTCCAAGTATTTTCTCTTGTTGAGGTCGTTGTGGCGTTTACTGATGCCCTTGCAACTGAACTTGTCCTTTGGACCGAAACAATAATATGTTTTGCTGCAGAGACCGATTATACTATCGCCTTGCCACTCCACTTTAAACAAACCAGGAGTTCTCTTATCGTATGCCTGTCGGTCTCTACAGCATGGGTTTTCAGCTGACCAGTTTTCACCTTTCATTTTTGCTGCAACATAATCATTTCTGTGTATATCACACGCTTCGGATGGTAACCAATGATGCAGCTCTTTGAAAAATTGTTTTTTCATGTCGGGTTTTACCACTTCTTCCAGAGATGGAGCACTAAAAGCTATATACAGTGAATCCGTGTCCATTTCACATACCTCGTAGTCACACCGATCTACGAAGGTATCAATGAAGTCATAATAAAATTGAAGCATTTTCAGCTTTGCATACTGGTATACAAAAAACCCGATGGTCAACGGCAAGTCCAGATTGATTCTTTTTTTTGTTCATTTCCACCTCATAAAGGATATCACTGAGGGGATTAAGAGTTCTGAACGAAACATTATTTATTGCCTGGGTGACTTCCTCCTCTGAACAATAACATACGCTACGAAACTTCTCCTTATTCGTAACAGTCTTGCCATAGCCTGAATTGCCCAGAAGTTTCATTGTATCTGCTACAATGGCCTGATTTGGATCTCGGTCACCCTGGCGTCGAGCCTCGGACACTTCATTCCCAAACCTTTGAAAACATGCTTTCGGCTGGTATTGCACAATCTGGTAAATGTGCGTAACTTCCAGCCCATGCTGTATATACCATTGCATCAAAGGAGTGGTGAGCAATATTCTGTTTCCAAAATAACTGCCGATCAGCGATTTCCGAGGCTGTCTCAAAATTTTGTTTGCTTCAGCAAAAGCTTTCATATGATCGCCGATATCCATTTTGGTGATGTTGATATTTTTGAATATCGGCGTCATCTCTTCAAAGTGCGACCTCAATTTATCTGGCACCTGGATATCACATAGTACAAGGCCAAACAGTTCATCATTTAAGATTTGTTTCACAAGTTCAGTTTCTGTTATTTTTCCTCCAGAGCTGGCTGAATCGGAAAACCCACGCAAGAATGTTTGGAGAGTGGGGTCTTCTCTCTTCATGTCTCTCCATTCACACTCAAAATTTCAACAAGATTGTAACCGAGCTCTCGAATATATTTTGAGTTGGCTTCGGTTTCTTCGAACAATTCTTGCATGGGCTTTTTTCTGATTTCGTTATACAAAACGAAAGAACCATCTTTCTTCTTATTCAACCGGCACTCGTGACCGTGCCAAAAGCAGCCATGAAACTGATAGCAAGTCTGTGTGGTGGCGCTCCATCCATCTACAGGCAAACGTCTTTTGCCGATGCGTTTCTCAATTCCGTTGAACTGGTGACGAAGCTTCACACCGTCTCTTGCCGCAATAAACTCCAGCCATTGCTCCGCCATTCTCCCATACTTGTGGTTATACTCGGGTCGAAAACCATTTTCTTCCCTTCGTCGCACGTACCAACCAGTAGGCATATCCTGTGTCAACGACCACAAGTATAGGGCATTGGCATCGTACCCAACAACACCGGCACACACTTTTGCTTCGTCACCGAAGTTTGCTTTCCTCACAAAGGTACTATCTTTCTCTTGGTGACGATTAAAAATGATGGATGGTCCACCAACAATATGATCTTTCACCAGATGATGTAAATCTTTATTTTTTTCATCAAACAGTGTGAAAAAGACCTCGCTTTCTACTGTGCTGAAGAGGTATTTCAGTGTCAACCCCGGGACGCTTATACCATCCTTGAACATATCGATGGATCTTTCTCGATAAAAAGCACACTGCTTTTCCACAGCTTCAAGAAATGGCTTAACATCCCGGTTGTTATACCACGTCAGAAAATCTCTAAACGTGGTCATACCATTCTCTTTCCAAACTTGTTTGCAATAGGAATAATCATCTGGTGAAATATTCTCAGCCTTTAGAGAACTGTAAAAAGCCTCGTACTCTGGCAGGTGATCACATTCCAATTTTTCCAAATTGGTAATCCACTCGTAAGGTAAAAATCCTTTGGTGGCTGAACAATCAAAAGCTTTCAGAAATTTGTCGTAACTGAAGCCAGGTGCCAGATAATTTGTAATGTCAAGAAATTTAAATGAGTCCGTTTTCACACACATGAAGTTGTTTGATTTTTTGACAACAAATTTTAATGGGCTCTTCAATTTCAGGAAAGCCATAAACTCACGTTTTATCACATTTATGTCATACTTCCCCGAATTGAAACCCAATACAGGTAATTCCATCATGTAGCGATGGAGTTCTTCCTCCAACTTCTCCAATGGGTGAGGTTTGGAATTTTCCTCCTCCGCAGTAGATTGTTCTAGTACTTTCATGTCTCTAATTTTTTGCTGGAGGGCAGTCATTGTATAAAAATGAAGCTGTTGCATTCTGTGATAGCTCTCTGTCGACATTGCCGTTAAATAGGTAAACATTTCATTTACCAAGCCCTGCGGCTCACCTTTTGACACGAAACACTGTGGTTCATCATAACCTGGTATGTTACTGCACACACTCACACTGAGTGGTTTGTGTTCTGCTTCCCAGGTTAACTTTTCACTATTTACAGGCAATGTCGATTTATCAAAATACGACTCAAAGTCGTAAGTTGCCCTGTAGGGGAAAAAACGATCCTCCTGTGGTACCACGATTCCCTCGTCCTCTAATTTTTCAAAAATTGTCTGGGGGACGTGGTACACTCCACCAGGATAACGGTAACTAACATCTTCCGTACAGGTTGTTTCATGTCGATTTGCTCTGTCAACTGTCTTCCACAATTTGCCACATTTCCTACATGAAAACGACTTACAATAGTCGTCGATACTTTGTATGTAGGAAAAATTATTTGCATAGACATTCACATACATGGTTTCAGGGTATCGGCGATGTGAGCGCTGAACCACCTCGGCAACAACACCATCGTCATTTTCCACAAGTTGGCACACGTTTATGTTCACTTCGAAGCGTTTTTCAATTTGGGATATTTCTTGTAGGCTTACACCGCCGAAATCTGTCTTATCAACATCCGTATATTTACGGAACAGTGCATCAGTGGTTGTATTCAGATTGTGTCTCGTACAACCACTCCACAATGCCAGACACCTGAATAAACACAAATTATCATCATAAACGAAATTGTGGTGCTCGTCTTTTACTAGACCCACAATGGCTTTGTTGTTCGTGATGAAATCTGGCAACTCGACTTCACCAGCACCGATTGGGTGGTCCTTAATCTTGGTAACAAAAAAGCTCACATTTGTTAAACGGTGGACCACCCATTTAGTGTTTGGGCGTTGCTGTCTAGCCCACTCCAGAATATCTTCATGGTAGATCGTTTCCAGAAACTTTTCAAAGTCTTCCTGGTTACACACCAGATGTGGTGAAGGCAACACCCGAGAATTATTCTGTGAGGCATGATAATACCTCAACACTCCAGTCTCATTATTTCGGAGCACAAAACCATAACTCAAATTTATTTTAAATTTCCATCGCTGTGATTCGAAGATGGTGGTTTTGAGCTCCGAATTAAAGTCAGATAAACCCATCAGCCTATAATTGTATAAATCTTGTACCCGTCTGTTTACAGCATGGTGTGTTCTTATAGAACTCCAACACTCCCGGTACAAGTTTATCAATTCAGTGTCCTCATCAGTCTCTATAAGACTAGCATCAAAGTTTTCGGGGTCAATATCAAATGAGATCGTGTTTTCAGTTGGTCTCATTTTTTTTACCCCAGCCACAGGTTTGGTCGGTGCTTTCCTTTTAACAGACACAGGACGGTGTGCAAAATTTCTATGCCTGTTAAAATGTAGGAGTTGGGTAAATTCCTGACAACAATCCATACATGTCCATGAATCACCACATTTTTTCAAGTGATACTGGAGATTCTCCAGTCTTGTAAAAGATTTTGTGCAGTACGGGCAAGAATGATTTTTTCTACCTTGGTGCACTGTACGTACATGCCTATTTCTGTTGCGCTTATCGGTAAATATTTTACCGCATTCTTCACACTCAAACGATGCCATCATTCAATAATCTCAGCACTCGGATTCACAACTTGATCTTGGGGTACAATTTATCTATTTTTCACCCAGATAAACAAAACCAAATGTTTTCACAGCTTATGAGAAAAACACTTTGTTGGTGCAAACCAATTCTTAGTTTTTCAAAGACAGCTCTGGAAAAAACTATTTTTTTCCAAGTACAACTTTTGAGAAAAACACTTTGTTGGTGCAAACCAATTCTTAGTTTTTCAAACACAACTGGCGAATCAGTCAATTGGTGAAAACCAAGCTCTTCTCCAACCTAGCTTTTGGTAGTCACCCAGTGATCCAGACCCGAAAATCCGAATACTATTCGAAGTTGGTCGCTGGTATTTATACTTTTTTTGGGGGGGGGGGAGGGGGATCGAGCTGACACTTCTCGCAATCTGATTGGTTCTTTAAAAGAGCTATCAAAAAGGAAAAAAATCCTGGAATCTGATTGGCCAGCTCGCTATTAGAGCTGGAATCTCGATCCCCAAAGCGCTTCAAGTGTGTTTTCGACTGCACATAAAATTGAAAAAAATAAATTTTTTTCAGGGTATTTCAGCATGGAAAGTGATATTATAAAATAAAATAAAGTGCGTAAAATATATTTTGTAAAGAAAATTATTGTGAAATTAATTTTTTTAATGTAATTTGATGGTTTAAAGTGAAAATAATGCTGTGTTTTCGGCGTGCCGATCAGGACTGACAGTAGGCAAAAGCCTATTTAGTACAGTGTTCGCCTCGTCATTTTCAATGCAATGAAAAAAATATATAACCCATCAATACATCGCCAAAAACTTGAAAACTACGTAAAGGGCGAATAAATAAAGCGAGAAAAATTATTTTATCGTGGAGAAAAGATTTTTTAAATATTTTTTGGTTGAAAAAATGTTTGGTCAGTTTGTCGGCTTCTTTCTGGTAAATCGAGCGTAACGTCGCTTAGAAAAGCGATTTCACTGAATATGTGATCCCATTACATTCTCATTTCCAGAAACTGAATTAACGTTGATAAGAAAATGATCTGTTGACATTTATTTTGTAAAAAATTGCACAGAACGTGGTATTTCGGTACACCCAAAAACAAGGTTAGAATTTGCGAACAAAGCGTTTCGCACTGTTGACTGTGTTGTCAAGGAGATATACACAAACAGGGAGGGAGATAACTGAACCAGTTTTACGTTCTCACCAAATTATCAGATGGCGGTGTTCGACCCAACATTGCATACGCAACGAGTTCTTTAGAGAGCGCAGTCTTTTCAAATAATTGGTTAACATTGCCATTGTGGCAGAAGAAAATATAGCGGGCTGCAAAGCATTTCTTGGGGGTGTACGTTAAACAAAAACCGGAACATTCTGGTGTACTCCGTACCAGAAAAATACTCCTATTCAATCGAACACGACCTTTTAAAAAAATCTATAGCACTACGTGCTACTCTAAACAAATCTATTTCAGTTAAAAGCAGGATTCTGCGGGGAATCCATATCAAATAAAGTCGTTTCCGGTGATTTACGGCCATTCTCGGGCTCATTTGGGTAATTATACAAGCAAGTCTTCCAGAAAATACTCCCAGTCAATCGAACATACCTGTTACAGACCTCTTAGCCCTATAAGAAGCCTTTGGGTAACATAGCAACCACGTGCCACCATAGAAACAAAGATGGCGGCCCCTTCATACAAAATGGACGACGGAAACACGTATCACCCTAACAACACGAGCTGCGCATGCGCACTCACATCACCCATCACCATGACAATGACGTCACAACATGGCCGCCCATATGGGTTACCATGACAACCACGTGATACCCATAATACATTGCGGTATGACGTCACTTCCGGGGTCCACCAACCGGGGTCCACAAGATGGGGGTCGAAAACTCCCTCGCCTACTACTCACGAGGATCGGGTAGACCAAGTAAGAGGGTATGCGTGGATAGGTGTGGGGTGAACAGAAGGCCAGAAAAAGGGGGAAGGGGGGGGGGGGCATGTACATTAACGATGATTTAAAACCGTTTCTGATCACAGACCTGGAAGATGTCAGCACCTCGGCTGAGGTATCGAAAGAAATTGGATGAGTAAAGATCAATCTAAAAAAAACAAAAGTATTGTCCGTGGCATTGTGTACTGTTCGGTGGAGGGAAGCAAACCCGAGTGGAATGACTCGATATACTCAACACTAAGGTCCAATATCACAGAACTAGAAAACATAGGGATTGGTATAATTTGACGGATGACTTTAATGGACACATAGGTGATAAGAAATAAGGCATAGAGGGCGGGGACAAGAAAGTCAACACGAATGGAAGGAAGCTGTTAAACTTAAAAAATGAGCTCGGTCTTTAGATTCTGAACAGGGGCGCGAGGTATAAGGGGAAATGGAGAGGAACTACAGAAAATCAATACTCGACTATATGTTCACAGATATTACTTTATGGAGGGAGGTGATAGGGGTAGAAGTGGATGATGAGGGTAAAGGGGAGTTGGATAGTGATCACAACTTAATTACATTGACGATCAGAGCCAAAAACTAAGTGAAAAGCAAAGGAAGCTTTAAGGGGATTTGGGAACTCAAAAAGGATGCTGACTGGGCGAAGGTCGAAGAAAAATCGAAACCAAAGCTTGCAACTGCACTCAAGGGAGGCCAGTGTCCAGAAACTGGTCGACGCCATAGTTGCGAGCCTGGTGGAGGCAGAAAAGGAAAATGTAGGAAAGATTAGGGTGCCAACACTGGAACTTTGGTACAGAGTGAACGAAGAACTGAAAAGGGTAGAAAAGCTAAATGTGCTGCATACATGAGAAGTAGAAAACCCAAGGGGGCGGAAAGCAACGAGGCCATGGTAGTAAAGGAAGAATACCAACAAGCACGAAATAAAGTAAATAAGATTAAAGACGAAAATCGGAGAGTGTGAGATAGCAGTCTTATTGGGACGATACGAATGACAGGGGGTCGAGTTCGAACGTATTTTGGAAATGGGTGAATAAACATAACGCAGGAAGTAACCCACAGAGTATTAAAGTAGATGGCAGATTTATTTATATTTATTTATTTATTGGTGTTTAAGGCCACATACTTATGCACAATGGCTAATCATGACCGTGACAGTTTTGCGAGTGGAGAAAGCCGGAGTACCCGGAGAGAACCACCGAGCAACGACGAGCAGCTGCCGGCTCCCAACATCGTAACTCCGCACTGCAGCACAGCACAGGCAAGATTAGATTGGTTGAAGACATGCGCACCATCGACGTGTAGTACGCATTAGTACACGGCGTCATTGTGCCCCCCATGTGGACAATGGGGGTTAAGTGCCTTGCCCAAGGACACAGCGCAGGAGTTCAAATCGATCTCTCAGACGGTCACCTATCCGAGGACTGACCGGGCTCGACGTTACTTAACTTTGGTGATCTAACGAGAACCAGTTACCGCAACGCCACCGCGTTCCCCGGTAGATGGCAGATACAGACGATCAAGATCAAATCGCATCAGAACAAGCCAAACACTGGGAAAAGGTAAACGATAAGCGATGGGGCCTTGGGAATCCACCGGAGGGTCCGAACCAGGGTGAGGAAAATCTATCAAACTCCGTGTGTAGCGGAATTAAAACCGAGGAGGTGCGAAATGTGATCTCAAAATTAAGGAATGGAAAAGCGGTAGGGGTGGACGAAATTCCAAACGAGTTTCTCAAAAAGGGGGAGAGGAACTCTGTGAAAGCCTAACTGCCCTATTCAATTTAACCATAGAAAAACAAGAGGTCCCAAAAGGGTGGAGAGAAAGCAAAGTGACATTTATTCACAAAAAGGGGCAAAAAGACGTTTTGAATAATTATCGAGGGATCGTCAGTAGCAACATTGGAAAGGTTTTCTATATGGAAGATTAGAGGAGGTGATTGAGGAGAAGGGTTTTTTGGGAGAGATTCAGAATGGCTTCAGGAAGGGAAGGAGAATCACTAACCATCTTTTCACGCTATCCCCAATGATAGAATCCGCGAAAGAAAAAAAAGGATGTTTATGGCATTTTGGATGTTAAAAAAGCATACGATAGAGTATGGAGGAAGGGTATGTGCCGAAAGCTTCAGGCTCTGGGCTTGGGAGGCGAGTTTGTTGGAATTCGGAAAGCACTGTATAAAGATGTAGAGTGAACTTAGCCTGTGTAACATAACAACAAAACGTGTGCCTACGGAATAGGCCTAAAGCAGGGGTGTATCCGTTCGCCAATTCTTTTTGCATTGTACATCAAAGGTTTAGGAGATGAACTCCTGCGTAGCGACGAGGGGTTAGCAGTTAGGGAATTGAAGATCCCAGGGCTATTTGCTGCAGACGATATGGTGCTAGTGTCAGAAAGCGAAGAAGGGCTAGCGGAAATGCTGTGAATTGTTGGAAAATATAGGAAAAAATGGAGACTCGAACTAAATGAAAACAAAAGCAAAGTTACACACGTGGGCCGTAAAGTGGACCATACTTGAAGGTGGAGTGTGAGTGAGTTTTGAATTTCGGAAGGTAGCAACAAACTTCCTAGTGTAGGGGAGACAGGTGACTACGAGTAAGTGGGGGTAAATGTAAACATTACAGGAAGAGGCATCTACCGAAACCACACAAATAAATTGATTCTGAAGAGGAGGGGAATCCTTAACCAAATGAAACTTATTGGGAGAAACAGTTTCAATAAGGTTTTCGTGGGGAAAACCATTTGGGAAATGGTGGTTCTGCCAAGTATAACATATTGTACGGCAGTGGTACCCCTAAACCAAACGGCTATAAAGAGCTTGGAAACCCCGCAGAACGATGCAGGCCAGTGGATAACGGGGTCAAGTAATGCCGCAGCACTAGAAGCAATCAGGGGTGAGCTTGGGTGGATGAGGATCAAGGACAGGATAGACTTATTGAAACTCGGTTATCTTAATTATTTGGTAAATCTCCCCGACAGCCGATGGTGTAAAGTAATGTTCCAGAGAATTTTCAACTCAAGTATCAAGACAGAGTGGATGATCCAAGTGAGGGAGCTAATAGAGAATTACTCATTGGAGATCTCGAACCTTGGCGTAGATGCAACCCAGAGTAAAAAAATCGTCAGAGAAAGGGTCATGGAGGATGGTAACCTTAATTGGAGAGAGGGGTTCAAATCAAAGAGATCTTTGAGTGGCTTGCGTGAGAAAGAGAAGCCTGGTTTTGAGGAGTACCTTGATGACACCTTTGGGGGTCACTGTTGTTCAAGCTGAGGTCGCGGTCCCTGTAGCTGAGAGGAAGAACTGGGGAAAGCAGTGAAAAGGAGTGTCAGACGTGCAATTCAGACGTGGTGGAGATCCTGGAACACTTTCATCTAGAATGCCTAAAATACCAGTCTAAAAGAATAATATTCACTGAGAGTCTAATGGGGAAGTGGGATGGGAGAATGAAGGACCTGTGGTTAGTGAGTGACTCAAAGGAGAGGGTTAATATGCTAATCGGAGAGATTGGGAAGAATGGAGCAAAGGATGTCATCAAGCAGTTCGTCTCCGAGTGTTGGGAGGAGAGAAGAAGCGTGGGAATAGGGAGTCATTTGGGAGCAAGGGGGAACCAGGGCCTTCTCGCCCGAGAACCGCGACAAATCAGCGGCCGGCCAGTGATGTTATTATTATTGGGGGAAAAAAGGAATGAAAATAACATAAAAAGATTTCTTTGCTCCAAAATAATTTGAAGTTCAAACCGACTTAATAGTTTTATCTATTTTGCAGACCCAAACAAGTGACCCCCACGTTGGAGCAATCTTCAAGGAACTACATTGCAATGGCTACAAAAGTAGACAGATAATTGAGACAGGATCGCGATTGGGCCACGATCTCGTAACATTGTGGAATCTCACTTGTCAAAATGGAAATTCTAGAACATTCAATATGAGATTTTATTTTCGTCTGGTTTTTTATGCGGTTTTACATTCGCAATACCTTATTCAGGAAATTTCTATCCTCTGCTATACATGAGCGGCGATCTGATCGCGAAAGAGACGACATTTGTGATCTGAGTACTGTTCAGCCTACATGAACAACGAATAAGAATTTTCAAATAATATCAATGGCGAATTTGCTTTTTTTCAACTAGTGGAGTGTTAGCTTATTTTGAGTTGTCATTATTCGTTGGTCAATAACTGTTTTGTTTCAAATTATTGGAGAGTACCGAAGGTACTCTCCAATAAATTGCAACAAATCAGTTTTACTTTATAAAACTATACTTTCTCTCAACTGAATATGAGGCACGTAGAAGTGGGGGCGCGGTGGCGCAGTAAAGCGTACTGCACGTCGATTGTGCACTTATCTTCAACCAATTCTAACCCTGCTTATGTGGAGTAAGTACGCTGAGGAGTCTTGCAGTTGCACGCCGCTGCTCGATGGTTCTGTCCGGGTACTCGGGCTTCCTCCATCTGTAAACCTATCCGCGTCGAGGTGACCCTGACTGTCGAAGGTGTCGTTAAACCCCAATAAATTAAAAAATAAATGAGATACGTAGTAAGAAAACGATAAATATATGACATGCACGTTTAAAGAAAATATATACTTTTTGAACTGAACCGGCCAGCCCTATTCTCAAAAATCGCCAATTAATTTTCATTATTATTTCATTTTTTATCTCAAAAACATAGGTTATGGCCCTCATTGGAACGAGCTCGTCGAGCTCGTTCCAATGAGGAGTCATAACCTATGTTTTTGAGGCAAAAAATGAAAACAAATAGTTATTCAAGAATTTTTTTGTCTGTGTCGTCTGCTTTTCATCTTAGGTAAAGGGTTAAAGAAAACACAGATTTTTTGAACTGAACAAGGCAAGTGAATGATCAAAGAAGGGAATACATATTGCTGCTCAATCCAAAGTCAATTTTTTTTTTCGTTTGTCATTGTAACGTGAGGTCATTTTAGTTGTAACAATAAAACTGTTAAAGTCACAGGTGTGTTTACGTGTAGAAAGAACAATTTCTTCACTTTTATTGGAGATATCGTCTCCCGGATGCTTTTCAGAGCCCAAAACTATTTATTCAGGCGGGAAATGTTGCTTTCATTACTGTTTTGTATTGTCGCGAAACTTTTGCAAATGCGTAGTTAACGCGCAAATAAACAACAAAACTATTTTCAAAACAAATAAATTACACTTGAATGAATTGATTGTGAAATTAAAACATTCCCCACCACAAACAGAATAATAGTTTCTCTTGTTTGTTGCAGTGATAAATAATAATTATCCGTTAATATCAAAGAACATATAATTGTTTTTTCTCAGAAACTTGAAAAATGTTAGATTCAAATCGTTCTTTTTATCTGTGACGCAATCAATAGACCATAATGCCGTCAAATAAAATTTCACGAACATGCGGACATGTTTTGGGGATCTTTTTTTTTAAAACACCTGCACGTGGTTTGAGGTAATTTGATTAATAGTTAAATTAAGTGGTAGAATTTTTATCGCTGGAAATTAATTTCTTGGTAAACACGACATTTTTCGTATATAAGAAAGCACATTTCCCCATCTGAAACCGTTACCTTAATACTGAAGTCTATCCCAACATCTTTAAATATGAAGAACATTTGTATGATTCTGCTGGTGGCTGTCATTGTAAGTAAATATTATACTTCTATTTTCAATCAATACATTTTTTTGAAGGTGGAGACGAACAGTGTTCGCGCTGGCGGGTGCCACTGGAGCCAATTGCACTAAAATTGATTTGACACCCACAAACCCTGGTTGGCTAAAATGTTAGCATCAAAAATGTTTATTTCACTTGTGAAAGAAAGCCAGGGTAATAATAAAGAGTACGATCGAGGACGAAACAAAAAAAAATATATAAACAATAGTTCACTGCTCGGATCGAGTACGATTTTTATCGTCGAATGGGGCGCGCGGAGGATTATTTCACGAGGCGTTAAACGATTGAAAAAATCCGCGCGGCCCACCAGAGAATTAAATCGTACTCGAATCAGTGCAGTGAACTTTTATATTTATTTATTTTCTCCTTATCGTTTTTCCCAAAACAGCCCTTTATAACTGATTCAACACAACCGATTTGTAAACAATGAAACAAATGGCATACAATACTGGAAGTGGAATACCATTTTCGGTGTGTGGGAGTGGGGATACGATTTGTTTTGTTTTGTTACTTCACACTTTAAACATAGGTCTGCTTATTTTCTAGAGAGCGTTTTCCTGAAATTTCGTGCCCTGTTTAGGACAGTGATTGGTCAGGAAGAGCATTCTATTCAGAATGTTTTAGGCCTCCACTTCGGGAAACTGTACCTGTCTACGGCACTGCGGATGCGATGGCATTTTTTTTATAAATAATATGCGACCATGGTTCAGGAATGCGTTTGGGCTTTGAACAGATGTACAATAACACTGTTCGTCTATAGCGTTGACAGGTGAGACATCATGCCCATAACAACACTCCAAAGGAACAGTTTCCTAAGATGGGGTCCATGTGAGATAAATAGAGTTGTGGAGAGTACGTCCATGCCTGCTGAAGATTAATAATACAAATAACAATCGGTTTCTATTTTCCACGACTCTTAACTTTTTACTTCTCCATATAATCTTCACACGCAACAAAAGTTGGGGAGACCTCTTGGAATTGAAGCAGTGTTTGTTTACAGTGGTTAACAAGGTCTGTTTAACTTTACAATGTGACCCGGTAACGAGTGTCTGGGCTGGGAGTCGTTCCAGGTGGGTAGGATAGGTATTCAAGACCTGTTAATATTGACTTTACAATTGTGTTGTGGTTATAATAAGATATTGAAAGTTGCCATTAACACCAACTAAACAACAGTATAACCTTTTAACCCTTTACCAAACGTAACGGCCAAAACCGGCCAGCGCTATTCTCAAAAATCGCCAATTAATTTTCAAAATATTTTCATTTTTTGTCTCAAAAACATAGGTTATGACCCCTCGTTGGAACGAGCTCGTCGAGCTCGTTCCAACGAGGGGTCATAACCTATGTTTTTGAGACAAAAAATGAAAAAAATTAGTTAATCAAGAATTTTTTTTGCAAGTGTCGTCTGCTTTTCATGTTAGGTAAAGGGTTAATAAAGATTAACCATTTCAATGATACTCTGGCCCCTACCATCTTTTATTTTGTGTTTATTTATTGAAGGTGTGCCATGTCGTATATGCTAGTAGCGAAACTGGGAACAGCGGAGAGAGCAACAGCAGTGATGAAATGACTAGTAAGTTTTTATACAATGATTACCTATTCTACTATATATGAAAAGCCTATGACATAAATTTGAGCTTTATACACCAATTGCGGTGAACACGCCAGCAATGGGATTTCAATAGCTAAAATTTGCACCTACAGTGGAACTACATCCAAGTTGACCTTTGGTGACGTCGACCTGAATGCGAACTTGTTTAAATTTAATGCACGTCGTCTTGCGAAGAGTGAAATGAAACCGGCAATTATTTATTACGTTTTTAAATGGTGTACCTCATAAGATGCCACAAATTAACCCTTTGAACTCTAGCAGCCGTTTTCCGGCCAGCACATGATATGTCATGACGTCATTATATAGGATGGTTGTTCAGTAAATGTGTGGGGTAGACCAATTAATATTTTCAACGGGAAGCCTCGGGGCTGCACATTAAAAATATTAATTGGTCTACCCCAAATAATGAATATGGACCCTTCTAACTGCTGCCATTGAACTGGCATGGAATATACCACTAGAGTTCAAAGGGTTAACAAACATGCATTGTCTCATGTTAATAAAGCATCCATAACTCGAAATAGTATGTTATTATGTTATTAAAACGAAAAAGTTTCCGTTTCTTTGTCCATTTCGTTTCGGCGATAAAATTGACAGCGGAAGTACTGCAGACCGATGCTCACGTAAACAAAAACAGATTCGTACATAAGTACGTCTGCTGTTCAGTAAAATCGAGAAAAAATAATAGCGACTCTTGACAATCTGACGATCATGGTATAAATAAAATATACCCAAAGTAGCTTGTTGTTTCAAATGTTCACCACTCGGGGTGGAGTGGTGTTAACCGCGCGCCAAAGGCTCGCGGTTAACACCACTTCACCATTCGTGGTAAACTGTTGGTACACCAAGCTACTATGGCTATATTCTATATTTATATCATGCTCGCCTATGTTACTACCAGTGAGAAGCCCGTATGTTAAATTTTAGTTTTTAACCAGTGTAAAGTTCTACTTCAGTTAAAACGTTTCCAACGGAAATTTCTTTTTAAAAATGTACGCCAAAAGGAACTATATCAAATTTGACCTTTGGCATGACCCAATTTGCCGACTTCGATACATTCACACTTAGCGATGTTTCCTTCAAACAGACGACGTCTTGCGGTACTATCTACTACGTGCAACGACTTGTTAAGTTTAAAATACCTACAGTTAAATAGTTAAAATAAAATTTAAGAATTGTTAATAATAATTTTACTGAAAAAGCAAGGTAAATGCAGTCAACCATGACGATGTGTCTAGCTGTCACTCAAACATTCAGGTGCAACCGGAAGTACTGCCCCGGTGCAGATGTAAACAAAGCAAACCCATGTCCCATCGTCTGCTAATCGAAAATGTCTTTTTTTATAGTTTTTTACTCCATTCTAAGTGACAAAGTCGATTATGTATTAAGAGCATGGCATAAATAAAACACATAAGTACTGCCGAGTTGTTAAGACCCCTATTCTACGAGTGGTTTAAATCAGATTACCGATCCTAGTACCTATTTATTCTATATATTCTACTTCTACGAGTATATCGACCCCTGGGTGGAATAAGGCGTCATATACAATGGTAAATGGACGATATACGTTGATGCCTAGATTTGTGAATAGAAACATTTGGTTTCCTTAATCATTCCCCTTCACTGAAAACGACAATCCCCAACTCTGAACTTTCAAACTTCGATTCGATTCGAAATCATCCCGACAATTCGATTCAATTCGAGTTGCGCTGGTTCGGAAATTTTCGAATAGTTGAAATGTTCTCAAAATCTTACCAAATCGTCTTCCGGAGCTCCATTGTGTTTTGTGTGCCATGAAGAACTCAGGGAACGAAATGTCTACTTTTGAAATCTTCTTCTATCATCACCTGATGAAGGAAGACCTCGAGGATATTTCGTTTCAGAAACTACTTTGATTCCGATCTGAAATATTCCGGGTTTTTGATTTGCCCGAGTCGCCTTTGAATGGAATACTTGTGTGAGGAGAGGCAATATTTATCGTTGAAAGAAGGTTTAATACTTAAAACTTGAAAAGCTGCGAGATTCGATCGAGATTCGATTCAATTCGATTCGAAATTCTCTGCCTGGTCGATTCGACTCAAAATTGGAGTTTCGTATGGGCATATCCGCGACCCACATCTCCGTTCCGAAATAAAAATTACGTCACTTCCAGCGAACTCTGCTCAGGTTCTTTACAGAAAACCTATAGCTGTATTCGGTGTATCATTTTGGTAAAATGACATTTTCCATAGCATTCCGTGAAAACCTCTTTCGTTATAAGGAAAGGGGCAAACAAAATATTTTTCGGTTTCGCATTAAACCCTCCATCATCAAATCTCGAACCTCTCCACTTTGATACTGGCATTCATTTCCCTGGTTCAAACTATTCTCTAACGATCACAATTCCATTCTGTGGTAACAATATAGTGAGAATAAGAATTCGTTCATTACCTACTTTCTTTGAACATCCTGTTCTAATCCCAAACGACTTTGTCGCGTCCATAGTTCTGGGCCACCGAAAAACTCAGAGGATTTCTAATGAGTCGCGATTTCATATTAAATTTCTGTATCGAGTTCACAAAAATCGATCTACGCCGAAATTTATCAAAGCTCAAGTCGATTTTAGTGAACGAGGTTCAGAAATCGTCATGTCAAATCGTGACGAATTTGAAATTCTTTTTATCACATGTGTAATTTAACCCTTTACTTAGCGTAACGATCAAAACCGGCCAGCGCTATTCACAAAATTCGCCATTCGATTTTTATTAGTTTTTCATTTTTTGTCACAAAAACAGAGCTTATGACCCCTCATTGGAACGAGCTCAAATAGCTCGTTCCAATAAGGATCGTAAGGTATGTTTTTGATGCGAAAAATTAAAAAAATTAGTGCTTCAAGAATTTTATTTGCCAGTGTCTACTTTTCGTGTAAGGTAAAGGGTTAAACTTTTAACTAACGTTACGACTGAAACTAGCCAGCACTATTCACAAAACTCGCCCGCCATCCAAATTTTAGTATTTTTGTTTTAAAGTTTTACCTCAGAGACATAGCTTATGACCCCCTTATTGGAACGAGCTTTTCGTGGGGATGTCTAAGTGTTTTATTCCGTGTGCATATCACGAAGACCAAAATCTTGAGTTGGGGAGAGGGGGGAGATGTATCTGATTTATTCTTATTATTTTCAGTTTTTGCCTCAAAAATGTAGCTTATGAATTCTCATCGGAACATGTTTTCTGATGTTTTCGCTTACGTGTAGGCACCACGAACTCTGTCTGCATTTTTTCTTACATACCTTTAACCCTCTGCATTCTAATGTCAGAATTGCAAGGTTTTCAGCAGCAAATATTTTCCATAATGTAGTTTTGTATTTAATCAAATATACCTTGTTTGACAGTGCACAGAGAGATCTGTCAAATAAGATATAATTGATTAAATTCATAGAGAAAAAACAAAGCGGTAGGAGAAAATTTGGTTACACAACCAGTGTGCTAAGGGTTAACGCAAACAAATAGTAGAGGACACTTGCAAAAAAGGAAATCAAAATTTTTTTATTATTACGCTTTCATCTTTTGGCATCAAAAAAGTAGGATATGAACCCTCATTGGAACGAGTTCGACGAACTGGTTCCATTGAGGGGCCATGAGCTATATCTGTCTAGGTAAAAATTGAAAGGGGTACATTTGAATAAGAATGTTTTGTGTAGAGTGCTGAACGAGGATTACCATTGTGTTAATTAGAGGGTTAAATACCTGAAACCTTTAACTCTCCTCTTGAACGCATTTTTTTCAGCCACATCAACATCAGAAGCTTCTACTGCAACTGCAACATCGACTACCACGGGTAATTTTAAACATTTTGTGAACGTTTTTATTCATCTTAGAGTTTTAGTTTTAAGGGTATTACACGGATTAGCGAACAAGTTATATAACTTATATTATCAATACCTCTCTTGTCCCAATGTTGCCGGTTTGTGGAATGGCCTCCGTAGCGGTAACTTCGTGGCTTAGGTTTTCTCGATAACTACCTCAAATACCTCTTCAACACCGCGGTAGTTCCCCATCAGTTCTCTATCCACAGAAAACGAGAGTCTCGACTTTTCCAAATCTACATCTGTTCTGCCTCAAACAAAGCTCGCATATTATCTGTGAGGTACGCAAATATTCGAGGCGACTATTTTTCAAGAAGCAAAATTATATAATCGAGAGCCTCTGTACAGAAGTATACATACCTTTGCGCTGATTAATCATTCCATTCAATGTCTACTTGAAAATGCCCTACACAGTAATTTTCATGAAACCTATCATTTATTTATTCATTATTTATTGGAGGTGAATGTCACTAGCTAATCAGGACCACAACATAGAGTAAAAGTCAACTTTAGTCAATTGTTTATACCCATGTTTCCCACTTCAGAGGACTCCCCAAGCATTGGTGACTGGGTCCTATTTTACGAGTAGAACAGAGCCTGTGTACCACAGTAAACAAGCACTACTTCACTTCCCAGGGTTCCCACGAGGGATGAAACAAATTTACACAAACTTTGTTTCCTTTATTCTTATTAACTCTTCGCAACATAAACAGAAAGTAAACGATACTTGCATAAAAAAATGTTTTAATAATTAATTTTCATGTTCCCTCCCCCGCCCCCGCCCCCCCCCCCCCAAAGTAGCCTATGAAACCCTATCGGGAGGACGTGTTTTCTGATAGCTTCATTTTAGTGCCAGTCCCATGAACTTTGTCTGCTTTATTCTTATTAATTATTCACATGAACAGATAGTAGACGATACGTGCAAAAAAAAAGTTTTTCAACAATTAAGTTTTCATTTTGTGGACTCAAAAACGTATATTAAGAACCCCCATTGACACGACTTCGATGAACTCGTTCCAGTGAGGGGGGGGGGGGGGGCATGAGCTATATTTTTAGGTACAAATTAAAAACGTTAAATTTGAATGATGGGTTTTGGTGCCGACTGCGGAAGTCGAGTTTATTTAAGAATTGAATGCAATTTCTATAATCTTTATTGGAGTATGAACGTGTGGGAATGGGTAGAAATTATGTATGAATCCCTTCGGGATTTGTACCCATTAATGTGTACCAATTCCCACACGTTCATACTCCAATAAAGATTATAGAAATTGTATTCAATTCTTATAATTACATTCCGTAACTGTTTAAACTACTTTTCACCAAACAACAAAGCAGAAGGACGAAATAAAACACGTACGAACGAATGAGGCGAAAAACCACCCTCACAAAAAGACAAAGCGCACAACTCTGATTTTTAATTTTCACAACTTTAGAAATGGAAACGAGTATTTTAGTAACGGGTTTTTATGCTACAGTTGGGAAATGTCACCAAAGAAACATCAGCGGAGTTGATCACTGCGAGAGGCGCTAAAAGTTAAAAACCCGCCCAAACACCGCCTGAATTACATTTTGTCAACTGCGCTCTACCATAAATGCGGGTCAAAGTTCGACCCAATGTATTCATTGGAAAATGAATTACATTTGGTCATGACGTTTTCATCTAGCTGACCAAAGGGAATTGAGTATTTGGACCCAAAACGTATAACTACATTAACAATGTAATTATTAGTGGGTTAATTATCTGAAACCTTCAACCCGTAATTACCTTGAATATATTCTTTTTCAGCCACATCAACATCAGAAGCTACTACTAGTACAACAACATATCCCACAACCACAGGTAATTAATGATGTTCAGTGAACATTATTTATTCATTTTAGCTTTTTAGTTTTAAGTTTATTCTTTCCAACGAATTAGAGAGCATATTATACAACTAAAAGTAACGCCCTTCCTTGACTGAATGCTCTGGGTTTGTGGGATGACCTCCGAAGGGGCAGCTTCGTGGCCTCCGTTTTCTCGATAACTACCTCAAATATCTCTTCAGTACTGCATTAGTTTCCCATCACTTCTGAATCTTCAGAAAACGAGTCTCGACTCTTCGAAATTCATATCATCCCTATACAAACGAGTCTCAGGTATCGTTTGTTGTGCGCAAACATTCGAGAAGACAATTTTATAAAAAGAAAAATTATAAACTCGAGTGCCTTTGCGCTGAATAATCTGGACAAACATTCCATAAGAAGTCTGTTTGAAAATGCTTTGTACAGCAATTTTCATGAAACCAACCCACCAGAACTATACGAGAAACTGAGATCCTGAAAGTAGTTGGTTGTAACACTGAATTTAGACCTCCCCCCCCCCACCCCCATGATTGTAAGATGCTACTACAAGATGAATAATTTCGTCCCTTGGGTGAAGCATGCTTTGTTACACTCTCAGGGGATGAGTCCAAATGTCAGGAGTTTTTATGTGTTACATGGTGAATATAATTGCCAATTTTATGTTAACATTTCAGGTGTTGTATTCGCAATGTTGCATAATAAATGAACTAAATTATTAAAGTAGTCAACCATTCTTACGGCGTCTTTTCGCTCTGGCTAATCTAGTCGAGTCAACGCGACGGAATACGACACCCCAGATCAATTGAATGCCGTTTAATTTGTGGTTATATAACTCAGGGTACATTCAGCACACTAAGATTAACATTAAAAAATTAAAAAGCTCAAGCGATGTGGAAATCCACCAAGACCTCTCTATAGAAACAGGAAAAATATTGAAATCTCGCCTGTGTTTCTTAATGTGCGTTTTTGCCTTGGACTCATTTAACTGGTAGAGTGCTGGCTTCGTCAATTTCTTTGGGTGATGCTCTGTGTTTATTGTAGTTTTTATCTTTTTATTGACTGGACTATGAGAGTCGATTGAAAGATCCAGAAGTGACTCTTCTGTGCTCTCAAAACTGATGGTGTTTTGACACTCTGTTTTCTTCACGGTTTTATTTTACAAGTCCCACCGTCTCAGGCGTTTTTGCCGCTAACGTCATGTGGTACCACTTGAAAGTATTTGGTTCGGTAGCCAAATTTGCCAAATTTGGTTTTGAATTCGAACACTTTGAGTTTGAGTCTCTTTGTTTGATGTTAGACAAGGCAATGATCTACAGTACGTGGAGAGTGTATTATCACTAAATCACCCGCAGAGTGGAGATTCCACCCAAGCAATAATTGCAAATTTGTTATAAGGCATAACAAGCAAAGTTTCAGCCAATGGACTTCCGGGTTAAACCCGGATGTCCATTGGCTGAAACATTGCTTGTATTTTTTGTCGATATGTACAAAATTTGAAAATTATAGTTTGGGTGATAACTCCACTCCGCGGGTGATTTAGTTACAATCCACTCTCCCCGTACTGTATAATATCTCGTCCACAATGTTGCTCAAGATCGCAGTAGTAGCATTTGTTCCTGTATTGACAAAGAACAAACAAAGTAGCTACACCTAAATTGCTGAATAATGTTTCAATAATTATGTGACCTGTCCTTCACAAAATTGCACTAAAGACCCGTCCTTATCCAATTTACGAGACCTGTCCATTACAAATTAGCCCTTTACCTAACGAATCGGAAGCAACCGCCCGCGTAATTAAAATATTAAACAGTTGAAAAAATTATATTTTTAAAAGAATTTCAACAAAACCATATCATGTGCCCCCCTCGTTGAGCTCGTTCCATTCAGTGGTCACATGATATTGTATTCTTGCTTTTGTTTTTAAATTTGAAAAAAAATAAAATAAAATAATAAATTTTGATATCGTCTGCGTTGGGTAAAGATTTTAGCGAGACCGCTCCTAAGCACGCGCACTTCCTTTTCCCCCATTTTTCTGCTAAAACACTGATTTTTTTTCTATGGAAATAGCACACGCCCTATCATAAGGTACACGGCAGTATACAGTACGTGGAGAGTGGATTGTAACTAAAACACCCGCGGAGTGGAGTTATCACCCAAGCTATAACTTTCAAATTTTGTACATATCGACAAAAACACAAGCAATGTTTCAGCCAATGGACCTCCAGGTTTAACCCACAGGACCATTGGCTGAAACTTTGCTGGTGCTGGTTGTGCTTTGCAACAAATTTGCAATTATTGCTCGGGTGGAATCTCCACTCTGTGGGTGATTTAGTGATAATACACTATCCATGTACTGTACGTTTGACACCATGAAACGTTAATGACAATGCTCAAATAATTAGGATAGAACCAGTTGATTGATACGGATTAAGCTTCGATTTGACAGGCAAACTTCCAACCCTTCCTATCTGTGATTTTCAAAACGTTTCAAAGCTGTTACCGGAGAGGAAGAGATGTACAGCAAAAATAAATTATACCTTCATCGAAAGGGATATATAAAATGCCACAATACTGATAAAAAACACTGAATTTGCGGTTTTAAGTGGACGCCGATCTTTTTCTTTGATGACTCTCCGCTATTTTAAATAACAGAGGCGGCTGAACCGGGGGGGGGGGGGGGGGGGGGGGGCGCACAGGGGAAATCGCCCGCCAATTATTTTCCACAGATAAAATGGGCGCACGCAAAAGTGTCAATATACAGGCATTCCTGTAATATATTATTTGCAAATCCAAGCAACATTTGGTAAAAGAATCTCACGTTCAGTCGCTTCGGTCCGTTTCTCCTACTTCACCCATCTTCCAACCCGAAGGTCATCCTTCGGGTTGGAGGATGATTGAAGTAGAAGAAATGGACACGACAGTGACCACACCGAGACATGTCCATCTAAATGAGAGATTACAATATGTCACTGTAAATTTACTGATATATGATTGTAACGTTTCTCCCAATGGGCCGAACTATGGTAGCCTTGAACAGTTGTACCCCCCCCCCCCCCCCCCCCACTTTTATCGAGCTTCCGCTGCCTCTGTTAAATAAAGTCAATAGAGGTTATGCTACTAGT
Organism: Pictodentalium vernedei; assembly: GCA_031216915.1. Classification (NCBI taxonomy): domain Eukaryota; kingdom Metazoa; phylum Mollusca; class Scaphopoda; order Dentaliida; family Dentaliidae; genus Pictodentalium; species Pictodentalium vernedei. Next base: position 270,671,440 of record CM062290.1, read on the forward strand.
GCTGGAAATAGTTGTGAGACAAACCCCCTACCTGCCGAATTAACTTATTTATTCCTTTCCTGTATTTCAGGTGTTTGTGATGATAACCTCGCATTCTGTTTGCCACAACTATCCAACTGTGCAAGTCTGGCTGCAGTGTGTCCGAGAACATGCGGGTTTTGCCAAGGTTTTTAATTACTCCTTTTGTTTACAACGAAATAAGTCAGAGCCCATACAGCAATCACTTCATTTGAATTAATCACTGTTTTATACGTGGGGTTGTGTTATCTTGTGTTTTTAGTAAATGCACTAATTCAGACCAAAAGTATCAGCGCGTATGAAACATTTTCTGTTACCTCGAGGAATTAATTCAAACAGCTGGCTCCAGCAAACAGCCGGTAGCCAGATACAGTACGTATAGAGTGGATTATAACTAAATCACCCGCGGAGTGGAGTTGTCACCCAAGCTATAACATTCAAATTGTGTACACATCGACAAAAACACAGTAATGATGTAGCAATAGTATAATTGAACTTGGTTTGGTTTCAGTACTTTACCTTCACCTCTTTATTCTCTCTCTCTCCTTCTTTCCCACTAACCGTCCAGTACTTTGTCCTTCTCTCTATTCTAGTATTGGTCTCTTCTTCTTTTGCCCTGTTTAAGCAATATATTACGTTGAAAATATTACTTCCACCTAACTTAGTAACTGATTTAAACTTACTGGGAGACAGCTCACATAAGCTTATAGCTTCCTGCTGAATCCCAACACTATATTAACTGTAATTGTACCAAATGCATTGTTGTTATACATACAATTTTGTCAATTCCTTCGTTTCTTTATTCTTCATTATTACAATTTGTTTTTCATAAATAAAATATTGTTTAAGCTAAAAACACAGGCAATGTTTCAGCGAATGGACCTCCGGGTTTAACTTGGAGGTCCATTGGCTGAAACCTTGCTTGTGCTGGTTATGCTTTGCAACAAATTTGCAATTTTTGCTTGGGTGGAACCTCCACTCTGTGGGTGATTTAGTGATAATACACTCTCCACGTACTCTTTCACCGTCACGATATGACCTTGGCTGTTGCTTTACCTTGGAAAGAACTTGAAAACAGGCAAACGGCAGCCTTTTTGAATTATCCTTGGTTACATTTAGCATTTTAGTCGATACTTGGTTGACGCGTTTATATATCCTAAAGTTTCCAGTATTTTAGATCTTTTAGATCATTTTCGTGTTCATGTATAGGGTATATTTCAAATCTGATATCATGCTGAAATATCAAAACTTCAAGTAATCATAAAGCTTCTAAACAACACTAAAAGTCTTTTCTCTTCAGGCCGATCGGTTATAGCGTTTCGAGGGTAAATATCCAATGTTTTTCATTTAGAACATCATCAGTGAATTGCATGCTCGTTAAAGCAGTGTTGCCTTATCTTGAGAAGGGCACAATTAAGCTATCGATCCAATATGTTTCTACACTGTTTGTTATTACATCAAATTCCGCAAATGATTGTTGTGTCTCAGATCCCTAACATATTGATTTTTAACCAGAAATCAGAGACATATTCATTGAGAATTTGACTCAAACCCTATATGGAGTCTGCCACCATCGAATCAGATTCGATAGAAGGGAGCTATAAACCATATATTCATTCTGGTCATCAGAGAAAACTCAATGCTATTTTGGACATTGCTTTTCCCAAAAAGTCTGAGATCAACTCTTTGCAATTCATGTAAAATATGCTGAAATAAAGTCTACATATTCTACCGTTACAGTTGAAGTTACAGCTCTATAACCTTTGCTCGCATGGGGCGCTGTGACCTTGTGGTAACTGGTTCTCGTCAGATCAACGACGTTAAGCAATGTTGAGCCCGGTTAGTGCTTGGATGGGTGACCGTCTGAGCGATCGATTCGGACTCCCGCGTTGTGTCCTTGGGCAATGATTGTCCACATGTGGCGCGATGACGTCGTGTACTAAGGCATACTGCATGGTCGCATGTTTTCAACCATCTAACCCTGCCTGTGTTGCAGTGCGGAGTTACGATGTTTGAGAGCTGACATGCGCGGTGGTTCTCTCCAGATACTCCGGCTTCCTCCTCCCGTAAAACTTTCACCGTCACGATATGACCTGATAACGAGACACATAATATTCGAATCAGGATTGGGTGTTCAAGTTTGAATTCAAAATGCTACCTCCGCAGTAGAGAGAATCTTGACCTAAACATTCTTACTATTTATTTATTGGTTTTTAAGGTCACATACTTATGAACAATGGCTAATCGTGACCGTGACAGTTTTACGGGTGGAGGAAACCGGAGTACCCGGGGAGAACCACCGAGCATCGACGGGCAACTATCAGCTCCTCAACATTCTAACTCTGTTCAAGCTCCGCTCAATCAGGGTTACAGTGGTTGAAGAACTGTGCACCATCGACGTAGAGTACGCCTTAGTACCCGACGTCATCGTGCCCTCATGTAGGCAACCGGGATAAAGTGCCTTGCCTAAGGACAGAACGCGGGTCGTCCCGGGCGGGATCGAACTCGGGACCTCTGGCATAGAAGTCCAACAGTCCAGCACTGAGCCATGGTGCTCCACTAAACATACTTACATAATTACTTTGATAGATCATACTCTCTCAGAAAGGTATTGCTATCCCATTGTATTTATTTTTTTATTTATTTATTTATTTATTTATTTATTTATTTATTTATTTATTTATTTATTTATTTATTTATTTGAATTTAACGACACTTTCGACACCCAGGGTCACCTCGTGCCAGACAATTTACGAGTGGAGGAAGCAGGAGTACGCGGAGAGAACAGTCGAGCAACTGTGAGGCTCCCCAACGTACTAACTCCACTCAAGCAGGGTTAGCAATGGTTGAAGACAGGTGCAACATCGCCGCGCAGGACGCAGTAGGACACAGCCCCACCCTGTCCCCATGTGGGCAATCTGGATTAAGTGCCTTGCTCACAGACACAATGCAGTTACCCCTGTCGGAGATCGAACTGTGGGCCTCTCGGTTTGAAGTTCAGTGCCTTAACCACTAGGCGACCGCGCTCACACCCTTATGTGCATGCATGTTTTATTATTCACTACAATATTCACAGGAGAAGATATTATACTTACCCACTCTTCGAGTGGAGTTCTACCCACATCTTCCTGTTGATTCATTGTCTGAAGTAAGTATGTCGTATAGATGTTCTACCGGCGGGAATGATAGAATGTGAGCTTAAGTCTACCCAAAGAATGACCGCGTTTTATTTTTTAAAAATAAAAATAAATACGCCTTTATTATGGAACTATGCATACATCCTATTTTCCATCGATCGATCTCACCTTACTGAAGAAAATATATTCACTTCCTTGTTGGATGGGCAAATGCAACTGAAGTGTCACAATATTTTCTATTTTATATTTCAGGCGTGTGTGAAGACAGAAGCCCGCTCTGTACCTCAGTGCTTCCATTTCATTGCCTTATACCTGCTTTCAGTGACAGCTTGAGGGTATCGTGCCCACTGACCTGCGGAGTCTGTACACCTTAATTAGAATTTTCGATGAAGTATTTGATTCTAAGTGTGTAATAAATGTGGTTTTAAATTTACTAAGTACAATTGTTGCTTATATTTGTTTCATTTCTTATCGTAATCAAATCAAATAGAATCTCAAAGAAACACTACACTAGGGCCACGCGAAGCTTCAAGATTCGAGTCGATTTCGAATCTTAAGTTGATATTCGATTCGATTAGAAATCAGCTGCCCGATTCGTTTCCTTTCGAATATTTACACGGGAATATGGTTGGGTAATAGTCAATGTCGTCGTCTCACAAAACGTATAGTTCAGATGAAATTTGTACGTAAATACTTCTGAAAATAAAGACAGAGTGTAATTTCAGCTATATTAACAGACAGAGCACCTGACCCATGCAAGCTTCCATGCTAATTCCAGTCTCACTAGTCTGTACCAATGTTGAAAACAAAGTTAAAGGTTCCAAACAATGTTGACGACGAGCTGTTGCGAGCATCTAGTTCTGTGCAGTGCTTAGTGCTGGTAAGTCTCGCACCCGTTCGTGAGTAACATCCCAACTACATCATCAAGGCATGCCTTCCAGGAAGGCATGCCTTGATGATGTAGCTGGTATATTTTATCAGTCGGGACTTGAGCTGTCACAGTCGGAACAATGAGGTTTACAGTCCCCTCCCCTTATCGGTCATCTTCAAGACGACTAGAATTCGATTCGCGATTCGATTTGATTTCAAATAAAAGACCTGATTCGATACGGGATTCAATTCAAATCGAAAACGTGTGATTCGTATGATCTTAACATACATACAGATTTGGTTATCTGTCTTGGGGTTACTTCAAAGTGATTTAGTTATTTGTTTGATCTGCGAATGAAATATAAAGTTTATTTAACCCTTTACCCAACGCAGACGATATCAAAATTTATTATTTTAAATATTATTTTTTCAAATTTTTCACAAAATTTCAACAAAACCATATCATGTGACCCCTCGTTGGAACGAGCTCGACGAGCTCGTTCCAACGAGGGGTCACATGATATGGTTTTGTTGAAATATTTTGAAAAAATAATATTTTTTCAACTGCTGAATTCGTATATTACGCGGGCGGATCCGGCCGATTCGTTGGGTAAAGGGTTAATACAAAATTGCTTTCTCAGAGGTAACAAAACAGACAAGACTCTTATTTTCCTACTTTTTTGTTGATATTATTGCATTAGTAACATATCCAGGTAAAAGACAGATATTGCGTTGCCAGAGTTAAGGAATAATTGTGAAGTGGGTGTCAACAGCTGTGGACTAAATATCGGCTCGAACTTAGCCTGTGCGTTCTTTTTTTTTTCGATAAAAATATCTTACTACCCATCATGGACCTCAACTTAGTTCCTGTGTAGTCGTATTGTGCATCTTCATAAATAATTGAAATACATCATACTTGTGTGTGAAAAAAGTTTCAACAAAACTTTACCATGTGTATCCTCATTGGAACGAACTCGATGGGCTCGTTCTAATGTAGGGACTCATGGTATGGTTTTGTTGATTTTTTTTTAAAAATAGTAGTTTTCCAACGGCCCATTCTGTAAATTGCGCGGATGGATGCGATCGCATATGCACGAGGTGTAACATGGAGAAGAAATTCCTGCGACCACATTAGTTTTGTCCTTTATCTATCTTAGTCCCAGGTTCTGGTTTTCACAGAACAACCTCTAGGCAAACTATGAAATTTTATAATTTTCCTTACAGAACTCTATCCGAGTTTTGTTCATTTTTGGAACTACACATGCCACAAAAATCTACTCATATTGTCAAAAAATGAATGGCCCTAAATTTGACGTCGAATCAGAAAAAAATCAATATATATGTCCAAAGTAACAAAATCTTGTTGCATAATGCTTTGATGGTTTCCCATTGACGTGGTTAGCGATTTATACACTGCTGGAGTGAATCACACCCCTTTCAGCTTTGATATCCACGGGCTGATACCAAAACACATTTACATGTTTTTTAGCCCTAGAATATTCAGGATCGATATCTGGCCAATATTCGCCCATCTTAGGCCTGTGGTATCAACAAAACACAAAATCGTAGCCCTACCCTAACCCCACCCACCCCTCCCCCAACCCCCCCCCCCCCCCCACCCAAAAAAAAAAAACATGACTGTGCAACACCAACAACATGTCTTTCACAAACTAGGAACTATAAGCAACTGACATTTCTTGGGTTGAAGGCATGACGTCGAATCAGAAAGGCATGCGGATACAGGGATGTGGCGACAGGGGGTAGGGAGTGTCTCAACCCCTCAGCTAGGGGTATTTTTTTCAATAGTTGGAAACACCGAGGTCAAATATCAAATAGTTGGAAATTCAATAAATTAACATAGTTCATGAATAATATTAAAATTCCAACTTAATGATGAGAAATTTTGATCTTTTATTTCCAACTGGAAACTTGAGTTTCAAATTTTTTACTCTAAAATTGACATTAGCCTCAAAATTTCGACTCTGACATCAATCCGGTAAATTTTCTGACCGAGACACATTATAAATGATGCTTTTTCCGTTTCAGGACTAGTGAAAATTTCAGAAGGGTTCATAAGCATGTGTATATATATATATAATCACTTTAACCCTTTACCCAACGCAGACGATTTCAAAATTCATTATTTTAAATATCATTTTTTAGATTTTTGAAGAAAATTTCAACAAAACTATATCATGTGACCCCTCTTTGGAACGAGCTCGACGAGCTCGTTCCAAAGAGGGGTCACATGATATTGTTTTGTTGACATTTTTCGAAAAATAATATTTTTTTCAGCAGCTGTATTTGCATATTACAGGGGCGGATGTGGGCGATTCGTTGGTTAAAGGGTTAAAAGATATCACACCCAGCGCTGCAGTGCAACCACCTATCAAAACTACTCACAGCTGGAATTTACACCGGTGGCACCCACAACTGAAACCCTCTAGCCACATCCCTGTGCGGATATTCATGGCCAGGAGTCTGTCCAGTGCGTGGCGATAACAGGAATAGCAGTGGTTGCCACACAATAGGACTGTTCGGGGAGAAACAAAATCGGTTATCCTTCAGTTAGTCGTATAAAAATGAATGAAAGAATTAGGTAAATAAATAAAATAAATTAATTGAATTAAGTTTGTTTATAAATGGCGTTAATTGTTGTATGATTATTTATGTAAACTTACCAGTGCAAAAATATGTGCTTCAATCTTATTCCTTTTGTATCGTTTCCATCTTTTTTTGAATGTCTTTTAGTTCAACTTACCGCCATTGCTAGAAGCATCCCAGACAGAATCGGAGTTTTGCGCGTCGCGGGCGTGCGTGAAAAATATGAGGCTGTTAAAACCCTTGCTACCCATACTGTTTTGCGTTTTTAATTGTTTAATGCAAGTTCAAAAAGGAACAAAGGTGCTAAAAATGACCCGACCCGGCCCGTCCCCTGAGAGGCCTCTGATTGTATGGTCTTGAGCCTTTTTATTAATCAGTGAATATAGAATGTCGAAAGCACGCAATCCACTCCCCGATAATTCAAAGTAACAGGCATAAAAATTGTAGGTTGCCAAAGAACAATATTACACACTTTGAAGGTGGTGTGGGTAGTCAGATGGTCTTATCATACTGTGCATATGGGGTGTGGGTTTTCACTAAATGCCCGATCAGGAATGTTTTCAAATTTTCATTTTTGTGGCAAAGAATGAGATGAAACAGTTGTGAACACAAAAGCGGACAGAGAGACTTGGTCGATTCGCGACTTGATAGCGATCTAATTAAAATTCTCTGCCCATTCCGCCATAGAATCTTATCTGACAGGAAAGAAGAAATGAATACCAGATGGTATTTAGGTTTATGCTTTTACTTTGGTTTTACACACTGGTGGAAGGGTGTCGCGAACAGAATTGTACTTTTTACCTATTAACTGGTTGAGGGCTAGATTATTTTTGGTGGTCTGAATTAGTTATTCAAAATTTCTTCTATTACAAATTATTGGAGAGTGCCTACAGGCACTCTCCAGTAATTTGTAATAGAACAAATTTATATAAACAAAATGTTATTTGGGTTTGACTGAATATGAAACACGAGGAAGGAAACACTGGCTTTTGCTCTGATACCCTCATTTTTTTGAAAGCCCTGATAGTGGCTTCTAGCACTCAACCAGTTAATAAACCTGACTAAAATGAATCATTAGCGTTTAAAGGATATGACAATTTGCCAGATGGCAAATTGCCACTTCTAACAAAATGATAGAAGTTCGTTTCAACAGATTTAAAGTCAAAACTAGAAAATACAATTCTAGAAAATACTAAATTGTAAACGTTTTATAGCATTGGTCCCTGATCACTGATGTGTTCAGTTTCAGTGGGCGAACCTCTGATTTGAAAAAAAAAATATCGGTTGATTTACACATTCCTCGTGCTTTGGGGATTTCCACAGACTTTATATGGAGGAGAACCAACCCTGAGAGTGTTAGCTAAACTTCCACTCTCCACTATCGTTAGAGAACAAATCAGTGGAATTATTAGGCTTTTCCCTCTGGAAAAGACTATTGTTTTTCTACGGATTATTTTTTTTTTTTTGGGGGGGGGGGGGCGTGGGGGGGGGGGGGGGTTCCACACATTTTGTCCGCACGATTCCGAAGCCATTTTCGGACCGATTTTCACAAAATTTTGCACACGCATAGAGGGGCACAAAATCTAAAAATGTACCAAAGCGGAATTTTCGATTTAACCCTTATTTCGTCAGAATTGGCAAAAAAACTGTCAAAATTGGGGTTTATCGGCACTTTCTCGAAACACGTCTTGTAGATTTTTTTTAAACCTTCATCATTGATAGACCTGTCTGTGCCACGACCTTTGGTACACATGACATATCAGGCGATGCATATGGTAACCCTCCACAGGCTGGCAAACATCGAAATTTTGATGAAATGGGCCGGTTTCAGACCCCAAGAGCACCCAAACGATACACGAGAGATAAACATAACTTCCTTTATTGAAAGTGGAATCCACCGAGGATCATTTTTGTAAGTAATAAGGGTGTTCACAAAACCAAGCGTTAACCCGTTTTGGGCTGGTTAAACAGAAATACCCCCATAAAGCTCAAAAATTCATGTTTTCCGTGGATTTCTCTAAACGAGTCTTGTAGATTTTCAAGAAAAAATTATCACTCCCAGGCCTTGGTGTGACAATAGAAGTTGCATGGACAAAATACTGCGGTGGGCATTTGTTAACCCTCTACGAGCTGCTAAAAGGAAAAATTGTGATAAAATGGACTGTTTTTGGACGCCAACGGCACCCAATGGGTACGCCACAAAGAAAAGTGCCTTCTTTTATCGAGCGCACAATCTATATATAAACATTTTTGCAAGTAGTAGGGGTATTCAAAAGTCAATGGCTTAACCCATTTTGGACAGGCTAAACAGAGAGACCCCTTAAAATCTTGAAATTCCCATTTTCTGTGGATTTCTCTCAAAACATCCCGTAGGTTTTCAAGAAAAATTGCCTATTCGCAGGTCTTGGAATGACATTACAAGCTGCATGGACAAAATATTCCAGTGAGCTTTTATGAACCCTCTACAGGCTGCCAAGCATCGTAATTTTCAGAAAATGTGCCGTTTTCGGGCACCCACAGCACCTACTGTGTACCTGAGAGATAAACATAATCTCCTTTGTTGGAAGTGGAATTCACCGAGGACCATTTTTGTAAGTAATAAGGTTATTCAGAAAACCAAGTGTTAACCCGTTTTGGTCTGGTTTAAGAGTGATTCCCCTCAAATGCTTAAATAATCATGTTTTACGTGGATTTCTCAAAAAATGTCGTGTAGATTTTCAAGAGAAAACTAGTCATTCGCAGGTCTTCGTGAGACATTACAAACTGCAAGGACAGAATATTCTGATAAGCGTTCGTTAACCCTCCACGGGCTCTCAAATATCAACTCTTTGATAAAATAGGGTGTTTTCAGCCCCTCACAGCACCCAACTTGTAGCTGGTAAATAATTATAACTTCTTTTATTGGAATTGGAATTGAACGGTGATCATTTTTGTTAGTAATAATGGTATTCAAAAAACCAAGCCTTAACCCGTTTTGGGCTGGTTAAACAGCGGTACCCATCAAAGGCATAAAATTTCATGTTTTCCCTGGATTTCTTTAAAAACATCTTGTAGATTTCAAGAAAAAATGGCCATTCACGGGTCTTCGTGTGACATTACAAGTTACATGGACAAAATATTCCGTTGAACATTCGTTAACTCTCCACGAGCTGCTAAACATCAAAATGTTGATAAAATGGACTGTTCTCAGACACCAAGAGCACCCAATGGATATGTAACAGAGAAACATAACTTCTTTTACTACGCGTAGAATTCACAGAGGATCAGTTTTGTAAGTAGTAAGGGTATTTAAAAGAATGAAACTTAACCCATTTTGGACTGGATAAGGAGAGATGCCCCTTAAAAGCTTACAATTTACATTTTCTGTGGATTTCGCTAACTGCTTGTTGGCTATTTTCAAGAACAATTGGACATTGGCAGGTCTTACAAATTGCATGGATAGAATATTCCGCTAGTCGTTTGTTAATCCCACTACAGGCTGCTAAACGTCAATATTTTGATAAAATCGGCTGTTTTCGGGCAGCAAATGGGTATGTAATAGATAAACATAACCTCTTTTATCAGACTCAGAATTCATGAGGGATAATGTATGATAGTATTAAGGGTATTCAAGGGAGCGTGGTGGCTCAGTGGTAGACTGTTGTACTTCTATGCTAGAGGTCCCGAGTTCGATCCCCGCCCGGGACGACTCACGTTGTGTCCTTGGGCAAGGCACTTTAGCCCGGTTGCCGACATGGGGGCACGATGACGCTGTGTACTAAGGCATACTGCACGTCGATGGTACATATGTCTTCAACCTCTGTAACCCTGCTTGAGCGGAGCTTGAACAGAGTTAGAATGTTGAGGAGCTGACAGTTGCTCGTCGATGCTTGGTGGTTCTCTCCAGGTACTCCGGCTTTCTCCATCTATAAAACTGTCACGGTCACGATTAGCCATTGTGCATAAGTATGTGACCTTAAACACCAATAAATAAATAAATAAATAAATAAATAAATAAATAAGTAAATAAACAAATAAATAAATAAATAAATAAATAAATAAATAAATAAATAAATAAATAAATAAGGGTATTCAAAAAACCAAGCCTTAACCCTGTTTATATAGGATTAAAAACAGACAGCCCATGCCGTGTACGCTGTCTACATTACTTGTAAGATCGACACCCCCACTAAATCTACTTCGAGGTGCGGTGTCGGACCCGACCACCTGACGGCTCTGACCTCATTATATAACACTCCTTCGTTGTATTTAGCAGCATGGATTTCCCCAAGAAGCAAAGACAAAAATACATCTGCGGAAAATAATGGCAAATATTTTATTATTATTAGTCTGTATTTTGTCCGTATAGAAAATGTCTCGCCCACATATACCTAAACATGATTCAATGATACAATTGGACATATTTCTCTCGTAAAACCTGAAAAAAGATTTGATTTATTGCATTTTAGGATTGCGTGTGTGTATTCTTAGAAGATTCTCTGTGTGTTATTAATATACGGCGTCAGTCTTTGATCTCGTTTGGGACGATCAGTGATTAGCACCTTTTCGACAAGAGCCACCGAAATTGAAAATAAAAAAAATAATCAAATTTCACTAAAACCTTTTGCAGAATCGTGCTTTTCAGAAAACTCTTTCGCGATTGCGTGTGTCGTTTTCAAAATTCCGATCAGTAATCACGAAATTATAAATATGTTGTTGTCAATAACAAAATTGAAAGCATGTCCGTCAAACTTGCATGATGTCAGAACTCGACTCGGGTAAAATACTGCAGTGATGCAGTGAAAGGACGAGAGTAAGAAACGCTGATATCGCAGTAGGCTTTAAACTGTCCATGGAATGGTCCTAAAAACATGTTTATATTTGCAGGTTTACTGCAAATAGGTTTCCCGTTGTTTCTTGTTGAAATGTTGTTTCCGTCATGGCCAAGTACCATAGACAATTTGGAACACTGAACAGTGGGATAGGACACCTGCCCCATGAACAACTGCCTGCTATTAAAATTAATTAGCGGGGACATCTGCCCCCCCCCCCCCCCAGCCCCTTCCTGCTGTTTATTTTACCTAGGACACCTGCCCCCTGCTGTTTCTTTTACCTAGGACACGTGCCTCCCCTGCTGTTTTTTCACCAAGTACACCTGCCCCCGTTTGTTTGCTAACGGGCCCCTCCCCATTTACCCTTCTATCTTTAGAAGCACCCGGGCCGACGGGGAGAGGGCGTGGTTGTGAGCATGGCTAGATTTCGCTGAAGGAAGGTACCCTCAAATCTGTGTCGAAAGTGGCGAAAATGACAAAAGGCTACTTCAACGTATGGTAACGGTATAAACTACAGACGGTCTGGGCGATGTACAGACAAAAGATCATACCTTGGAGCCGGTTAGGTAATTTGGCACAAAAAACTCCGACTTTATGCTCAATTGCTGCTCTACAGTAGTTTACAATAGTGCCCAATTCCATTCCAAACTGATAGAGTCGGGACGAATAGTACTCTCACTTTCCACGCGATGCGTGGTGTTCTCCACGCGGTCTCGACACTTGCAACAGAGGCCAAAATGTTGGCCAGGGTGTGTAGAACAAGTTCTGAAAATTAGAAGTCGCTGCCTCCAGCGGTCCGGACACGGTTCGTGTTTGTGAGAAGTGCAATTTTAATGTCTAATTGGCAAATTTTCGTTAATCGTTTCCCGCCAAAAAACCTACTCACCGCCGATTTCTTTTCACTTCAACTTCTGCCGATTATCTAAGGTTTAAAGATAGTGTCAGGATATCCCTACCCGCCCCCCCCCCCCCCCCCCCGCCACTACAGCCCCCCCCCCCCCGCACTTCCCCACCTTGGCGGCGTTCTGAGTCGAAAGTCTCGAAAATGGCAAGAGGCTACATTAAAGTACGGCAACGGTATAAACTACAAGTAGTAAGGACGATATTGAGACAACCAATCATACGATGGAGCCGCTTAGGCACCGAAACCTGGGACTTTATGCTCAATCGCAGCTCTACAGTTGTCTACAACACTGCCCATGTCCATTCTAAACTGATAGAGTCGGGACGAAAAGTACTCTCACATTCCAAGCGATACGTGGTGTTTTCGAGGCGGTTCGGACGCTCCAGACAGATCCCAAAATGTCGGTCAGGGTTCGTAGAACAAGTTCTGAAAATTTCAAGTCGCTGCCTCCAGCGGTCTGGACACGGTTCGTGTATGTCAGAAGTTCTATTTTAATGTCCAATATGCAAATCTTCGTCAGTCTTTTCCTGCCTGCCAGAAACCCAATCACCGCCAATTTCTTTTCACTTTAAACTTCTGACGATTCTGTTAGGTTTAAAGGTGGCGGTCTTAAAGAAGCAACTCCCATTTACAGCCAACTCTCCACCAGTCTCACACAATTGTAACATTTAAGTGGACTTACTCCAGAGAGGGGGGGGGGGGGGGCACTAAAGGAGTCTGCGCCCATTCACGACGTCTTTTTTCGAACTGGCTTGAAAAGGAAGGACCAAATTCAAACAGTTACCTAAAACGCAGTTACCCAGCCAATTCTAGGCAGATTTCCATGCAATTTTCACTCGTTGTTCATGGATAGTTGCGGCATCACTTTCCATGAAGAGCGATACGAATTTCGCATTTCGTCACGTCGAATTCGAAAAGAGCGCATGTGCATGGATTTCTCTGAAAAATATCTTGTAGATTTTCGCACTTTTTGGTTTGAAATTGCAAGTTGCATGAATAAATATTCCTGTTAGCACATGTTAACCCTCTACAATCTGCCAGACATCAATATTTTGGATACATTTGAGATAAAATGGACCATTTTCAAATAGACAGAGCACTCAGTGGGTATGTGTCAAACAAACATAACTCCTTTTGTCGGTCATTAACTTGTGAGACGACGATATTAATATTAACCCACTCTACCGTTAATGATGGTTTTTACCAAAACAATTTTTTTTTATCAAATTGAGTCATTTGAGACTACTATAATCACCTTTCTCATAACATCAATGAAGGAACTTCAGTGAGACAGTTAAAAACAATTCATCAGACACTGCGGAAAAATCAGTACCGAAGCGGAATTTTCGATTTAACCCTCATTTCGTCAGAATTGGCAAAAAACTGTCAAAATTGGGGTTTACCGGCACTTTCTCGAAACATGTCTTGTAGATTTTTTTTATACCTTCATCATTGATAGACCTGTCTGTTCGACGACCTTTGATACACATGGGATATCAGGCGATGCATATGGTAACCCTCCACAGGCTGCCAAACATTGAAATTTTGATGAAATGGGCCGGTTTCAGGCCCCCAGAGCACCCAAACAATACACGAGAGATAAACATAACTTCCTTTATTGGAAGTGGAATTGACCGGAGATCATTTTTGTAAGTAATAAGGGTGTTCAAAAAACCAAGCGTTAACCCGTTTTGGGCTGGTTAAACAGCAATACCCCCATAAAGCTAACAAATTAAGGTTTTCTGTGGATTTCTCTAAACGAGTCTTGTAGATTTTCATGAAAAATTTGTCACTCCCAGGCCTTGATGTGACAATAGAAGTTGCATGGACAAAATACTGCGGTGAGCATTTGTTAACCTCCACGGGCTGCTAAAAGTCAAAATTGTGATAAAATGGGCTGTTTTTGGACGCCAACAGCACCCAATGGGTACATCACAAAGAAACGTACTTTCTTGGTCTTGGAGTGACATTACAAGTTGCATAGACAAAATATTACGGTAAGCGTTAGTTAACCCTCCAGAGGCTGCAAAGCATAGAACTTTTGAGAAAATGGACTGTTCTTGGGCACCCATTGCACGCAATGTGTACCTGCGAGATAAACATAACCTCCTTCTTTGGAAGTGGAATTCCCCGAGGATCATTCTTGTAAGTAATAAAGGTATTCATCAAACCAAGCATTAACCAGTTTAGGGCTGGTTAGAGATCCATACCCCTTAAAAGGTTAAAAATTCATATTATCCGAGGATTTCTTTAAAAACATCTCGTATATTTTCAAGAAAAAATGGTCATGCTCAGATCTTAATGTGACATTACAAGTTGCATGTACAAAATATTCCTCTAAGCATTTGTTAACCCTATGCAGGTTCTCAAACATCAAAATGTTGATAAAATGGGCTGTGTTTGCGTACCCACAGCACCCAAAGTTGAGAGGAGAGATCAAAATAAGTGGAAGTAGAATTCACTGAGAATTATTTTTGGAAGTAATAAGAGTATTCAAAAAAACAACACTTAACCCGTTTTGGGCTGGATAAACAATTATACCCATCAAAAGTTTAAAATTCATGTTCTCCCTGGATTTCTCTGAAAACATCTTGTAGATTTTAAAGAAAAATGACCATTCACAGTTCTTGGTGTGACATTACCAGTTGCATGAATAAATATTCCTGTTAGCACTTGTTAACACTCTACAAGCTGCCAGACGTCAATATTTTGGATACATTTGAGATACAATGGACCATTTTCAAATAGACACAGCACTCAGTGGGTATGTGTCAAAGAAACATAACTCCTTTTGTCGGTCATTGACTTGTTGGACGACGATATTCACATTAACCCCTCCATCGTTAATTATGGTTTTTACCTAAACAATTTTTTTATCAAACTGTGTCATTTGAGACTGCTATATTCACCTTTCCCATAACATCAATGAAGGAACTTCAGTGAGACAGTTAAAACAATTTATCAGACACTGTGGGGTCATGACAAATCATGGATTCTCATCGGGAAAAGCCATGATTCTCCAGAATCATAAAGTCTAGTTGTTGTTATCATTGGGTATAATATGGAAAACATGGACGAATTCTGAAATGTTCAAATTGTTGACGTCGAAAACAACCGATATTTCTTTCTGGTGGGCCTGGGCGTGCTTCATAAATAGGATTGGCAATATCTAGATCTCTAATGTTAGTCTTGGAATTTATATTATTTGGCCTCGTCCCTGATACCTTTTCTTCGTGGATAAGATTTTAGACTTATATTGATGGAATAACAGACATGGGAGAAGGGGCGATGTTTCGCTAAGCGTTTCTAAAAAAACTCAATATCAGAATGTTATTATTTGTTCAAGTTTTTCAGTCCAAAACAGAGCGCATTACCCATTACTGAAACTAGGTCAGAGGGGTCGTTCTTGTGAGGGGTTTATATAATGTTCAAACTACAAAGCAATTATTTGATGATGTATTTGGAATATTTTATCAGTAGGGATCTGATTCATCCTTCAATTGTTCATCTTCGCCGCGCGCATGTGGTAGTCCTACAAAATAAATTATTGTATTACATGTATATACAAATTGATTGTTCTCCGTTGTTGGTTAATTATCTGTATTAATATATTGTTCGATATGACCACAATCTAAATAGGTGCACGAAAATGTCTTTCTATCATGCATGGTACTTCAACATTAATTCAAATAAGATGGAAAAAGCTGGCGAGGAAGCTAATGGAGAATTATTGTATTGAGGCTGAAGATCTAGAAATTGGGGCTGAGGCAAGGCAGCAGATTTATTAGGAAAAGGGTACTCGAGGATTGTAATAGAAACTGGCGAACAGTGACGTTTGGGCCAACAATTCATTGGTGATGTTATACAAAAAGATATATCAGCTGTTAAGGAGTACTTAGATGGATGCTTTGGGGAGTCACTTTTGTTCAAAGTGAGATCAAAGTCCCTGTAGAGGGTGGAAAACGGAAAAAAAGCTTAGTAGAAACGGAGACTCGACATCATTTCATTTTAGAATGCTTCACATATTTGTGTAATAGAAAAAAGACTCCCCGAGAAACTAATGGAGGAATGGGGTGAAACATGGCAGATAATTAAATGCTGGAGGGTATGGGGGATGGATGAGTTTATATTATAGTTGGGGAAGTGGGTGATTTGTGCTGAATTTATGGGAGGTCAGGTGGAAGAGTTCTCAGAGTTGTGAGAGGAATGATCGGCGGCAAATCAGCTGACATCCCAAACATTATTATTATTATTATTATTATTATTATTATTATTATTATTATTATTATTATTATTATTATTATTATTATTATCATCATTTTTAAGTTTCAACAGTTCGTGATAGAAGGTAATTGCAATCCTATTTCGGGCATACTTTGAAAAGCAAAAACAACGTTTGGGCAGCTTAGTGCGTTTTTTTTCTCGAAAGTGTGCAACTAAAATTTTTTAAAAAATACCCCAAAACATGAGGAGGGTGCTGAAGACAACGACATTGGTGACGGCTATAATTGGGATGAAGCAGAAACTGCTGTTGCTGCGGCTGTTGTAGCAAATATGATGACGACGATGATGCTGATGGTGATGATGGTAAGGGTGATGATTATAACTCTCGGCTCTTTACATGCATGCCAGAAAAGCGTCTACCTTCTGGGGGTGTTTACATTTTTATCCTAGGGCCGGGTCACCCCGGTCTGATATTAATAAGACTGCGTTCTTTTATGAAATTAGAACTGGGAATGAATCCACGAATATTTGAGGGTAGTGTTGAAAAAGGAAGCAAGGATGCTCAAAGCACCTTCCCAGAATTAATAAAACCAGACTTCCAGTGAAATGCCTTTCCCTAGAGCGATTATGTTGTGGTGGAAAGTTGTCTATAATTTCATTAACCAGAAACTTGTCCAGATATTGAAAATAAGCGTTTCCATTCTTCAAAGGTAATGAAGAACGTGAATTGTATTATTTTGTCAAAGATGTGATTCCGATTTCCCCGGTGACAAATCAAGTCCCGAATAAAATATTCTAACTTCATCAGCAATGTATCAACATGATATATATATAGTTTGGGGAGCGCGGTGACTCAATGGTTAGGGAATCGAACTTCAAACAGAAAGGGCCACGGTTCGATCCCTGCCAGGAGAACCGCGTTGTGTCTTTGTACCAAGACACAACGTAGCTCCCCTGGCAGGGATCGAACAATGGACTTGTCGCTTTGAAGTTCGATGCCGTAACCACTGAGCCCCCGCGATATGCCGAATGCCCACGTGGGGGCACGGTGGCGCTGTGTACTAAGACATACTGCACGTCGATGGTTCACTTGTCTTTAACCATTGCTAATCCAGCTTGCACGGAGTTAGTACGTTGGGAGTCTGTCAGCTGCTCGACGTTGCTCGGTGGTTCTCTCCGGGTACTCCGGCTTCCTCAACCCGTAAAACTGTCCGACACGAGGTGACCCTGGCTGTCGAAAGTGTCGATAAACCTCAATAAATAAATAAATAAATAAATAATTAATTAATTAATTAATTAATTAATTAATTAATTAATTAATTAATTAATTTACGACTTTTTGGTCATTTATCTATTGATAAATAAATTTATCTACTTTATACGTAAAAACAGTAACGTTTTATCTTTTATCGTTATCGAAAACTCGCCGTCAATAAAAAATCTTTTATCGTTACTGCAGTAAGAATAAAAGTCACGTGATATCGCAAGAATACAACGTTCACGCCCATCTCATTTGCATGACGTACTATTTCATTCAACACTTTGAATAACTAATTATCGCTGCCGCGGATCGAAACAAATAAAACGGGGCGTATTTATCGAAATGTATTGAATAAAAAAGAAGGCCATTAATTAAACTTACTGAATTGTAAAAATAAAATTTGACGGAAAAGAGTAAAAATTAGTAACTTACACTTTTTCAAATGAGATTATTTCACCCTTCGAGACGTTAATTGTCCTGACGTTCAAACGTCACTGGGAATTCAGTTTCTTCAACATTTTTCAAAATGTGACGTCAAACGTCGGAAAGTACAAATAACCAGATATTTTTCACATTAGTGATTATCTGGTTGAAGGCTAGATTATTTTTAGTGGTCTGCATTTGTTAATCAAAACTTGTTTTATTACGGGAGTGGGGGAGGTGGGGTGTAGATAAAAGGGTTATATACACATGGTGTTTGTAAAAAATCTTTTATCGCGACTCGAGCGTTTTCGGGGGCTACATAGCTACTCGTCGCTGCGCGACTCGTAGCTATATATGCCCCCGAAAACGCTCTCGTCGCGATAAAAGATTTTTTACAAACACCATGTGTATATAACCCATATATACATGTATTATTTGTGACCCAGTTGGCAGATTTGGGAACCACTGCAGTACATTTGCATGGCAGTCTGTATGTGTGACATTATTTCAGGGGCTAATACTATAAAACTTTTACAATTGTATTTTCCAGAATTGTATTTTCTATCATTTTCAAAGATCTGGCAATTTGCCAGTTGGCAAATTGTCATATCTTTCAAATGCTAGTAACTCATTTTAGTGAGTTATATTAAAAGGTAGAAAATACAATAGTAGAACATACAATTGTAACAGTTTTATAGTATTGGCTGGAGGTAGCAAATCTAGTCTTGTGAGAAAGTACATGGTTACTTGCAAGAGCGAATGGTATTTCCAAGACTCCTATTCAGACGAGAAAATGTCCGCGCATTTTAGTTTGGTTTGGTATTTTGGGGGAGGGGGAGATTCAGATTTCCTATGTCTCCCGACCACCCACCCTCTTCTTTATGCCGCATGCAGGGAGCGGAGAGTTAGTTAATAAACACAGTTAGTCATAGTAGAGTTTATTACGACGATCTGGAACAGTATAATCGTTTTATTTTCACCATGCGACCGGTGTAACATAAAAACTAAAGACGAAATGAATGTTCACGCTTTTGTGTAGCTTATTTTATTGTTACAACGATATTATTGCGGCGAATCCTGGATAATTACAATTAATATACAAATTTTAACATTAAACTAAATTTACGGAGTAGCGTGAAAATCAGTGAAGTGTAATAACACAATCTTGACGAATAATCGGTTTATCGCCAATGATTGTTAGCCTGGGGAACATGTTATAAACTCGTGCGAACATTGTTGATTTTTTTTGTAAAACATTAGTCAAGGTTGGTGCACTTGTCTTCAACCAAGCTAACCCTGTTTGTGTAGAGTTAGTATGTTGGGGAGACTGACAGTTGCTCACCGTTGATCGGTGCTTCTCTCCGGGTACTTCGGCTTCGTCCACCCATAAAACTGTCCGACACGAGGTGCCCCTGGCTGTCGAATGTGTCGTTAAACCCCATTAAAATAAAATAAACTAAAATAAATAAATATCCCACATAGAACATATTTATTTATTAGCGTCTAACGACACTGGTTTCGTGTTGAACAGTCTTACAGGCAAGGAAGCTGAAGTACCCGGAGCGAACCACCACGCAGCGGCGAGCATTTCTAGACCCACAAGCAGGGCTAGCATTGTAGTCACGCAGACAAACCTAAACTCTAAAGTGTTTTGAATGCCTTGCTTTGTTCTTGGATATGTGAAACACATTTAGCCACAGTTTGTTCTCGTGAAATATTATTATATTATCAGTTCTGGAACGAATACGGTAGCAGACTTCCAGGAACCAGTGGTGCCTGCTGACACTTCTATGAGTTGATTGCATATGTGTTTCGTGTTCTATACATCTCAACCATCATTTTGATTTATGATTTGTGTATATTTAATTGGAATTTAACCCCCTTCACTCTGATGTCAAAATACCAAAATTTCAGGAAGCTGTTTTTTCTCATAACGCATCTAGAAATTCAACCAATTCAATCTCGTTTGACAGAGCTCAATGAGCTCTGTCAAACGAGATTGAATTGGTTAAATTTCTAGTTGCATTGTGGGAAATTTTTTCTGCCTGAAAGTTAGATATTTTGACATCAGTGTGTAGGGGGTTAAGGAATATTAGAGGTGGGAATTTCAAAATAAACAAAATGATGTTACTAAAATAGAACCTTAAGTGGTGAAAAATGGGTAGATGGCTTTCATGCTTATATTACATATTTCCCTTTCCCAAACTTGCATTTCATCTGATAACATATTCCCATTCATTATCAAGAGAATAGAGATGTCACCGGACGGAGTACAGCATTTGAAGAATTTCATACAGACAGACAGTTGCAGGGAACAGAACATCTGATAACTGAGATCAGTCTGTGTGTCCATTCGCAGGTACAATATGGGTGAGAACAAGTTTTCCAGAGAGAAAATTAAACAAAAACAAAAGAAAACAACGACAACAAAAAACCCCAAACCCCAAAACAAAACATCTATCACATTTCCTAATAATTTATTTATTTATTGGTGTTTAAAGTCACATATTTCTGCACTATGGGTAATCATGGCCATGACAGTTTTACGGGTGGAGGAAGCCGGAATACCCACAGAGTACCACCGAGCATCGGCGAGCAACTGTCAGCTCCTCAACATACTGACTCCACACAGGCAGGTTTAGCATTGGTTGAAGACAGGTGAACCAACAACGTGCAGTACGCCTTAGTACTCAACGTCACCGTGCCGCCACGTAGGCAATGTGGATGAAATGTTTTGCCTAAGGACACAACGCGGTTGTCGCAGGTGGGATTCGAACCGATGACCTCTCGGCTTGCAGTCTGCACCTCTATTTACTGATCCCCCCCTCCCGCCCCCGCACCCACCCCCGCCCCCCCCCCCCCCCCATTTCCATAAAACAGATAAAGATAAATTAACAGTGGTATTAACTGGTTTTTAATCTCCAATTCGGGGAATGGGTGCGTGACAACCGTTACCCATTCCCATCCCCCCATCCGACACCCCTTGTCAGCCGAAAAATCAGTTGATAACGAATGTCGAACAAGGAACCAGGAACAAGCAGCGGCCGTCGCCTCAGTAAAGTTCAGACAAACATTATTTGTGCAACTTGGAGCATTTGCTTTAACTACACACCCGCGCATGTCATAAAGTGAGGTACAGTGAAGTACCGCCAGGAAGAAGTAAAACCTTCGTAGTAATGTATAATAAGTAACCATAAGGTTTATAATTAGGAATCGGGCTTAAGTCATGTACTTCGACCGGTAACACACATCAACACCTGTAAGAAGACAGGTGCACAGATATTGTGTCATAAAATAAACTACAATTCTTACCAAGCTACAGTACGTGGAGAGTGGATTGTAACCAAATCACCCGCGGAGTGGAGTTATCACCCAAAGTATCACTTTCAAATTCAGGACATATGGACAAAAAACACAAGCAATGTTTCAGCCAATGGACCTCCGGGTTTAACCCGGAGGTCCATTGGCTGGAACTTTGCTTGTGGTGGTTATGCTTTGCAACAAATCTGCAATTATTGCTTGGGTGGAATCTCCATTCTGCGAGTGATTTAATGATAATACACTCTCCACGTACTGTAAATAGCCAAATTAGTGTATAATAATAAACAGAATTAGTATTTCTACTAATCAAACTTGGGAACAATTATTGGCCGCCTGCTATTGACAGTAGCAGGTTGTGATAAGATTCACCATATTAAATACAGTTGTAAAAAACGGAAGAGGTCGAACGATGTATAAAAGGACATGTGTAGTGTGGGATACATGCAGTAATCATCACTTCAAAGGCTTGTTCTGTAGTATCGAATCCAGTTTCCCCAAAACAAAACAGTTGGGACGTGCAGGGAGTACATTTTGTTCTCTGGATGAAATACAATTGTACTCAATTTTAATTACACTGAACGTTAACTACCATTAGGTCGAGCAGTAGTAGTATTGTATGAAATGTAAGAATATGGTTCAAAACGTGGACCACGACTGGCATTATCCACCCACATGTACAACAAGACGGATGCAAATGTGTGTCACCGAGCGAAGTACAGTTCTACTCTATTGTTGAGTCGAGTTAACAAATGAAAGTGTCAATGACACTGTAGCTCAACTTGCTAAGACATGTACATATATAGTATGTGACACAACAATGACAAACATCTAGGTAATGACCTGATAACAAAGGTACATATAAAGTATTGTAACGGTCTGTACATAAATACTGATCGTAGCCTGTAACAAATGTATAGGTAAAGTATTGTAAAGGTGGGTGACAGTCTGATGCTAAACTAGAAAAGAAATCTTTGAGTCCCAGAGTGGGTCTGACTGAACCCCAAAATATTTGTTCTCATAGCACAGTGATAACAAAGGCACCCCAAAACACACTAGTTCCTGTCCCAATGTGAAAACAAAGGTACCCAAAAAGTTTCGTGAAGATCAGTTCATAAATATGAGCTGTATAGAAGTTGTGACAAAAAACTGATTGGACCTAATTTCGGTACAAAATGGCCACTGGCAGCCATCTTGAATTTTGGACCGCACCCAGAAACACTCGTTCTCGTCTCAAGATGATAACAAAGGTACCCAAGAAGTTTCGTGAAGATCGGTTGATAAATACAGCCTCTAGCCCGAGCCGTATTGACATGTGCACTTACAGTGTATAAGTAGCACTGAATAAATCATCTAATTTGCATAATTTCTGCACGAGAAAAAAACCCGTACTATATGTGATGTATTCCATATTACTAAACATTCATACAAAACTTTATTCAAATCAGAACTTTCATACAGAAGTTCTGTACAAAAGACTGATTGCACTCATTTTGGTACAAAATGGCTGCTGGTGGCCATCTTGAATTTCGGACCACACCCAAAAAACACTCGTTCTCATCCCACGGTGATAACAAAGGTACCCAAGAAGTTTCGTAAAGATCGGTTCATAAATACTGCCTCTAGCCTGAGCCGTATAGAAGTTGTGTACAAAAAACTGATTAGACCTAATTTCGGTACAAAATGGCCACTGACAGCCATCTTGAATTTTGGACCGCACCCTGAAACAATCGTTCTCGTCCCAAGGTGATGACAAAGGTACCCAAGACTTTTCGTGAAGATCGGTTCATAAATACAGACTCTAGCCCGAGCCGTATTGACATGTGTACTTACTGTGTGTAAAGAGGACTGAAAAAATCAAAGTTCATCTAATTTGCATAAATTCTGCACGAGAAAAAACCCGTATTATATGTGATGTATCCCATGGTACTAAACATTCACACACAAAAATATTCAAATCAGCGCTTTCATATGGAAGTTCTGTGCAAAAATCTGATTGCACCTAATTTTGTACAAAATGGCTGCCATCGGCCATCTTGAATTTCGGACCGGACCCCAAAACACTCGTTCTCGTCCCACGATGATACCAAAGGTACCCAAGAAGTTTCGTAAAGATCGGTTCATAAATATGGCCTCAAACCCGAACCGTATTGGCATTTGCACTTGCAGTGCTGAAAGTAACACTAAATACATCAAAGTTAGTCTAATTTGCATAATTTACGAACGAGAAAAAACCAGTATTATATGTGATGTATCCCATGGTACTAAACATTCATACAAAAATTATTCAAATCAGCGCATTCATATGGAAGTTCTGCGCAAAAATCTGATTGCACCTAATTTTGTACAAAATGGCTGCCAGCGGCCAACTTGAATTTCGGATCGGACCCAAAAACACTCGTTCTCATCCCACGGTCATAACAAAGGTACCCAAGAAGTTTCGTAAAGATCGGTTCATAAATACGGCCTCTAGCCCGAGCCGTATTGAATTGTTGACGGACAGACGGCCAGACGGACAGACGGGCAGACGGACGACTGGCCATGGCATAAGCTCAAATTTGGCTTCGCCGAAGTTGAGCTGAAAATTATGAACAATGAGGCCTATTTTTAGGAATCAATCTTGGAGACAATTTTGACAGCTTGTTATTGGAAGGAAACAAGTTGTTATTAGATTCACCAAATGAAATAAAATTACAATGAAATTCAGTTACATGAAAACATTCTGAATACAGACGACACTGGTGTCAGTTATTTTGGTTGTGCTATTCAGACTGACTTATGTATCCAGCTCACCTCTGCACTCCAATTGGGGACACACAGCAACACTTGTAGCGCTGACAGACGTAGGCGTGTGTCACCAAGTGAAGTACAGTTGTGTTCAGGTTTCCCAGATGAAACTTAGTCTGCAGAGTCGTGCCCAGTTACATAACCAATGTGATATAATATTATGTTTTTACTAGTTGGACTGATTTTTCTGTTCAGCTTAATCCATGTACTCCATTTGGGGGCACACACCAGCATCGGTAACAGTACAGATGAGGATGTGTGTCACCAAGTGAAATACAGTTGTGTTCGGAGTTCCTGAAAGATACTTGCTTGGAATGGTCTGTCAGGTTTCATAATGACATTCTGAATACAGAGGTAACTAGTGTCAATTATTTTGTTTGTGATATTCAGACTGATTTTTGTGTCTAGCTTACTCCCTACACTCCAATCCCTGTAACAAGACAGATCTGAGTGTGTGTCACCAAGTGAAGTACAATGTGTTCAGGATCCCAGAAAAGATGCTTGCCTGAAATGAGCTGTCCAGTTACCTAACAACATTCCGAATATACATATAGAAGAAAAATGTGGAAGAAACTTGTGTCACTTGTTTAGTTTGTGCTATTCAGATTGATTGTTGTGTTCAGCTTACTCCCTGTACTCCAACTGGGGATACGCACCAACACCTGTAGCAGCTGATAACAAGGAACTGCTACAGGGGGTGAACAGTTCCTACGGCCTCTCGTTTATCCTTCCACGCTGGCACTCGTTCCATATCGATTACCCTATTCACACGAGTGTGTCGTTCTGTGTATGTCCTGCAAAAAATAACTCAAAATATTATGTGGACGGTGTTTACTTTTCGAACAATTGTGTATGGCTATAACTGAGCACAGATGTATTTCATATTTCTTTATTAACTGGTTGATTGTTGGAAGTACACTTTGTTTTTTCTGAAGAGCAGGCTTCGTATTCTGTGAATGAATTTCATATTATATTTGAAGTGGAATTATGTCAGATGTATGGATGTTCCTTGGAGAGTGCTTATGGGTACTGTTTCATAAATGTTAACAAGACAAGAACATGCACAAATTAGCATTCTACCACTTATGAAACCAAAAATAAAAAATAAAATAAAAGCCTCCCTCCAACATTGGTTTGAAAAATTAATTACTCAACAATCGAATGTATCTTTCATGTGGTTTTGGGGTTTTAGTATGAACTTATTCCTGGTGCTCCAATCGATTTGATTTTGGTTGTGTTATCTGTTCGCAAAAGCGTTAGAAGCTCCATAAAAGTGTGAGGTGGATGGGAGTGAGGGAGCAAATATCCAAAACGCACTGGACCTAGTATGACCCACGTGGGAAAACAATGGAAAATGTGTCCACAGAAATGCAGTTTCCTTGTTTTTTAGGTAATGATGAATATGACGTGAAATGTTAACACATGTACGTGTACATGTTAGGGGATGGGGTGGTAGTCGTACCGATTAATATATATGTTACAGTAAATATGTAAAATCAGTAAATATGTATAATTTCTGAAACTTTCAGTAAATATGTATAAATACTAAACTGATCAGGAATTATACATATTTACTGAAATTTTTAGGAATTATACATATTTACTGAAATATCAACTGATTTTTTTTACTTGTTTACTGAAAGTGTGGTTTGGGTGTATGACAAGCCAGATTATGTTTTTAATCATTTTATTGACATAATAACAGAAACAAGATATGATATGATGAAGAAAATAAAATCAAACAAACAAGAAGCATACCACAAGAACACATCACCAAATTCTCATGTTAAAACATTCAGAACCAAGCAGTGCTGCAAATGGAGTTCTCTTTATGCCGCTGTGAAAAGTTTCTGCATGCCGAAGGCGCACAGGGACGACGTGGGATTGAAATCCCTTGCGACCCTAATAACTTTATTTGCTTTATAGCTGTATTTGCTTATAAATCCACGAGAGTCGGGAGCGAGGGCCAATAATCTTATTAAGTTTAAGTGTGCGACTTGTAGTAGGATAGTGGGTTGAGATCCCCGAGAACCTCGAGCTGGAAAATGGCGAGGGGGTTGCATAATTACAAGAGTTCTGCTCTGTGTTTGCTAAGAGAAGTGGGCAAATTTATGGTATTACTGAAACCGCAGTTTGGTGGTTATTTTAGAAAAAGAAAAAGAAATCCAAACAGTCGCTGGTTTGGGAGCAGCCCCAGCATATTATCCTTAACGGTTACAAAAAGGAAAACATCCACCAATATGTGTTTTTGAAAGCTGCGAGTCATCCATCAGCCTATAAGGGAGAGTGGATGCTATGTATTGGCCATCTGGTCTGCCTTCGGAGTGAACAGATGACGGGATTCTGCTCTTATGAATGATGAAGGGACGATGTGGGATTTACAAATCCCTTGCGACCCGGTTAACCTTATTTTATTTCATTTGGATCACACAGGCCTAGCTTTCCTATTGCCTCAAATGGAGTCTGCGGGGGTATGCACGCGGTTAGAATTCCCGGCAGTTTACGTTGGCGTGATAGATTGTCAATAATCAATCCCTCAACGCCATTAAGACTGTTAGAGAGTGGGCTCTATTCGGTTCTAGCTTGGCGATGGTAGAGGTTTGAGTCCCACCATGGTGGCGAGCCAGAGTATAATGTTGTGCGATGGCACATTTAAGGAAAGAAGAGAAAAGAAAACCAAACAGCAACGCAGGTTTGGTAGCGGCCCCGGTATATGGCCATAGCGGTTAAAAAAGGAATGGAGAAAGCTCCAACAGTTTAGTTTGAAAAACCAGGAGTCATCCATCAAGCCTTCTGGGAGATAGGATGCCGTATGTGATTATGAGGTATCTGGTTATCCTTCGGGAATGACCTCCCCCCCCCCCCATAAAAAACAAAAACAAAAACAAAAAAAACACCCTCTCGCAGACACACACCCTTAAGCCCTTAAAAGGGCTATTAAATCTTTATTCAATTGCTTATTTATATAAAATTTACACTCGTCCCCAGCCAGACAAGCTTGTTTCAATCCTTGCCTGGTGTTTGGTGGTTTCTTGTGTATGTTAACAGAAAGGTAGGTTGCACCAATTCCTCCTACGCTTTGTCTACCATTTCCATGAGTCTTCTTAATAAGAGTGTTGCAAGAGAATTTGAGAATGTTATTAGAAAAGTTATAGGTAGAGAGAAAGATAGGTATCCGCTATTGTGTATTGTGACTATTGTGTGATTGTTGCTATGGATGGGGTAAGGATTGAGTTTCTTCGGAGCCCACTCCCCACACGCAGAGTTGCGAGGCAATCCTCACAGACTCAATCCTAAAGATCTCAATGAGTAGCGAGGCAATCCTCACTGACTACACGCAGTTTAATTCTATTGAGTAATTTTAATTTACTGTGGCTTATCTTGTTTTTCTGTTAAGGGTTCGGTGTTCGTTCAGCTTCACCATTGATTCACTATCCTGGAGTATGTAGAGGGTTTTGTTATATAGGTCTTATTAAATGCATTTCAGTCGCACTTCAGCAGAGTTGCGAGGCAGTCCTCACAGACTCTATCCTAATATTCTCAATGAGTAGCGAGACAATCCTTACTGACTCCACACAATTTAGCTATATTGTATAATCTTATTTTTTTTTTTATTTTCTGGAAACTTATTTTGTTTTTCTGTTAAGGGATCGGTGTTCGTTCAGCTCAACCATTAATTCACTATCTTGGAGTCTGTTGAGGGGTTTGATTTGTAGGTCTTTTAATCGCGGATCAATAGTTTCTATTTTTGCTAGCTCGTGAAGTTCCTTTATCGGTATCCATTTGGGTTTGCATAGTGCCACACGCAGGGCATAATTTTGAACCCGTTGTAGTTTTTCAATGTTGGTTTTATTCAGGTCGCTCGTTATTATGGCCCCATACTCTAGTACTGGGCGTATATATGATTTGTAAAGCTTGAGGAGAACTTCTTTATTGGCTCCCCAATTTTTACCTCTAATCATTTTCAGAAAATTGATGCGTTTAGTGGCTTTGACAGTGACTGAGTTTACGTGATTGTTTAGATTGAGACTGCTATCCAGGGTGAATCCCAGAAACTTTGCCTCATTACTAGCTTCAAGTTTGTGGTCGTAAAGCTTAAGCTCAATATTATGGACAGCTTTTTTCCTTTGCTTTTTATAGAATGTGATTCTTTGTGTTTTCGTGGCATTTAGCTTGATGCGCCACAGAGCGCGCCAGTCTTGCAGGTCGCGGCGGTTTTGTATTATGTTTCGAGACTTACTGGCCGTCCACATTCCTTTGTCGTCTGAGAATTGAAATAGTTCAACATGGTTCTTCCCTACTTTGTCAATGTCATTCACATATATTATAAATAGAAGCGGGCTGAGGATCGAACCCTGTGGAGTGCCCGCTTCGAGTTTTACCTCGTCTGACACTTCGCGGTTGACCCTCTCTTTGATTTTTCGATCAGATAAAAATGATGATATGATCCTTAGAATTTTGGTAGGTAGCCCCATTTTAGCTAGTTTGTATCTCATGCCATTGTACCAGACAGAGTCGAACGCTTTTTCTACGTCGAGTAATAGCGCGGTTCCTATTCCATTTTGAATGAACGCCGTTTTCATATAATCTACCAGTCTATAAACATGCTCCATTCCCTCTCTTTGGCTTCTGTATGCCCTTTACCACTTATTGAAAAAGCTGATTGATTCGAGATGGCTGCGGAGTCTTGTCGTGAGAATCTGTTCGAAAATGTTTCCAATACAGCTGAGTAGGCTGATTGGGCGGTAATTAGCTGGGTTGCTCAAGTCCTTGTCGGGTTTGGGTATCATGTAACTACTTTCCAACATTTTGGGAAGTATCCACTAGAGAGAGAGCATTTTAGGAGGTTAGTGAGTCTACCGAAAAAAGTATTGGAACATTGTTTCAGGATTTTGTATGAGACCTCGTCCCCTCCTGGGAAGAAGAAGTCCGTAATATGAGTTTTTGGGTTGTGCACGTCCTTTTAAAGGACGTACCAAACCAAAGACTTATATTACGGACTTTCATGCCATGTTTGGACTGGAAACCCGCCAGCTGAATCAGATCGCAAGACGCTGTCTATTCCGATTATCGATCAAATCACTTCCGCGTATATCAATGGTTCACTGCGCTGTTTAATTTCATGCATCAATTCAAGGTTCAAACGTGTGGAATTATAAGATTCTTATAAAAAGCGTATAATAAAAAGAAAATCTAGTGTTTTTGAGTGGATACCGAACATTATCTCACTTGTGACCGAGAGAAATGGTTATTTTCGCTCGCGCAAGCGCTCGCGAAAAATAAACATTTGTCTTGGTCACTCATGAGATAATAAAAACTGAAATTTCGAAATGTTAGCGAATTTGTATCTTCGATGTGCGCATCATTTCACAAACTTCGGGCATTTCCCTGTAGGGTAGTGTAGTAGACTTTTAATTTTTTTTTTACACTAAACAGATTGAACGTTTGGCTAGTTGCGAGATTTCACAAAGCATATGTTTTAATTATTTTCTTGTAAAGCCTAAGAGCACTTACGTGGATTCATTGGCTCTAAACTGTATTTATTATTATAATTATTATTTGTTTCTCTGATGAAACCCAATTTAAGAAACAGAAAAGCGGCGTTTTCTCTATATTTAGATGTTCTTTTAACATTTTTTTTCTGTTCATTATATTGCGCACCGAAGGATATAATACGGACACTGTCCTTTATATTAGTTGGTAGGTGTAATTTTCGTTTATTAAAGTAACAAAAGGATACTTAGCTTTAGTTTCTGTTGATGTCATAGGTCTTTTCTCAACAAGTACTTGCCTCTTAGTTGGACCTTCCTGGCGTGTCTAATAATTTCAAGGGAGATAACTTTATCGAAACTGGATTTTCTGGACGATACATGTCAGGAGTGGATATCAGCAAATACAAAAATATCCGTTGGTCTCTCTATTTGTGTGTGTTACTGTGTAGTGCCGGTTCGATCCATTTCATGTACTGCCATCATGTGCGATGCAAAAGATAGGATCCTGGTTGGCAGAGAGTTGGAGTAGAAAAATAGACTGAACGGTCTAAAGATGGAATCCATAGGCCAAAATGGAAATGAATAATTTACATTCACAAATCAAATATTGTAGGAATGCATGCCAGCTTTTAGGTCACCAGGTCAATTCTGTTAGGAATTCGACGCGGTTATGGGCTATTTAACCCTTTACCCAACGCAGACGATATCCAAATTTATTATTTTAAATATCATTTTTTCAAATTTTTCAAAAAATGTCAACAAAACCATATCATGTGACTCCTCGTTGGAACGAGCTCGTTCCAACGAGGGATCACATGATATGGTTTTGTTAACATTTTTTGAAAAATAATATTTTTTCAACTGCTGAATTTGCATATTACGCGGGCGGATGCAGGCGATTCGTTGGGTAAAGGGTTAATGCGATGTGCCTTTACTCACAAAAATCTACTACTTTATTATATGCTGGTCTGTGAATTATTGCAAATTATCCAAAAGGCATTTCTCGATATCCATCGACCCAATGGATATCGAGGAATATCCCCCAGTAGCTTCCTAAATGACGTCACGCTACGCCGCATCACGTCGCCTTGAAGGAACGATCAGCTAATCTTTGTTATTGTTTTGAAACTTACGCATATGGGGTCGAATTGGGCTGAATATTGTGCAATAAAATATCGCGTAGCATATAATAAAAAAGAAAATCTACTCTATTTTAGTCAGTATCTGGGATTGTCTCATGAGTGTGGACCTGAAAGTTTTATTTTTCACGAGCGCTTAAAATAATATGTTTAGGTCCACACGATGAATTCTTTCAGTAGTTTCCTAAGTGACGTTACGTCTTCGGCGCATTACGCCGCCTTGCTTGATGGAACGATCAGCAGCTTGTTGTCTTGAAACCGTTTGTAGTTGAATTGGCTGAATATTGCGCAGTAAAATGTCACGTGGCATATAACAAAAAGAAAATCTACGCTGTTTTAGTGTGGACCTGAAACTATTATTTTTCGCAAGCGCTCGAGAAAAATAAAACCTTCAGGTCCACACTCATGAGACAATTCCCAATATTCACTAACGCAACGTAGATAACCCCTACATTCTTCGGTGCTCCTGCGCCAGTGTCGAAAATCTCAGTACAATCAAAAAACACTTTATGAGCCTTGAAAACCTCACGGTATTAATACAGCTGGTGGTACTACGAGGTACTAATAATCATAAAACTACAGCTGCGGTGAGTCTTCATTCATTATTATTTAAAGAACAAACACATCTAATAATGTTGGTAAAGTCGTTAAATATTTGGTCAAATCAAGTCTCGATTGAGATATATTTCTTCTGTTGATTAAAAAAATGAAAGTTTACGATATTTTTTAAATTCAATAGATCGAAATATTTCATTTGGCCGGAAAACCAGACGACTGACGTATTTCAGACGTTTGAATATAATCATGGATGATGGACCATTTAACCCTTTATCCAACGAAGACGATATCAAAATTTACTATTTTAAATATCATTTTTTTAAATTTTTCAAAAAATTTCAACAAAACCATATCATGTGACCCACACGAGGGGGTCACATGATATGGTTTTGTTGAAATTTTTTGAAAAATACTATTTTTTCAACTGCTGAGTTTGCATATTACGTGGGCCAAAACCGGCCAGCGTAATGGCCAAAACCGGCCAGCGCTATTCTCAAAAATTGCCAATTAATTTTCATTATTTTTTTCATTTTTTGTCTCAAAAACATAGGTTATGACCCCTCATTGGAACGAGCTCGTTGAGCTCGTTCCAATGAGGGGTCATAACCTATGTTTTTGAGACAAAAAATGAGTTATTCGAGAATTTTTTTTGCATGTGTCGTCTGCTTTTCATGTTAGGTAAAGGGTTAAGGTCTAGATTGATAACAGACCACAACAGAGTCGAATTTCTTTCGGAATTTCACTTGGAGCTTGGAAGCTTGAAACTTCCGCGCTCTAAAATTTTAACCCATTATGTAATTATGTGGCATGTTGTTATCTGTGGAAATATGCGAGGGGATGCACGTGGCCCCGATGCCACTGTGTCGCCTACACTCAATGTGGTTCAGACCCCCCCCCCCCCCCACCATCCTCCCCGAACATAAGAATATTTATCTTCACTTCTCATCTGACAGAAACAAAATTTCATATAGTTTGATATTAATCAATACAGCACGCTGAAATCAGTTAGGTTAAAAATCAACCGCAAATCAACTGAGTTGAGTGAATATGAACCCAATTGTGTTCATATTCACTCAATCCAGTTAATTTGGGGTTGCTTTTTTACCCAAGATGTTTTAGAGAGAAGTCAGGGTTAACGTATTATGAGTATTGCATAGAAAGTATATCGATGGTGATTATAGCGACAGACTTGTGTAAATCAACCATTCACACTATGTTTGAAAGGAGGAGGGTCGCCTTTTTTTCTATTCCAAACTTACCGTACACTGATCACAAAAGTTGAGATCCGGTCGAAATTGTGCGATGGATCCCCCCCCCCCCCGCCCCCCCCCCCCCCCCCCCCCCCCCCCCCACTGCACTATAAAAATCCCCGCCATCGAAAAAGAAATGTGCGAATATTGCACCTGAGATGCTATTTACGTTATTATATTTAATTTAATTTAGAAACAAAAAGAAAAAAAATCAATTAACCCTTTGAAACTGAAAGACCCTTTTTCCTACACAGGATCGTGATATAACCTGGTATTCATTAAATAGATAATTCGTCCCCTGAGTTCATATGTGTTCTAGGTGTCAGTGGGCACACAGAATACATTGGACCTCAAGGGACGAATTGTTCAGTGAATTTGTGTGGTAGACCAATCAAGAGTTACCACGTACAGCCCCAAGGCTGCACGTTGAAAATATTGATTGGCCTTTCCCAATGTAACGAGTATAGACTCTTCCAATTGTTAACACTGAACTTTTGTGGAAGATACTACCAGCGTTCAAAGGGTTAATTCGCGCTCTAAAGTCTATATTTGCAACATCTGCAAATAAACTAGACCTGCTCGTAAGCACAGCTAACGAAATACCCCCCCCCCCCCCCCCCCCGCAATGTGCAGGCCAACACAAAATAAAGACTGCTATCAAGTCGATTTTTAAAAATATGTTAGCACAGTGTATAGGTTCTTCATTATGATACTCAGAAAAGGAAAGGGAAAAAAAGTGTCACCATGAGGAGACACAAAAAATACCTCCACTTATTTAACAATGCAAGTCTGACTATAGGTGATACAATATTTGGGTATACACAAATACTAAGTCCATAAAGGGCAATGACTCTGGCAATAAAATATCGAACGACACTTGCATTTCACTATGGGTATACAGCAATAGGATACACCTGCATACCAAATATCAAGTCACTCAACCGAGTACTTTACAAGTTAATTATGATTGAATTTCAGGACAGACGGACGGACGGGCAATGACACTGGCAATAAAATCTCGAACGACACCCGCATTTCACTATAGTTATACAGGAATAGGATACACTTGCATACCAAATATGAAGTCACTCAACCAAGTACTTTACAAGTTATTCATGATTGAATTTCGGGACGGACGAATGGAGGGACAGACAGATTGACAGACGGACGGACCTTGTACTGTGGGTAGACATCAATAAGATAAAGTTGCACGTCAAATATGAAGTCATTCCATTCAGGACTCTGCAAGTTATTCATGAATTAATTAATGAAGGGCAATGACTCTGGCAATAAAATCTCTAACAACACCAGCATTTCACTATGGGTATACAGCAATAGGATACACTTGCATACCAAATATCAAGTCACTCAATCAAGTACTTTACAAGTTATTCATGATTGAAATTCGGAAAAGCCGGACGGACAGGTGACAGACGGACGGACGGACGGACGGACGGACGGACGGACGGACGGACGGACGGACGGACGGACGGACGGACGGACAAGGCGATTCCTATTTATCCCATCTGGGGGTATAAAAAATAAGAAATAAATTAAATTGTCAACTTGAATTTAAAAAATAATTCTACATTTTTTTAAGCTGATATAGAAGAGATTTTTTTTCGAACTTGAAGGTGTTTTTGACGAGGTATTTTGAAAACACTTTTATAATTATCTTCATAAATATTCATGAAATGTTGTGAAAGACTTTAATAAAAGTTTCATTGTTCAAACGTTTGCGGTCTGAAAAACAAAATACTTGCAGTCAAGTCTGTCGAATACGAACGACGCATTAATAATGTGTATTAACCTAGAGGGTATTGCGGGATCCGGATGTTTTTCATTGATAATAATTTTATGAACACCAAATTTGTGGTTAAACAACAGGCGGAGGAACTCACATATCGAACATTATAGGTTTTCATGTTGATTGTTTGTTGTAAGAAATGTGTCATTATTTCCCCGAGCAAATTTAAAATCGTAATTGCTTAATAATGCCCCTTCCTCTGAAGCTCAAGAAACTAAATGTCATGTTCTCAACATCCGTGCTTATTTTCGTCTGATACAGCTTGACTTTATTTCTGCCCTACCAGAATGTTTGGTCGTGTCACAGAAGACAGTGTCTGACAAGCTAGAAGATTTTATTCCCTGCTTTAATTTCTGGCAGACAATTAGGGTTACCTCCTTGTATGCTGCTGGCGGTTATTCCTGCCAATAACGGGATTTCTCTTGCCAATGAAATAAGTATAATTTGGGCATATTTAATCAACTGTTATTCCATAAATCGAACGAAAGATTTCACCAATGATTCCTTGAGATACGTTTAGATGAATATTTAATCAAATCTAGTCATGGCTGCTCCAAAGCAGCCATGACTAGATTTGATAAAAATATCTTGAAAATACTCAGCGGATTAAGAGTTAAACATATGGTTTCAATAAGCGACGACATACCCATCCCCTCCCATCTCACAAGCCAATGAAAGAATTAACGGCATGTAAGTAATGTGCATCCCCTGTTTCTTGGATTCAAGTAATAAGAGTAAATGCCATGCAAAATTATTTTGATTCCAAGTGTTTCGATAGAGAACCAACTGGCTCCACGTGGAACCAACTGCCCCTAACGCGATAAATGATTCCACGTGGAACCAGCGGTTCTTAAACGGAAGAAATGGTTCCATAAATTATATTTTGAGTTCCATACGCATTTCGTGGTCGCGCGGAGGACAAGGTATTGAGGGGACAGTCTCTTCCGTCGAGAAGGTTGCCTGATTTTTTTTAGTATTGCCACCTATAATTATTAGAAGCCATCTATGTCTCTTTCTGTTTCAATTAAATTCTTATGTTAGTTAACATATGGATAAATCTTATTCCGTCTTTGAAACAGTTAGATTTTTCTGGCCGGGAACATATCATCGACAATTTGTCACAAATACCGACTCCTAGACTCTATCCTGCTGAGAAAATATATAGGTTTCTTTTATTGCAGCAAAGATTCTTGGTATAATCGTGTTTGCCGCCCAAGTGTCTGAATTGTAATTTTCCCAAAGGCGTATTAACTGAACTAATCTTTACACAGCTCTGTTTTACTTTTCACAAAACAGCTGGTATATGGGATGGAGAGGAGGGAAGCTGGCAGTCTGGAATACATGGTCTACATAGAAAAACGATAGTCTGGCTTTTAGGGGTGACACAAAAAACTGAACACATGGGGTGTTATAACTTACATTTCTCTGATACTCCCCCCATATGTTACAGTATCAGAAATTTTGGTTCGTTGTTTTTACAAATAGAACCAAACAAATGGCCCGTTATTTTATAAAGGCCTACGGATTCTACAGGGCGCAAGTTTTACGTAGAAATCGCATTCTATAGGCCTACATGTACAGATACAAAACTACAATAATGTTATCACAAAACGTTGTCTCTCTCGATCCGATCGATCTGGACTGAGATTTCACAAATAAAATAATGCAAAATCAAGAAAAACAAGCGGAAGGCGCATCCGAAATGGAAAGTTTTCGCGTTTGTGGGCAGAAAAGCGGACGCACGGTCGACATTTTTTGTCCGCTTTTATAATGACATGAGGGTACTCATTTATTTTTTTATTGGAGTATAACGACACTTTCAACAGCCAGGGTGATGTCGTGTCGGAGAGTTTACGGGTGGTAGAAGCCGGAGTACCCGGAGAGAACCACCGAGCAATGGCGTGCAACTGTCAGACTCCCTAACGTACTAACTCAACACAAGCAAGGTTATGATTGGTTGAAGACAGGTGCACAATCGACGTGCATTGCACCTTAGTACACAGCGCCACCGTGCCCCCCCCCCCCCCAAATGGGCAATCGGGATTAAGTGCCTTGCCCAACGCAAGGACACAACGCAGTTACCCCTGGCGGGGATCGAACTGTGGACCTCTCGATTTAAAGTTCAATACCGTTGCCAGTGAGCTACCGTGCTCCCACATGAGGGTACTGTATATTCCGTTGCAGTGCTATCGTTTTATTATCGATATTAGTTCTCGTGGTGGCTTTACGGCTCCCAAACGGCAGCTCTAGTTCAACTCCTTGATTGAACAAATTCGGAAAGTAACAAAACAGAAAAGTTATTTTCCGTCCACGTTATGGGTATGTATTTGGGTGTGGGCCATGGGAGATGTGATCGAAAGGCAAAACAATATTTGCAAGCATCTTTTGTTAGACTAATACCACATATGAATCAATATTTATCATATGACTCGTCCGTTTTGTTCACTTTAAAACATTTGATATTTTGTTCTCATATTAATCAGTGATAAATAAAGCCTTCCGTCAATTTCATTGGTCAATTTCAAAACTGGACAATTTGATTGGCTGAACAAAATACAACTGGGCCACATTTTCATAATTTGCATAATTAGATTTGGGAGCTTTCATTGGTCAATTTCAAAACTGGACAATTTGATTGGCTAAACAAAATACAACTGGGTCACATTTGCATAATTTCAGTAGGGAGAATTTACGTTATCTGTCCTATTTAGGGTGGGTTATATTGTATTAATCTTTTACCTACAAGAAAAACGCTATTCATTTTTTTTATATATTTTCACTTTTTATTCCAAAACATGGGTTATGAACCCTCATTGGAACGAGCTCGTTCCAATGAGGGGTCATAACCTATGTTTTGGAAGCAAAAAATGAACAATTTTAGTTAAACGAGGATGTTTTTTCCAAGTGCCGTCTGCAACTCAAGTTAGGTGATGGGTTAAAAAGTCATACTAAGTGGCTAATTTGTGCGTGTGTGTGTCATATGATAAATAGAATATGAAATGAGTGTTTTTCTCATATAATATTTATGAAACTCGTCCGAATTTTCCGTTTGGGCTCGCCAGAGGCTCGCCAAAACGGAAAATTCTTAGACTCGTTTCATAAATGAGAAAAACACTCATTCCATATCCTCAAAATACTATTCAAAAAAGTAGGGGATATCCAAACTGAACTGATGTTGATATTTTCGGAAAATGGTATTGTATACGCGTGATTGAACACATCAATATGTTACCAAGTTTAGTCTGGATCATGAATGTCACCGGCCCACGAAAAACCTTCGTGCAGATTGTTCGCACGAGTGCCGCGTTAATGTCTGTGGGGTACGTTTAGAAATTTTCATTTGTACTGGGCGGGCTTTTTCGGAGGTCCCATCGTTCTTTTCTGGGTATAAACTCGTCCATCAATAGTTTCTGGTCGAAACGTAACTTTTGAGGTATGCGAAGACTGACAAGTGAGATGCGTTTACGTGCCGTTGGCATGTGGGAAGCTGGCAACAGACAGACTGCAGTGGCTCAAATTCTCAACGTTACTCAATTGGTGATTTGCAGGTTGTGGTCACGCTACAGTCAAACAGGCAATGTTGCTGACAGACGTCGGCCAGGTCGTCCAAGGGTGACAACTGCTAACAAGATCGTTTCATCCGAACGACAGCATTACGTAACCGCAATCAATGTGCCTCAGAAATTGGACAGATATGCGAGTCAGTGATCAGACTATCCAAAATCGCCCACGGAGCTGGAATTTGTACGCTCGACGGCCTCAAATAATTCCACGTTTGACTGAACGTCACATCGCAGCAAGGCGTAATTGATGTGGAGCACGACAGCGCTGTGACAATCGTCTGGAGCAACGTCATGTTTTCCGATGAGTCGAGGTTCACTCTCGACTTCCACGACAGGATAAATAGAGTGTGTCGGCGGTGGAACGAACGATACCACGACGTAACCGTTAGGCAGCACGATCGTTTTGGTGGTGGATCGGTTATGGTGTGGGGAGGCATAACCATGGAAGCAGAACAGCATTACATACCATCCAAGGGCGTGTCACAGGGCAGTACTACGTGACAACATGTTAGCAGCTCATGTTGTGCCATTTGCGCGACGTCACGGCCGTCGATTCATTTTCCAAGATGACAGTGCATGAGCACACATGGCCCGTGTCGCTACAGAGTTCTTTCAGGAGGAGAACATCACTACACTGCCTTGGCCAGCAGCACTAAGTCCAGACCTTTCACCACTCGAGCACGTCTGGAATATGCTTGGCTGGCGCGTAAGACAACGCCAACAGCCTCCTACCAATGTCCAGGAACTCGCCGCTGCACTGCAGGAAGAATGGAATAACATCAGTCAAGGTGACATTGGACGTTTGGTGAGGAGTATGCCACGGCGGATCCTCGCTTGCCTCGCGAACTAAAGGGGATTTACAAGGTATAGAGGTCTTGGACTGAATGTGGTAAATTCTCTGACTGACCGTCCATGTCTTCTACGGCTCAGTGCGTGGAATGTGTGCTTGGCAGACACCCAACTATTGCTGAAAACATTCACCAAATGACAGAGTGCAATGCCTCGACTGTCTTTTTGGTGAAAATATAAATATATTTCTTCATATATCTCTTTTTTATCAAATATTCCTACTGGTTTTGAATAGTGTATATGCTCACTGAATTATGAACCACCCAAATCAAAAAAAAAAAAAAAAAAATGAAAAAGTACTTGTTTCACTTGGATAATGTTTGCTGTATCTGAAATAGATGACCATCAAAATAAAAATAGCTGTCTATGAGCGTTAACACAGTAATCACTAGTGGGGAATGCAAACATCCCTCTTGGTTCGGGAATATTTGCTGTCTTGTTAATCTAGTCGCACAGTGGACACACTAGCGAGCAATGTCTTGTGCTTTGTGAAAGCCGCAGTGCTGAACGCACATGTAAAAGCTTTACTTTCGTTTAAGCCTTATCCAGACTGTATCCAATTAAGTCCGGCTGTCAAATGGTATGTTCTATACTCCACAAAATGGACGCGATACGAGCAATAAACATGATGAAATAAAGACAGAACGATAACCCTTTCCTCTTGTTTGCAACCACGGCACAGTGCAATACGGCAAATTGGAG
The DNA here is from genome assembly GCA_031216915.1 of Pictodentalium vernedei. Lineage (NCBI taxonomy): Eukaryota > Metazoa > Mollusca > Scaphopoda > Dentaliida > Dentaliidae > Pictodentalium > Pictodentalium vernedei. The sequence goes on from CM062290.1 coordinate 270,711,157, forward strand.
CCTTGCTGAAAACAATACTAATAATGACTTCAATCCGAGTAACACGCCAACTGAAATATAGACAGTACCTATATTTTTTTGAATGGACACCAACATTATTTCGTGAATTACGTGCAGGTAAAATATATATTGTCAATGAGCGACCGCAGGTCATATTATATTGAAAATTGGGCACCGGCACTCTCGAGTTTCGGATGGCTCAGAATCCCCTCGATGGAACTTTTGACGTCCATTTGCAAACATTGTGGTATCAAAGCGGACTTCAACACAGAGTAGCGGTGCAAAGTACCAACCATGTTGAGGTTATCCGCATATGACGTAAAATCAACAGGATATTCGTATCAATCCAAAGCACTTCAGGAACTGGTGACAATCGGGAATTCTTACAGACAGTATCTTCTTGGGCTTAGGACAGCCTGCGGCAGAACTGAAATGGGCTATTTACGCGTGTATTATTTAAGGCTATGTCGCTCAGTTTATATCGGATTTTCCTGCATCGCATACGTGTGGTTCAACTTGGTTTGTATCAGGAATATTGTTGAAAAAGATCACCGAGCCTATGTTTTATTGAGAATCAAAAATACATTCAGCGATTCTGTTGCCGAGTGTAATGGCAAGAACAAGAACTTTAAAATGATCTGAGTCAACCTTTGTTTTGGAACCTGCAGTAGCTTATTCTTTGGAGTATGGAACACTTTCATCGTAGAATAGTTAAATTGGTATTCCTGGCAACTTACAGTTTCACCCTTTCGGCCCTGCCCCATCTCCAGAATGGTATCGTCGTATATAATACTGCATACTGTGAAATTGACGATTTCATTCTGAATTTGTTAGGAGGTTCGGTAGAGCCGTAGGATTAACCCTTTACCCAACGAATCACCCGAATCTGAGCAGTTGAAAAAATTAAATTTTTCAAAATATTTTAACAGAACCATATCATGTGATCCCTCATTGGAAGGGGCTCATTGAGCTCGTTCCAATGAGGGGTCACATGATGTGGTTTTGCTGAAATGTTTTGAAATTTTTTTTAAAATTATAGTCAAAATAATAAATTTTGATATTGTCTGCGTTGGGTAAAGGGTTAAATTGTTACATATCATACCCACCGATTTATTATTCAATGTGCCCCATTCGTCGACTACAGACTTTGCAGAGACACTCTGCTCACCGGCTTGAAGTTTTAACATTATTTTGACAAAATCATTCAAGATCATATCCACTTGTTAATCCAGGAAAACGGAAATCATTTTTCACCTCAGCTCAAGAATGTTCGCCAACAGATTTTCTTGTGCAGCCTTATATCATCTTCGGAAGCTTGTTGTTCCACCAATTATTGGACTGTACAGAATAATTGAATGCGACGTTGAAGCGTTTACTTCGTCGGCATTATAGTAAGTATATTACTGGTATATTACCAGCTCAACAACGTTCGCCATCATGCTTCATATTTTGTAACAGACTTTCGTCTGCAACCTTACTATAACTTCTGAGGCTTGCTGTTCCACCAATTGTTACACTGCGGAGAATTTTGGATAAGACGTTGGAGCGTTTGCATCGACACCATGGCATGTGTATTACCAGTATATTACCACGTGTTTATAAGGAAGTTAGAAGCTCAAAACGGATCATTTATCGGGTCTATGTGGCCGACGTTTCATAAACACGGAATTAAGCTACAACGTCTGTGTATACTAACATTTAATCTTCACATAACTACGGACGCGTCGGATTACATGTAACTGTGGTGTCAAGATAATTACGTCGGTTAAATATGGCAAAGTCATTAACAATCCAGAACATACAGACATCATTGTCATGTACAAATTTTGCAGCAAAGTTCCAAAATGTCATTAATACCAAAGGATATTATCACTGCACCAACGAAATTATTTATTACAGTCCCGAATTTATTTATTTACAGCTAATGAAGGCCATTTAAATAATTGAGATGACAATGATAACAACGAATGGGCCAATACTTGATATTCATTAAACGCAGTGCAGCATGTATTGTATGGTAAGTCCTCTACATTGAAAAGGTCTAACGGAAATGGTGGAGAATTGGCCGGTACAGCATATTTGTTGCGGATGTTCTTGTTCGTATTAACAGTTCCACATTGATGCGACGTTAATATTTGGTACCGAATATATGTAATGAATAGAGGATTTTAGAACAAATTAGACAAACAAGCATTTTATTTCCAGGACTCTTATACACAGATAGTAGTTCACTGCTTGAAATAACCCTTTACCTAACATGAAAAGCAGACGACACTTGCAAAAATAATTCTTGAATAACTAATTTTTTTCATTTTTTGTCTCAAAAACATAGGTGATGACCACTCGTTGGAACGAGCTCGACGAGCTCGTTCCAACGAGGGGTCATAACCTATGTTTTTGAGACAAAAAAAATGAAAAAAATAATGAAAATTAATTGGCGATTTTTGAGACTAGCGCTGGCCGGTTTTGGCCGTTACGTTAGGTAAAGGGTTAGAGGACAATTTTTACCCTATAAAGGGGTGAGCGGAGGATTATTTTTCACGAAGCATTAGTACTCGAATCCGAGCAGTAAGCAATTGTATTTATTTTATATTCTCCTTATTTGTTTTCCGAAAACAACCTTTTATATTTGATTCAACTCAACCGATTTCTAAACAGTTATAAAAAATAGCCCGTCATCGCCGAGAGTGGCATACGATGCTGGGAGAGGAATACGATTTTCGGCAAGTGAGAGCAGGAATGCGATTTGTATTGGGGGTGGGGGGGGGGGGGGGCGAATGAAAATAACATAAAAAGATTTCTTTGCTCCAAAATAACTTAAATTCAAACTAACTAAATAGTTTTATCTATTTTGCAAACCAAAGCAAGTGACCCCCACCTTGGAGCGATCTTCAAGGGCAGTGGCGGCGCCAGGGTGTGGAGGTGGGAGGTGGGAGGTGGGGTGCGGTTATGGGGGTGTGTGGTTATGGGGGGGTGGGCACTTACCCCTCCACTTTTTTCGCCAAGCGTAGTAAAAAAATACTATCATTTTAATTTTTGTATTGAACGTTCCGGTGTAATGAGGGTATGCTTAATTCCATATTCCCAAGTGCACACTAAATCAGAGAAGTTTTTAAATTATGTTTGTGTGTGCCCCCTACACACAGAAACACACATTAGTAGCAAACAACAAACAAGAGTCGAGGGCCCAAATTGCAACAAAGCGTGCTGAGTTCAAACGGTTTGAAAGATACCGCTTAAGAGTATTCGAGGAATGCCAGAATCGAGAGCTAGCAACGCATCCGTTTAGAATGCAGCCTACTTTCATTTTCGATTTGAGTGTCGTTTGGTGCTTTGTGCTCGCACTTTACAACAGCGTTCTTGCGTTAAAATGTCGCCATGTACGACGTTTTCTATAACTGAAAAACCTAACCAATAAGTTTCAAAAGGATAAAACTGTTTTAATTTAACTGTCTGAGAATGCTCCAGAGAGCACCATTTACAACGTAAGTTTTAAAAATTTTCTCAGCTTCGGGAGGGGTGTCCCCTCCCGAAGATGAGAAATTTTTTAAAACTTTCGCGCGGCGGGCAATACCTAACTGTACCCCCTCACTTCTGTAACTCTGGTGCCGCCACTGCTCAAGGGACTACACTGCAGTGGCTACAAAAGTAGACACATAATTGAGACAGGGTCGCGATTGGGCCACCAACCGGTTGCCATTCTCTGTCCGTTCTCCTTCTTGAAAAACTGTGGTATCTCACTTGTCAAAAAAGAAATTCTACAACATTCAATTTGAGATGCTATTTTGGTCTGTTTTCTTGATGCGGTTTTACATTCGCGATACTTTATTCAGGAAATTTCTATCCACTGCTATACATGAGTCGCGATCTGATCGCGAAAGAGACGACATTTGTGATATGAGTACAAGGAATAAGAATTTTTTTTTAAATTTTCAAATAATATCAATGGCGAATTTGCTTTTTTCATCTGGTGGAGTGTTAGTTTATTTTGAGTTGTCATTATTCGTTGATCGGTAACTGTTCTGTTTCAAATTATTGGACATTACCGAAAGTAGTCTCCAATAAATTGCAACAAATCGGTTTTACTTTATAAAACCATACTTTCTCTCAACTAAATATGAGGCACGTAGTCGTGGGGGCACGGTGGCGCTCTAAAGTGCATTATACGTCGATGATGCACTTGTCTTCAACCAATTCCAACCCTGCTTATGCGGAGTAAGAACACTAGGAAGTCTTGCAGTTGTTCCGCTGCTCGACAGTTCTCTCCGGGTACTCGGGCTTCCTCCATCAGTAAACCTCTCCGGCACGAAATGATCCTGGCTGTCGGAAGTGTCGTTAAACCCTAATAAATTAAAAAATAAATTAGATACGTTGTAAGAAATTATAAACTTATCATGGCATACTCGTTTAACCCTTTACCCAACGTAACGGCCAAAACCGGCCAGCACTATTCTCAAAAATCGCAAACTAATTTTCATTATTTTTTCATTTTTTTATTTCAAAAACATAGATTATGGCAGTGGTGGCGCCAAGGGGGGGTCAGCCCCCCCCCTCCTCCCCCGTCGGAGAAGTCCAGCCCCCTCCCCCTCCCCCCGTCGGGGATTTTTATTCAGTCCGACCGATAGTCTCGTAAACCCGACTTCACAAGAAATTTCCGACAATCGAATGTAGATATCTCGTCTTGTGTTGATCAAGAACGAGGTATATGGTTCTTCTTTATAAGGCATTATGACAGTTATTATCCAACTGGTGTTCCATTACTTCCATACCTAATAATCGGTTATCGCCATGGTAAAAGTTTGCAATCTATCGACATCAAAACAACAATGGCGTCCCGCTACAATGTGCGGTGTTCTATTTGCAGCGAAATATTTCAAAACGATTATGCAGTTAGGCACACTAAATCAAAACATAAAGAACTTCACGAAGCAGGTCGATGTGCCCCTATAATGATTTTTGCAGAAGGTAGCGAGCAGCAAACCAAATTAGCCCAGTTTTTTTATCATTCGAAGGCGAAAAAACGCAGAACTGACGTTGAAACCGAAAATCAAAGTAGGCCTGCTGCTACAATTACATTCGATACATCGTCTTCGAGTATGAGTGTTCTGACATATGGGGGAATTTGCTTCTATTTTGGTTCTCCAATTTACCAATTTTCACTCATTTTCCTTCATTTGGGAGGTCAAATATTATAGCCCCCTGTCGGAGAGGTCAGCCTTCTGTCAAGAAGTCCATGGCGCCACCCCTGGGTTATGGGCCCTCATTGGAACGAGGTCGTCGAGCTCGTTCCAATGAGGGGTCATAACCTATGTTTTTGAGACAAAAAATGAAAAAAATTAGTTATTCAAGAATTGTTTTTGTAGGTGTCGTCTGCTTTTCATGTTAGGTAAAGTGTTCGAGAAAACATATACTTTTTGAACTGAACCAAGCAGGTGAAGGATCAAAGAAAGGGATAAATAAGTCTGTTCAATCCAAAGTCAATTTTGTTTCGTTTGTCATTGTAACCTGAGGTCCTTCTAGTTGTAACAATAAAACTGTTAAAGTCACAGGTGTGTTTACATTCCAAAAGAACAATTTCTTCACTTTTATTGGAGATATCGTCTCCAGGATGCATTTCACGGCACAGAACTATCCATATAGGTGGAAAATTTTACTTTCAAGTGAAATATAGTTTTATCTTGGCACATAAATTTCGGAAATACGAAGCTAACGCGCAAATAAAAAAAAAACTATTTTCAAAACAAATAAATTACACTTGAATAAATTGATTGGGTAAATAAAACATTCCCCACCACAAACAGAATAATAGTTTCTTGTGTTGTTGCAATAATAAATAATAATATCAAAGAACGTATTACTGTTTTTTCTCAGAAACTTGAAAAATGTTAGATTCAAATCGTTCTTTTTATCTGTGACGCAACCAATAGACCAAAATGCCGTCAAATAAAATTTCACGAACAAGCGGACGTGTTTTATGGGGTCTTTTTATAAAACACCTGCACGTGGTTTGAGGTAATTTGATTAATAGATAATTAAGTAATAGAATATTTACTGATGGAAGTTAATTTCTAGGTGAACATGACATTTTTCACATATAAGAAAGCACATTTCCCTATCTAAAACCATTACCTTAATACTGAAGTCTATCCCAACATCTTTAAATATGAAGAACATTTGTATGATTCTGCTGGTGGCTGTCATGGTGAGTAAATTTTATACTGCTATTTTCAATCAATATATTTTTTTAAGCTGGAGACGAACAGTGTTCACGCTGGCGGGTGCCACTGGAGCCAATTGCAGTAAACAAATTGATTTGACACCCCAAAATCCTAGTTGGCTAAAATGTTAGCATCAAAAATGTTTATTTCACTTGTGAAAGAAAGTCAGGGCAATAATAAAGAGTACGATCGAGGACGAAACAAAAATATATATATATAAACAATAGTTCACTGCTCGGATTCGAGTACGATTTTATCCTCGAATGGGACGCGCGGTGGATTATTTCACAAAGCGTTAAACGATTGAAATAATCCGAGCGGCACACCAGAAAATTAAATTGTACTCGAATCCGAGCAGTTAACTTTTATTTTTATTTCATTTTCCCCTTATTGTTTTTTCCCAAAACAGCCCTTTATAACTGATTCAACACAACCGATTTATAAACAATGAAACAAATAGTCCGTCATCGCTGAGAGTGGCATACAGTACTGGAAGTGGAATAACATTTTCGGCAGGTGAGAGCGAAAATACGATTTGTTTTGGGGAAGATTTCTTTTGTCAAAAAGGAGTTGGAAATTGTGTTTGGACAAAATTTCAACATTAAATGTCAGGGAGAGATCATAAGGCATTGTTTTTTCTCCAGTAAAAATTCCGAAACATTATACGGAATGAAGAATTTATTTATTTATTTATTTATTTATTTATTTATTTAATTATTTATTTATTTATTTATTTATTTATTGGTGTTTAAAGTCATATACTTATGCACAATGGCTAATCATGACCGTGGCAGTTTTACGGGTGGAGGAAGCCGGAGTACACGGAGAGAACCACCGAGCAACGATGAGCGGCTGCCAGCTCCCCAACATCATAACTCCACACTGCAGCACAGGCAGAGTTAGACTTGTTGAAGACATGCGCACCATCGACGTGCAATACGCCTTAGCACACGGCGTCATCATGCACCCACATTCGGGGACAGTCGGGTTTAAGTGCCTTTCCCAAGGACACAACGCGGGAGTCCGAATCGATAGCTCAGACGGTCAACCATCCTAGGACTAACTGGGCTCGACGTTGCTTAATTTCGGTGATCAGACGAGAACCGTTTACCGCAACACCACCACGTCCCCATGTATCTAATTAAATACTGCATTTTGTAAAGACTAGCGACCCGCAAAGCTCAGCGAATTTATAGTAATTATCTGTTATTATCTAACTACAACAACAGGTGTATGTACCGACACAAGTCAACCTGGCCTTTAATTGAATCATTACTGACTATGTAAATAAAAAGGGGGCGCGGTGGCTCAGTTGGTAGAGGTGCAGGCTGCAAGCCGAGAGGTCCTCGGTTCGAATCCCACCTGTGGCAACCGCGTTGTGTCATTGGGCAAGACACTTCACCCCGATTGCCTAAATGGGGGCACGATGACACTGTGTACTGAGGCGTACTGCACGTCGATGGTGCGCATGTCTTCAACCAATCTAACCCTGCCTGTGCTGCGGTGCAGAGTTCAGAGTTACGATGTTGGAGAGCTGACAGCTGCTCGTCGTTGCTCGGTGGTTCTCTCCGGGTACTCCGGCTTCCTCCACCCGTAAGACTGTCACGGTCACGATTAGCCATTGTGCATAAGTATGTGACCTTAAACACCAATAAATAAATAAATAAATGTAAATAAAAATCAAAGTTTGCTAAGCACCAAATATTAGACACATCATTGTGAAATTTGCTTGTGACATATTTGCGATATTTTTGGTGGATATGATTGAGGAATTTATTGAGATGGTCCCAAGTGTTTACATTAGATCTCTTGACAGGCAGATTGTTCGTGACAGTCATGAAAAGCATGTACCCCTTGATTTTCATGATGTTTTCGTGTACTGTCTACATGTACATAACACGTGTAGGGTATTCAATCTTCATTTCAACACAAACCCTTGTGATTTAATGATTGAATATTGCAAATGCAAATGTGAGAAGACATTTGTCTGAAGCAGAAATGTGGCGGGCTGTAGGGATGGTGGAGCAAAGGGCTACCCATCGTCAGGTTGGTGAAGCCCTTGGTGTGCATCATACGGTAATCACCAGGGCCTGGGCAAGATTTCAGCAGTATGGCATACCAGTAAGACGGCATGGTGGTGGCAGAGACAGGTCAATATCTGCAGCTGAAGACCGGTTTTTGATCATTCAGGCCCGTAGGTACCGCTTTGCCACAGCAACCCAGCTTCGCAACAACCTTCATAATGCATCCGGGGTAAAATGGTTCGACGCAGACTATCCGGGCAAGGTTCCACGGACGTGGTCTCCGATCGAGAAGACCATGTATTCGCATTCCGCTGTCCCAGAACCACCGCCAGGCACGATATGAATAGACCATGGACCACGTTGATGGACAAGAGACGATTGGCGACCTGCCCTTTTTACAGATGAGTCAAGGTACTGCCTGCCTAGACCACACACATAAGCGGTCTAGGGTATGGAGAAGACCGGGAGAGCGATTCCACCCATCCAACATTGCTGAGCATGACCGCTATGGTTGAGGGTCAATCATGATTTGGGGCAGCATCAGCTGGGATGGCGTACAAAGCCTTTGAACGTGGTACATTGACTGCACAATGGTATATTGATGAGATACTGGATGTCCACGTCAGATTGTATGCAGATGCGGTGGGTGATTCATTCGGATGGACGATAATGGCGCCCCCATGTTGCCCACGCTGTCGGGGAGTATCGACAGAGGGAGGGAATTGACCTCAATCCAATCGAATATGTCTGGAATGAGTTGCAGCTTGCAATTTCAGCCCGTCCAGTCCAGCCAAGAAGTGTCCAGGAGCTTGGTGCCATGCTGGTCCAAGAATGGAACAACATCCCACAAAGGACCGCCAGGAACCTGATTGGTAGCACGAGAAGGCGTCGTCAAGCTGTAATGAACAGTAATGGGTCTCATACTCGATATTGAAGCCTTACCAGTTCGCTCAGTCAACTTTTTGGCATATTGAAAAATTTCCTTTTTTACCAAAAATATCCATTTTCCATGGTTATCGTATTCAAAAGCTAAAAAATAATGTCAAACACAAATAAAAATCTTAATTTCTGTACTTAAATCATTAAAGATATAATTAAATAAAAAAATATATATACTTTTCATTACAATATTTCAACTAAAACGTAAAGCAGGTAGTTGAATGGACTTGGTGCTTAGCAAACATTGAGTAGTATACTTTCTTCCCAATCACATAATGTCAAAAAAACTTTAAACGTAGGTCTGCTTTTTTCTAGAGTGCATTTTCGTGAAATTTCGTGCCCTGTTTAGGACAGTGTTCGGTCAGAAACAACATTCTATTCAGAATGTTTTGGGCATCCACTACGGGAAACTGTACCTGACTACGGCACTACCGATGCGATGACGTTTTCTAATGAATAACACGCGACCACGGTTCGGGAATGCGCTTTGCCTTCGAACAGATGTACAATAACACTGTTCTCCTACAGCGTTGACAGGTGAGACATCATGCCCATAACAACACCGCAAAGGAACAGTTTCCCAAGATGAGGTCCATGTGAGATTATTAGTTACCCCGTGTCTGATCACGTGGTACGGGTTTTTACCTACCCGAAGCCAGCCGTATCCCATTCGGCCTTCGGCCTCATGGGATACGGCTGGCTTCGGGTAGGTAAAAACCCGTACCACGTGATCAGACACGGGGTAACGAATTTATCTATTGACTTTCCGTTTTAGAAGTACAATCTATTTCATGTGTGAACACACACAGCATGAGCTCTTTTATCTTCCATTATTGAGCCATACAGGTTTCTGAGGAATTTTTGTGCAAAAGAGTTTTTGTGAAAATATGCCGATATGACTAGTATAAAAAAATTATTATGTATGGACAATTTGTAGATTTCGGAATGAGGCTTCCACTGGGTATGGGAAATTTGTCAGTGGCTGGGCGGACATATCGTGGGTTTCAATGAATATGGTCTCATACCACGTATCTATCAACCAATCAAATCAAAAAATTCACTTTAGTCAATAGATAAAAATAGAGTTGCGGAGAGTATGTCCATGCCTGCTGAAGATTAATAATATAAATAGCAATCGGTTTTATTTTCCACGGCTCTTAACTTTTTACTTTTCCCTACAATCTTCATACGAGGTCTGTTTAACCTTACAATGTGATCCAGTAACGAGTGTCTGGGCTGGGAGTCGTTCCAGGTGGGTAGGATGGGTATTAAAGACTTGTTAACCTTGACTTTACAATTGTGTTGTGGTCATGATAAGATATTGGAAGTAACCATAAATACTAACAAAAACAACAGTATAACTTTTCAATAAAGATTAACTATTTCAATGATACTCTGGCTGCTACCATTTGTTATTTTGTGTTTCTTAATTGAAGGTGTGCCATGTCGTATATGCTAGTAGCGAAAGTGGGAACAGCGGAGAGAGCAACAGCAGTGAAGAAATGACTAGTAAGTTTTTATACCATGATTACCTATTCTACTATATATGAAAATCCTATGATATAAATTTTAGCTTTATACACCAATTGCGGTGAACACGCCAGCAATGGGATTTCAATAGCTAAAATTTACACCTACAGTGGAACTACATCCAAGTTGACCTTTGGTGACGTCGACCTGAATGCGAACTTGTTTAAATTTATCACGCGTCGCCTCGCGAAGAGTGAAATGAAACCGGCAATTATTTATTAGGTTTTTAAATGGGTTTACCTCATAAGATTAACAAACATGCATTGTCTCATGTTAATAAAGCACCCAGAACTCGAAATAGTATGTTAATGTGTTATTGAAACGAAAGGGGTTCCGTTTCTTTGTCCATTTCGTTTCGGCAATAAAATTGACAGCGGAAGTACCGCCCACCGATGCTCATGTAAACAAAAATAGATTCGCACGTATGTACGTCTGCTGCTTAGTGAAATCGAGAAAAAAATAATAGCGACCTTTGATAATCAGACGGTCATGGTATAATTAAAATATGCCCAAAGTAGCTTGGTGTACCAAATGTTCATCACTCGTGGTGAAGTGGTGTTAACCGCATGCCAAAGGCTCCCGGTTAACACCACTTCACCACTCCTGGCGAACATTTGGTACACCGAGCTATATTTATGCCATGCTCAACTGTGTTACTACCTGTGAGAAACCCGTATGTTAAATTTTAGCTTTTAACCACACTACCGGTCTAAAGTTCTACTTCGGTTAGAAACGTTTTCAATGGAATTTACACCTACAGGAACTACATCCAACTTGACCTTTGTCGTGACCCAATTTGCCGACTTCCATACATTCACACTTAGCGATGTTTCATTCAAACAAACGGCGTATTGCGATACTATCTACTACCCACAACGACTTATTAAGTTTAAAATACCCACAATGAAATAGTTAAAATAAAATTTAAGAATTGTAAATAATAATTTGACTGAAAAAGCAAGGTAAATGCAATCAATTTTGACGATGTGTCTAGCTGTCAATCAAGCATTCACGTGCAACCGGAAGTACTGCCCCGGTGCAGATGTAAACAAAGCAAATCCATGTGTCCGCTCGACTGCTAATCGAAAATATCGTTTTTTCTCCATTTTAAGTGACAAATTCGATTATGTATTATGTATTAAGCGCATGGTATAAAAGAAACACATAAGTACTGCCGAGTGGTTAAGACCCCTATTCTACGAGTGGTTTAAATCAGATTACCGGTCCTAGTACCTATTTATTCAATATATTCTACCTCTACGAGTATATCACCCCCTGGGTGGAATAAGGCGTCATATGCAATGGTAAATGGACGATATACGTTGATGCCTAGATTTGTAAATAGAAACACATGGTTTCATTAATCATCCCCCGTCACTAAAAACGACAATCCCCACTGTGAAGCTTCAAACTTCGATTCGATTCGAAATCATCACGACAATTCGATTCAATTCGAGTTGCGCTGGTTCGGAAATTTTCGAATCGTCGAAATGTTCTCAAAATCTTACCAAATCGTCCTCCTGAGCTCCATTGTGTTCTGTGTGCCAAGAAGAACTCAGGGGACGAAATGTCTACTTTTGAAATCTTCTTCTGTCATCACCTGATGAAAGAAAAAGAGCTCGAGGATATTTCGTTTCAGAAACTACTTTGATGCAGATTTGAAATATTCCGGGTTTTCGATTTGCCCGTGTCGCCATTGAATGGAATACTTGTTTGAGGAGAGACAATATTTATCGTCGAAAGAAGGTGCAATACTTACAACTTGAAAAGCCGCGGGATTCGATCGAGATTAGATTCAATTCGATTCGAAATTCTCTGCCTGATCGATTCGACTCAAATTGGAGTTTCGTATGGGCATATCCGCGACCCACATCTTCTTTTCGAAATAAAAATTACGTCTCTTCCAGTGAACTCTGCTCAGGATCTTTACAGAAAACCTACAACTGTATTCGGTGTATCATTTGGGCATAGTGGCATTTTCCATAACATTCCACGAAAACCTCTTTCGTTATAAGGAAAGGGGCAAACAAAATATTTTTCGGTTTCGACCTGAACCCCCCCCCCCCCTCCCCCCATGCAATCTCGAACTTCTCCACTTTGATACTGGCATTCATTTCAACGGTTCAAACTATTCTCTAGCGATCACAATTCCATTCTGTGGTAACCATGTAGTAAAAATAAGAATTCGTTCATTACCTACTTTCTTCAAACATCCTATTCTAATCCCAAATGACTTTGTCGCATCCATAGTTCTGGGCGACCGAAAAACACAGAGGATCTCCAATGAAATGCGATTTCATATGAAATTTCTTTATCAAATTCACTAAAATCGATCTAAGCCGAAGTTTATCAAAGCTCAAGTCAATTTTATTGAAGGAGGTTCAGAAATTGTCATGTCATATCATGACGAATTTGAGATTCTTTTTATCACATGTGTAATTTAACCATTTACCTAGCGTAATGATCGAATCCGTCAGCAATATTCACAAAATTTACCATTCAATTTTTATTACTTTTTCATTTTTGTCACAAAAAACATAGCTTATGACCCCTCATTGGAACGAGTTCAACGAGCTCGTTCCAATGAGGGGTCGTAAGCTATGTTTTTGCCGCAAACGATCAAAAAATTAGTGTTTCGGGAATTTTATTTGCACTTGTAGTCTGCTTTTCGTGTTAGGTAAAAGGTTAAACTTTTAACTAATGTAACGACTGAAACTAGCCAGCGCTGTTCACAAAAAAATCGCCATCCAAATTTAAGTATTTTTGTTTTCAATTTTTACCTCAAAAACATAGCTTATGACCCCCTCATTGGAACGAGTGCTTCGTGGGGATGTCCAAGTGTTTTATTCCGTAGGCATATCACGAAGACCAAAATCTTGAGTTGGGTGGGTGGGTGGGTGAGGGGGGGGGGGGTGTATGCTCTATTCTTATTATCTTCAGTTTTTGCCTTAAAAAGGCAGCTTACGAATTCTCATCGGAACCAGTTTTCTGATGGTTTTGCTTAACCCTTTACCTAACATGATGAGCAGACGACACTTTCAAAAGAAATTCTTGAATAACTTTTTTTTTTCATTTTGTGTCTCAAAAACATATGTTATGACCCTCAATGGAACGTGCTCGATGAGCTCCTTCCAACGAGGTGTCATAACCGATGTTTTTGAGACAAAAAATAATGAAAATTAATTGGCGGTTTTTGAGAATAGCGCTGGCCGGTTTTGGCCGTCACGTTGTGTAAAGGGTGAAGTGTATGCACCGCGAACTCTGATTGCTTTATTCTTATATACCTTTAACCCTCTGCACTCTGATATCAAAATGGCAAAGTTTTCAGCTGCAAATATTTTCCGTAATGTAGTTTGTTTGTTTTTTACCAAATAGACCTTGTTGGACAGAGCAAAGAGAGCTTTCACCGAATGGTGTGGGTTCGTGGGATGACATCCGAAGGGGAAGTTTCGTGGCCTCGGTTTTCTCGATAACTACCTCAAATATCTCTTCAATACTGCAGTAGTTTCCCATAACTTCTGAATCGTCAAAAAACGAGTCTTGACTCTTCCCAATTCATTCTCATCCCTATCCCAAACGAGTCTCAGGAATCGTCTGTGGTGCACAAACATTCGAGGCGACCATTTTATAAAAAGCAAAAGTATAAACTCGAGTGCCTTTTCGCTGAATAATCTGGACAAATGTTCCATTAGAAGTCTGTTTGAAAATGCTTTGTACAGCAAATTTTATGAAACCAATCCATCAGTACCATACGAGAAACTGTACATAGTCTTGAAAGCAGTTGGCTGTAACACTGAATTTAGACCTCCCATGGTTGTAATTCTACAACGAGATGAATAATGTCATCCCTTGAGTGAAGGAAGCACCATCTGCAATGCTAAAGCATTGCAGATAGCACCTCGTTACACACTCAGGGGATTTCAGGAGTTATAATGTGTTACCTGGTCAATACAATTGCTTATTTTTGTTTTATTACGCACTGTAACTGTGGCAACTGTGCCCCGGTATACGGTTATACGGGTATGTTGCGCATCACGTTGGAGTATGATATCTTGTTAATAAATTCCATTTGACTTTTCATAAGGTTTTTGAGTCATTATGTTCGTTGAAAAGGCGTTGGGTTTGTATTGTGTGGGTATTTTGGGAGCACGGTGGCTCAGTGGGTACGCAATTGGACTTTAAACCGAAAGGTCCACTGTTCGATCCCCACCAGGGTAATTGCGCTGTGTCCTTGGACAAGACATTTAATCTCGAATGCGTACGCGACAATACAGTAGCGTTGTGTACTAAGGCGTACTGCACGTTGATGGTGCACTTATCTTCAACCAATGCTAACCCTGCCTGTGTGGATTTAGTATGCTGGGGAGTCTGGCAGTTGCTGAACGTTGCTCGCAGGGACGTGGCGACAGGAGTTGGGGATGTTACCCCCAAACCTGTTCAAAATTTCCTATAGTTGGAAATTCGGACGGCAAGTCATGAGTAGTTGGAAATTCCATCTATCTGGATTTTAGAGCTTCGTTGGTGATGCTGGTGTCTCCTTTTCTTCCCAAAATCCCGACTCGGTTTCAAATCAGCAAAAATTCCAACTGTTACTATTTACAACTACAGTGTACGCAATATCGAGCTTCATAAGTATGCAAGATGTCAATCGGTACGAGATTTCTATAGTACGTTTACTTAGCGTAATAAAAAAATCCTCGAAATGCACTTCAAGAAAATCGCATCATGTAAAATCGTTATCCTGAGTTAATTCCACCATTCACAGTTACAAAATGATGAGACGTCGAAAATTTATCATTCCTGCATAAGATCTGATTTAATGTTAGGAGAATGTGATTAGTTCAAAGTTCTAAGCTTGAGCATTTGCTTCGCACATGTTCAATTCCCAGAATAATACTAAATAATAATAATCTGAAAATTCTATCATAAATGTGTTGGCATTTTAGTTACCAGAATCAATTTTATCCCCCCTTTCATGGCTTCATTTTCAAAATTTTTCTTGGTAGTTAACTAAACTTCACCACCCCCCTCCCACCCCCCCCCCCCCCCCACCCAATCGGAAACCTCTAATCACGTCCCTGGTTGCTCGATGGTTCTTTCCGGGTATTACGGCTTCCTCCAACCGTAAAACTATCCGATACGCGGTGACCCTGGCTGTCGAAAGTATCGTTCCCAATAAATAAATAAATAAATAAATAAATGAATAAATAAATAAATAAATAAATAAATAAATAAATAAATAAATAAATAAATAAATAAATAAATAAATAAATAAAAATATCTTTTAGATAAATTTTATTTGGAAAAATATCTTGTAAATAAATTTTATTTGGGTCTTCATAGGGCTTTTGAATCATTACGTTCGTTGAAAAGAACTTATATTTATATATCTTGGTGTGTTTCGTACCATATTGAAGTATGATTTCTTGTTTATAAATTTCATTTGAGTCTTTTTCAACAAGTGATAATTTGGTCATATTTACACTCGAAGACAGCTGTAAAGAAGCACGGCAATTTTTATTTCTTCTTTTTTGGATTTGTACAATCTTGGAATTTACAAACACTTTGAAGCGGTATTGGATCCATTTTCTCTCACCAGAAGTATACTGAAATATTTTTTAGGAACCCGGTCTGAAAGAATAATAGTGTTCGCACTCAAGTAATTGGAATATTATCATACCGCCAGGCGATTTGAGAAAAAAAAACTGCACTTCCTGGCATTGTGGGAATGCTGTTTATCAGATACCAATGAAAAAGTGCGCCACCGGCCGCTATCTAGGAGTGTTCGTGTGTGTGTGGCATGGGAGGATCATTGTAAAAAGCAGACAGTACTCAACAAAAACCTTTTTTGATTGTTGTCAATTTTCCTGTAATTTGAAATTGCCGGTTGTTTTAACCTTTAACCCGCTGAGTGTTTTAAAATATTTTCATCAAATCTCGTCATGGCTGCTATGAAGTAGCCAAGACTACACTTGATGAGAAATTCATGAACAGTTGACTCGAGACATCACTGGTCAAAAAGATTGTACAGTTTTCAGGGGAAAACATTTTAAATACACTCAGATTTTACTTGTTTTATTGACAAGAGATTTAGTATCCTGGCAGGAATATCCGTCAGCAGCATTTAAGGGGTTAAAGAATATGTTTTGATTTCTGCGAAAAACGAATATGTTGGTGATGCGCACATTTTCCACAGTAATGCAAACTGAATATTTACAATAACATATTTTGGTTCTTATTGACAACAAAACAAGTGCTAATATTGGAATGTTGATATCACTAGGGTTTGAACGATATCCTACTGCCAACTACAAAATGGACGAATATAGGTCTTGTCAAAGTTCATTAATAACTGAATGATACAGCCCTAGGGCCATCCTCATAACATCAACTACTGCCAACGTTCTGCAAAAAAACCTTTTGTACTCGACTGAAAGGTGTTAGCTTCGTAAAACTGCTTCATATTATAAACAGATTACACGTGGGGTCATGAAGTTGAAATATTTTAAAGAAAGATCTAAGCGATGATTTTATGAAGACTGTATCAAAACTCACTTGGGCGGAAGCCACACGTTTTCCGACATTTTCGTGCAACAAATGAGCTTGTCCAACAGTTGCTTTGCTGTGAGGTACAGATTTATGACGGCTATTTATCGAAGCAAATAACTGCAAATATAAGAGGGCGCATTTAAATATACAAATTTATTCTAAAAAACATAACTTGTTTTGCAGTGCTAGTCGGAAACAGGAGGGGCGGTTCGCCCCACCCGATGGCCGTGTCTATCGGAAAAATTGTTCGTCGTTCGAACGGCAACATTTTCGCTAAAAGCCGACAATTTTCATAATGCAAGAAAACCCTTATGTGTCAAATATACCTTGTATGAAAGCCCCCGTATAAGTATGTGACAATCGTGTAGTCACAAAAGGTTGTTTATTACCATTATTTTAAAGAATTACTTTCGTTAACCCTTTACCCAACGAATCGCCCGCATCCGTTCGCGTAATATGCAAATTCAGCAGTTGAAAAATTTCAACAAAACCATATCATGTGACCCCTTGTTGGAACGAGCTCGTTCCAACGAGGGGTCACATGATATGGTTTTGTTGAAATTTTTGGAAAATTTAAAAAAAATGTTATTTAAAATAATAAATTTTGATATCGTCTGCGTTGGGTAAAGGGTTAAACGGCAGTAATTCTTTAAAATTATAATAATAAACGAAGGGTTCAGTCCTATTTCGTTTATTACTGTTTTCAAGAAATGTATTGAGTTAGTTTTCAAGTTTTTTCCGACGGTCAACGACCCGGGAATACTGTCGGAATATTTTAACTCTTGTCACCCTGTGTTGGGAAATTTTGAGATCGTAGCTTTGGTCCTGTAATGTTTTCTAAGTGCAGTAATGTTTTCTAAGTGCAAGCTAGAGAAGAATAGTGTTTCAATTGAGAAAATAAACGTCTGCAAAGAAGATAAAGCGACACAATTCCAGAGTCATGCAAATTGTATATTGTAGTTTGCTAAGACTGCTTTCATAAGCCATCGAAGATAACATGGAAAATAAACTCATTCCTGTCGAAATGAAAAAAACAACAAACGAATGAAAATAATATACGCAGAGTCTTTCAATAGTTTTACCCACTATTGTCTGTGTTTCCTGAGCTTAATTTTGAACAAGAACGTTATGAGACCATGGTGCTCACTGAGAATGTAATGTTTTCATCCAGGTTTGTAGCTTCTCTTAAGGTACTAGACTGTTTTGGTTTTAATGAAGCAACAGTGATTTACCGTTTTTGAGTATAGAATGTTCGAATCACAGTAGAGGCCGGCGAACCACACATGTTCGATTCAAATCGAATCTCGACTCGTATCGGGTCTGTTATTTGAAATCGAATCGAATCTCGAATCTGATCAACCTTTAGCCGAAGTCATAAGTTGCCGATTGAAGTGCACCAAACCTTATTGTAAAATAAAATGTTTATCAAATCTTAGTCACTTCTTCAGCTAACATATGCAGTTACTGGATACAATTTGAAAAGATTTCTCGCTATTTTACGCGCTGGTAATTTTTCGTAATCTAAATTTCATGGTTAAATTATATGACTATGATCAAAGTTAACAAATGGAAATGCTGTTTGAAGGAGATTTCTAACGGAAGTGGTGGGGGAGGGGTGGGTGATAGTGTAACATGTAACATTGAACTTTAACAAAACCATTCTGTACTTGTAGCACTGAACTTTGGCAAAACCAATCTAAGAGTGAAATCCCTAAGAATAGAGTAGAATGTGACTTGATTCCCTCATTCTACTTCATTTGCCCTTTAAATCTCGGTGGTATCTTCCATGATAGTTCAATCAATTGGAAGAGTCCAAATTCATTATCTAGGGGTAGACCAATTAATGTTTTTAACGTGCAGCCGTGGGGCTGCATGTTGAAATTATTAATTGGTCCACCCGACACATTAACTCAGCAACCATCTTATTTAATGAAATTATGACGTATCATGTCCCCGGACTGGAAAGGGACCTCTCGGGTACAAAGAGCTAAAAACCCGAAGAAACGGATGCAAAAATTACTTTCATTGGACGTTACCGCAATACACAGGGCCATCTGCTAGCAACTGCGCATCTTTGGATGATGCCATTATTTGGAAATTTTTAATTTGGTCTCAACAGTGGTTGTGACTAGTGAGACCGGAATTAGCATGGATAGTTGTATGGGTGCAGTTCGTTTTATGTTAATATAGCGGAAATTATTTTTAATCTTTATTTTCAGCACTCTTCATATACGTTTTGTGAGACATGTATATAACTGTCACACAGCTATATCCATGTGGATTGATTCGAAAGGAACGAATCGAGCAGTTAATTTCGAATCGAACCGAATAGTACCTTAAGATTGGTAATCGAAACGAATATTGAAGCTTTAAAGCGCCCTAAACCCAGGGTCGGGAAGGGGATATTCGGGCTCTAGGGTCTGTATGTATACAGATATTCGTCTATTAACACTTTACCCTAAGTAATGACCATAACCGACCAGCGCTATTCACAAAAATTGCCTTCCGATTTTAAATATTTTTTTCATTTTGTGGCCTCAAAAACATAGCATATAACCCCGCATTGGGACGAGCTAGTTGAGCTCGTTTCAAGGAGGTGTCATAAGCTATGCTTTTTGACGCAAAAGAAGAAACAAATAGATATTCAATACTTTTGTTTACAAGTGTCGTCTGCTTTTCATGTTAAGTAAAGAGTTAACAGATTGTGCATCTCCACGGGACACGCCCGTTTCATCTTTACACATGAGTGGCAGGTAGTATTCCAACAAGACAGCAACTTATCTTGCTGATTCTCGTTTGAGGATCGGGGGGGGGATGCAAGCTTTGCACAGGAATTAGAACTTTAGGGGTACCAGGCCTGACCCAATAATCCCAGACTCATTAGCCAAGCCCCCCCCCCCCCCCCCCCGCCAAAATTCCGGGTCACGGGGTTACTACCTCGGGCCCCCGCACTATCCCCGACCCTGCCTAAATCAGTATTAATTGTTAGCAACTTAAAATGCTGAAAATGTCTACAGATGTAATGGTCAAATCCTTATGCCAACAAACAACAACGTATTTCTTAGCAACCTTCATTGTTCACAATAACGAAATCTGGAGGCGCAGTTTGTCAACACAACAGCGCAGAGTGGTCTAAAGTTTCTGTCTACTTTCCTGCCCACGACACTATATAATGAGACCTAACGAAATAGGACGCGAAAACTTTGATGCTTGTTTTGTTTGGTTTTCCAGCACAGTTTCAGTTTCGTTATATTTTAGCTATGAAATCCCAATCCGCTGGTACAAAGATGCCGCGACCAGTTCAGACAAGTGGAACATCAGAAAACTACTGGAATATATAGGCACATATTTTGTCAGAAAGTGATTTGTTGCTCATCATATTAAGTCAGGTGAGGGTTCAATATCTCTTGTGCATATTTAACGAGTTTCAACACGCTCGACGACAGACAGGCGGATGGAGGTGACGACAATATTTGGACTTATATGTGAACCGTCTTTGATGGAAGCGTACAAAACAGTTTATTAACAATACATCATAGAGAAATTTTAAGCTGTTCGAAATATCGGAGAGACTGTTTTACGCCGAATAACCCGCGATAGGTGAGCACAATGTTATTGAGGAGCGAATTCACGCCATTGTTACAGACATCCTCACACCAGATCGGCTTGCTTTAATTTACGAAGTTTGAGTCACCTCTTTCTCCTGTGTTTTGGTGAACATTTTTCTTAGTATTTACCGATCTTCAAACATATAAATTGTCGACGGTAGGTTGTTTATATTTCTGAATGGGTGATCAAATGTTTGTTTTGATTTTTGGAAACACAAATCTTTACATTTCGCATGCCAGATCGGAAATTTATTTTTTCGTTTGTCTTACATTCTTATGCAAAAATGATATTGTATCTCTGACTGTTATTGATAGTGAATCTTGGATCGATTGTAAACTAGGGAAAAGGGAGGATTTATGTTGTACTAACAATTATTAGTCAGTCGATGAGGCGCAAATACGAAACTTCCTGTGCGATAGGTGGGAAAAACTTACTGTTATGGTGGAGCGACATTTTCCTTACTTTAAAACTAAACCAGAGGCTTTATATCGGTTTAGTTTAACATAAAATTACGCAGTTATTTTTAACCCTTGAACCCTGGTGGTATCGTCCATATCAGTTAAGTGATAGAAACTGGAAGAGTCCATGTTCATTATTTAGGGGTAGACCAATTAATATTTCCAACGTGCAGCATTCTGGCTGCACGTTGAAAATGTTGATTGTTTTACCATACGCATGCACTTAGCATCCATCCCATTTAATGAAATTATGACATATCATGTTCCTGGACGATAAAAACAACCGATCGGGCTCAAATGGTTAAATGACATGTTGATGTGTTTTACTTAACCCTCTGGACTTTGATGGCATATTCCATGCAAGTTCATAGCAATCAACTGGTAGAGTCTATACTCGTTACATGGGAGAAGACCAATCATTTTTTTTCAACGTGTAGCCTAGGAAGCATGTCAGGTAATCTCGCCAACAAGATGGACCTCCATAAGCGGATTAGTCACGTGACCTAAACGCAAAATGTGGTAATGACATACAGAATGGCTGCGAAAACAAGATGTCGTCTTATACAACACATTCAAAACAAAACATCTAAAACAGCGCTCGAGAAAAATGTCGGGTAATCTTGCATTCAAGATGGCTTCCATCAGGTGGTAAAAGGACAGATTCATCTTTCATATTTGGTGATATGTCTGTCAGATATCAAGGGAAATAACATTTAATTTGTTTGCCCATCATGTGGGAAATTTAGTCGGAATAGGACCTGTGTATCCGTTTGTATGTAACGCTTGGTTACACATTCAGTGAAAAATAGACGAATGTCTCTAAGATGTATCTACTGTATTGCTTACATAATGTATTGCTTTATATACCGAGAGTGGATTACAATGAACTTGTCGAAGTTTTGATTGAGAACGGACGCCCAAATTTTGGAAAGGGTTCCTTGTTTAACTTCAAAAGCCTAATCGGCGTACATAAAGTGAGTTACGATTGGTGTTTGGTGAAATAGTGGCACTTGAAATCGTATGATTTCTAGGTGTAGTGCATACGTGTTGCACACAGAACGACAAGATGTAACCGTTGGTCACCCATCTGAAGCAGTAAACGAATCAGTTTTCATTAAATTTGGCTTGAGGGTTAATGCCGATCTGGAGATCTACCTTAACCCTTTAACTAACACGAAAGGCAGACAACACTTGCAAATAAAATGCTTGATTAATTACATTTTTTTCATTTTTTGCGTCAAAAAACATATCTTATGACCCTCATTGGAACGAGCTCAACGAGCTCGTTCCAATGACGGTCATAAGCTATGTTTTTGAGACAAAAAATGAAAAATGTAAAGAAAATTGAATGGTGATTTTTTTTAATAACGCTGGTCGGTTTTGGTGTTACGTTGTGTAAAGGGTTAAGTTACATGGCAATACAGAGTAAATTTACCTTAACTCCCATATGTAATGACACGGCATATGCAAATGTATTCACAGGAGTAAATCTTGGCATTTGAATGGAGCTCATATTTTTCAAATCTTGAGTCCTTGAATCGCATGGTCCTTAATATTAAGTGCAATAAAAAGGCCTAATCCATATTGTCTTTGTGGAGGGGCAGTGATAATTTAAATTTACAACCGTGTAGAGTCCTGTAGGGCTGTTGGATTAAATAATTACTGATCAAAATTACGAATATTGTCGTTTGTTGTGTTGTCTCGCAGTTGGACAAAAGAGATTTTACTTTGTACCAAATATATGCATGCCAGCATAAAAGGTTGAGCTTTCGTGTTCTGTTCGTCGCGTTGATTGATAAACTTTCTGTCACTGAAAAAACGTTATTGTGATATTCTCAGTGCATGTGTCGTTTATTTGTTTAAAAAAATAAATCAATAAAATTGTCATAGAAGGATAAACAGTATATTATTATTTATTGATGTTTAAGGTCACATATTTATGCACAATGGCTAATCATGACCGTGACAGTTTTACGGGTGGAGGAAGCCGGAGTACCCGGAGAGAACCACCGAGCAACGACGAGTAGCTGCCAGCTCCCCAACATCGTAACTCCGCACTGCAGCACAGGCAGGGTTAGATTGGTTGAAGACATGCGTACCATCGACGTGCAGTACGCCTTAGTACACGGCGACATCGTGCCCCCACGCGGGCAATGGAGATGAAGTGTCTTGCCCAGGATAAACAGTAACTGGAGGACAAAGGCCACATGTTTTAGAACAAATTGTCTTCACGACAGGACGATAACAATATGACTTCCTTGCCTTACAATATGATGTTGATTTTCTGTCGACACATCGCCTCCCTGAATTTAAAAAATTAAAATAAGAGTAATTAATGTTTTTGTTGTAATAAATTGGAATCAGTGCAAGGCTTTTGACTTACCTTCGTACATTGTTGAATTTGCTGTTTGATAGCGTGAATTGATTTCTGAATTCTGTAAAAGTAGGGATAAGGTCGAAAGAGTATTCACTTTTTTGTCTGTCACTTTCTCATGAGGTTGTCATTAGAAACAGCACGTTCCATTGACTTTAGTCTCTCACCCGGTGAAGAACACTGATCAGCTGCCCCTATTGTCCTGGTTGGTTGTTGTTTAATCTTCTCTGTTAGTCGGGCATGTACTCAACTGACTGTGTGTGATATATGCACAGCGTGCACGTGACATCTCAAATCCAATGAACTTTCTAATCTTCTCGCATGTAAGTTTTCACTCGGCGCTAGCCAAATTCTCACTTACGAACGAAAGAAAAGGGTGAATATTCGCATGCACAAATGATCTCCTGTAACAAGCTTATTGTCTATCATTT
This sequence comes from Pictodentalium vernedei, assembly GCA_031216915.1. Lineage (NCBI taxonomy): Eukaryota > Metazoa > Mollusca > Scaphopoda > Dentaliida > Dentaliidae > Pictodentalium > Pictodentalium vernedei. The sequence continues at coordinate 270,735,289 of CM062290.1, forward strand.
TGATCTGGTACTAAGAAGTTATTACTTGGTTACTTTCATACTGGCCGAGATATCAGCCGGAGGTAACTTCATATCAGCATGAAACCGAAGGTGGAAGGTTGGTATGAAATTACCTAAGGCTGGTGCGTCGCTGATATGAAACTAGCCAAGTAATAACCTCCATATTTATAAAACCAAAACAAATAATTACAAACGGTTATAATATATACAGTATTTTTTGACAGTGTTATCTTTTTTTTACAAAGTCCAAACATTCCTCTTCTCCTAGTTCCGCTATCCGAACATCTCGGCTTCCGCACTGGGGAATCCGCTATGTGCAGATAGCTGAACTATCTCTTCTCCAGCTCCGACGAATTTCCATTTACGACTCCGAATCTTTGTGTACGTTTCCTTTTCTGTACAACTCTGTTTTCTTTTTTCTCTTCATCAACTTAATCCTTACAGTACGTGGACAGTGGATTGTAACTAAATCACCCGCGGGGTGGAGTTATCACCCAAAGTATAATTTTCAAATTTTGTACATATCGACAAAAAATACAAGCAATGTTTCAGCCAATGGACCTCCGGGTTTAACCCGGAGGTCCATTGGCTGAAACTTTGCCTGTGCTTGTTATGCCTTGCAACAAATTTGCAATTATTGCTTGGGTGGAATCTCCATTCTGCGGGTGATTTGGTGATAATACCCTCGCCACGTACTGTACATATTGCCATCATTAATTCTAGTGGCCAACACTACAAAACTTTTACAATTGTATTTTAGCGAATTGTATTTTCTACGAGTGAATGTAAATGGTAGAAATGAATCATTAGCCTTTTAAAAGATGTGGCAATTTGCCAACTTGCAAATTGCTACATCTTTGAAGATGCTAATGATTTATTTCTATTAGTTATTTCGATAAAAAGAAAATATAATTCTGAAAAGTATAACTATAAAAGCTTTATAGTATTTGTCCCTGGCCATAAATATTTTTAGCTTCAACCTACTCCATTATGCCTGATAAAATCAAATTTCTGATTGCGTTCGACGAATAACGCTGAACGTTTTCAGTATAAACAATTTGGTTGCGCCTAGAGCTAGTTTGGTTCATATCGGCGGAGATCGGTGTCATATCAGCCTAGTTTGAAGTCATATCTGTCGAGTTTGATAATGGGAAATTTTGGGAAAGGAAACCATATCTGATAAATAATGTACTTTATTAACCATCGCATACATAATGACTGTATTGATTGGGCGAATCCAGTGTGATTCAGTTGTAAATTTATCCGAGAGCACTGTTTTTATATTTTTATTATTTTATTTGTTAACAGATCATAGGATTTTCTTTTGCTCATACATTTATGCGAACCTAGTCGAAAAGGTTAAAGGTGCAGATAGTGTGTTTCACATTCAAACCGAATCAAATTATATTTTAATATTGTTGTCATTTTAAAATCTACAAGCCCGTAGCTGTTGGTTCCCTCAAGTTATTTGCTCAATACAGCTATTGATTAATGGAGTACCATTACCACAACCAATCCAGCATCACCGATCAAAATAAGTTACCAATAACAAGCCACTAAAGTGCTCTGAGTAAATCTGTAACAGACATACGAATGTATCGATTCCTGGGACCAAAGCTATAGAACTTTTATAATTGTATTTTCTAGAACTGTATTTTCTAGTTACGACATTAAATGGGTTGAAATGAACCATTAGTGTGTTCAAAGATGTGGCAATTTGCCAACTGGCAAATTGTCATATCTTTTGAAATGCTAATGATTGATTTTAGTCAGTTATATTATTAGGTAGAAAATACAATTCTATAAAATATAATAGTAAAAGTTGCAAAGTATTGTCCCGTGGTCTGGATGCCTACTTCTAAAATATATCCGAACTGTTAGTTTCAAATTGTGTCTCGTTGTTTATCTTTTTGTTACTGTTGGTGCTCACCATTATGTGTGTTTTGAGACTGCTTGGGTAGAAAAGGATATATTTTAACAGGAGCTAAATGCATCATGTATTCATCATTAAGTAATATTATGTTGTCGCATTTAAATCATACTCATATCGATTGCGTCCTCGTCCACGTCCGTGAGGATGCAAGTACACAATCTGAAATAAACAAATAAAAGGCTCTTTTAAGGTCGACAAAATTAGGACATTCGTTGCTTTTGGCGACAGAAATTGACGTGATTAATAAAGGAGTCAGGACTCTGGAAGCCTGTAGACACTATAGATCCGATTCGGAAGAAATTGCAGTCTGTCTGTTTTTATAGTCACGATATTGTGTATGAACAGAAACGCTGACTGAACTGCTTCGCTGCGTCGGGAGTATATTCAGTGCTTGTATGTTTCATTTTGGGCAATGGATACAGTTTAATTTATTTTTTGACTTCGCGCAACAGCGAAGCTCAAGCAAGAGGCGTCACATTATGTCGAAACTTGAAAATCAGAAAAAATGTCTGTTATCAATTCATCGCAGAGGGCACAGAACATACGTCGCACCCTTCGCCACTTGGACTTACAAGTTAAAATTACTTTCTACCAACCTTTCATCTTCATCAGCAGTAAAGTATAGAGCTTTAAACGTATCTAGTAACAGAGAATTATCTGCCCCTAACCTGCATTTAGTTTATTCAACAATGCACATGCACACGTAAATATAATACCTGTTGAGACAAATCGCTGATAAACATTTACAGTAGTCATTTTGGAGATAACATAGCTAATTAGATTAGTCCTCTTGCCGCTCTAGTGGATGATAAATATAACAGGAATACACGAGGAGGATACTGATGGTGCTATTCGTGAAGAGGATCCAGAATTCATGATAAAGGGTGTGGGAGAGTTCAGTCATTCACAGGAACAAATCCCGAACCTGAGATTAAAGGGTATGAGAACTCACCGGGAACCGTGGAGGTGAGGGGTTCAGAACTACTTAAGTCTCATCGAAAGTCTGACCGTCATGGAAGCACCTCATAGAAAAGTGTCTCGGTACACTTTGGTATTGCCCTAAAATACCCAGCTATGTCATGCGTTGAGCTTGGTATGCAAGGGTTGGGGGATTTGGGAAAATACATGGTATATCCTAAACGTTATTACATTGTTAGTTTCATATCGGCCGATACAACAGCTCGATGAAACTTCACATCAGCCCGAGACCGAAGGTCGACGGCTGATGTGAAGTTACTGAGGGCTGATATTTCGGCCGATAGTAAACTGATCAAGCAGTAACCCCTTTATTTATTAAACCAAAACAAATGACTAGAAAATGTTCTTTTCCTAAAGTCCGAAGTTTTCTCTTCTCCTACTCCTAGCTCAGCTGTCCGTACGTCCTGTCTTTCTCACTGGGGAAGCCGCGGCGTTCGGGTCGCTAAACTACATTTTCTCCCACTTCGACGAATCTCCGCTTACAACTCAACAAAATTTTAATTAATGATGCACCGGGTTGTACCCCAAGGTTCACTAATTACATTTTTGAGTTGGAATAAAAAATGGATGATGAAAAATCTAATATTATTGCGTCCGTTGAAATATTCCCTACGCGTGGAAAGTGGTCAGTCCACGGCCGCAGCGGGTGCAGACCTTGCTCGCGCCGCCATTAAATTTTCGAAATCTTTATAAAACGTGCCAACACAATCATTTATTTTTCTTATGAATTTTTTTCAATATTCTGTGTAATTCAATCAATAAATCATTATAATTTTAACGCACTTTCAAAATTATTTAAAACGAGAGTAGATCCTCAGACAACAATTGTGTTATACCTGTTGCCATCTCAGTGTCGGATGCAGGTGGGGCGGACGACCCCATTAAAATTAAAAAGTGCAAACACAATGGGTTATTTTGATTATTCGTTTTTTCAATGTACCGTGTAATTCTATTACTGTGGAGCCTGTTGATCCCTGTTGATTGTATAGCCACTTTACCAATGAAAAGTATTCAATTAACAGGAGTATTCAATTAACATGGGATGTATCACTTTCCAGTATTTTAGAGATAAACTCAGCATTTATTATATTATATCTTGTTTGACAGGGTTCTTCGAGCTCTGTCAAACAAGATATAATAGATTAAATACTTGTATTGGATGTACTGAGGCCAAATAGGTCTATAAAGAAAGGAAAACTGGGGAGTGTCAGGGTAATTTTTCGACAGGTTACAAGATTTTTTATTCAATTAACAGGAGTTTACTCTATAACCTGTATTCAGTAAGCGGTCAAATTTGTACTGGAGTTATTGTAAATGGTTTTGTGTTCGTAAATTATATTCAATGAACAGGGTTATTCGGTTAAGAGATATCCAAGTAAGTGGGAACCGCTGTATAATGTTGACATTTTATTGGCAACCTTAAGTCTTAATACCTCGCAATGCCTATTGTATTATGTGCAAGGACATGGATCATGTTTTTCGTTATTGAAAAAGGTTTACAGAAGAGATAGGTCCCCTAATTTCATAGAGCTGTTAGTAAATTTATCACTAAGAGTATGGGAATTTAAAAAAAAAGAATGGAAATTTCGAAATGTTAGTGACTTTTTGTCATCGACATGATCAGCATTTCAAAACGTCCGGCATTTTCGTGTAAAGTAAACACGAATACAGAAGCTGGCCTTTTACAGTTCATTTTCCCAATCAGTTTGAACGTTTGACTATTATTCTCTGTTGAAATGTATTTAAAAATAAGAAAACGGTTTCTCCCATCTTTTGATATGCTGTAACTTTTTCTGTTGATTATATCACTATATCACTTACGTGCTCTCTGTGTCATATAATACAGACACTGCCCTTTCCGTTAATATAAAAATTTAGGAGGTGAGATTTGCTAATTTTTCTACTGGGAAGAATAAAAACATGCAAATTACTGTGAAAGTACATTCGCAAAGCAAAGAGACAAAGTCGACACTTAGTATTGGTAGGTGTGATACTGATATATATTCTTAATGATGGGTTTCCTGTGAACTGGTTGCTTCTAATTATCTCGAAATAAAAGGATAAGTGTTCTCAACTACTTTTAATAAACGAATACAACAGACAGCTCTTAAAGCCGTCTGCTGTATTCGTAAATTAAAGTAACAAAAGGAAACTTGGCTTTATTTTCCACTGATGTCACAACTGTTTTCTCAACAATTATTTGCTTCTTAATTGGATCTTCCTCGCCCGCTTAATAATTTGAAGAAAAGATAACTTTATCGAAAGTCGATTTTCATGACGAGATAACTCGGTGATGCAGAGCAGCCCTAATAACAGGGTATCGTGCAACACCATGCACTGTTCTAGGATACGTGGGGATACCAGGGCAATTCCCTGGTACACTAGGGTGTTTTGGGACTATACATTCGTACACATGCAACTTCTATGTATGGGCCACGCATAAATAACCCTCTGCCTTTCTAGATGCATTCACATCCGCCGACCCTTCCCCAGAAATTCTGGATCCATTCTCTCCTCCTTTTCCACCATACAATCTTCCAACCGGAATAATTTTATATTTAGGTTTCATGGTTGCATATTTGCAGAATGTTTCGTTTATTTCATTTTTTTTACACAAACTAAATACTAAATCAAAAACTTTAACAAGTGTTTCACGCCATACTGAAATCACAATAACAGTTTCGAAACGTTTTCTCTATTCAAATTAGAGCTTACCTGTAATATTACTGAAAAGCGCAAGCAATAAATCGTCTTCATCTTCTGTTGGAATCTGTATTTTAACCCTTTACCTAACATGAAAAGCAGACGACACTTGCAAAAAAATTCTTGAATAACTAATTTTTTTCATTTTTTGTCTCAAAAACATAGGTTATGACCCCTCGTTGGAACGAGCTCGACGAGCTCGTTCCAACGAGGGGTCATAACCTATGTTTTTGAGACAAAAAATGAAAATATTTTGAAAATTAATTGGCGATATTTGAGAATAGCGCTGGCCGGTTTTGGCCGTTACGTTGGGTAAAGGGTTAAACGTGTTGACAAAAAAGAAAGTGTTCTGATTGAGAATCTCAAAATACTTTTATTTGGTGATCATCCGTGAAATAAAACAGAGACGTTGTGGTAATTTGATGGGCATGGTACATAGGTTCGTATCTTTATTCTTTTTGAAAACAATGATGTATAAAAATATTTCCTCGTGTGGACCTGAAAGTCTTATTTAGCGCTCGCGAAAAATATTACAATGACGCAAATAAAAGATTAATATGTTGATATTTTATTGCTCGCACCTTTTTGAAACCTCATCATGCAAAGACATTTGCTGCATTAATGTCGTATCAGATGACACGGACGTGTTTGTCCTCCTAACTTTCTTCTATTGGAAGAACAAAATGGGCTACTTATTGACAATGGAATCTACGAGTGGGGAAAGGAAGATCATTGACATTGGTGAAACATGCAAAAGAAATGCCAAAATTGTCCCAAAACTCATCACAGCACATGCACGACCGGACTGTGACGCTGTCGCACAATTGCACGGTGTGGGCAAAGTAGGTATGTTGAAGAGACTGCAGGGTTGTTCACTGACCGGGCTTGGTGATCATCGTGCAGACATGGGCGCTGTGTTTGTTCAAAGTACCCTCCTGATCGGTGCTTGTTAAGGTTATTCGGTACCAGAAATGACCGAAGCCAGGGTCATTGTCTTTACATCCAAAATAGCAAGGACGCGATTATCTGCCCCGAAGCTAGCAAACCTTCCACCCACAACTGAGTCGTTCCACGAGAATGCTAAAAGGGCCCATCTTCAAGCCATGCACTGGTACTTTTGTGAATCGGGCATTCCACCAAAACTCGATCCATCTCATTTTGGATGGACCACTGATGACAAATCTAAGACTTTGACGCCAACATGTATTCCCCGGTCTGTACATTCTGCACCAGAACAGGTATTGAATTTTGTCAAGTGCGGTTGTATTTCGTCCAAGACATGTTCATCCAAGGGATGCACCTGTGTCTCCGCAAGCATCCCCTGCACCATTGTATGTCATTGCAAAGGCGATTCAAACACGTGTCATGGTGAGCTGACTCTGGGGAATGTCGAGTCACACGACAGCTCAGATGGAGATGCAAGATGGGTGGATTTTCGTGAAAGTAGTGGACATGGTACGCACCATGAATGAACTCAGTGAACTGAAATAAGTTGATGTCTTGCACACAGTCCATACCAGGAACATGTTGCTACATTGTCTGACTTGATCTCCTAATTAAGACTCCAAAATATCTCATAGCTGGCTATGAAAATGATATTCTCGACAAATGGGTTGATATTCCAGCCATTTTGGCGGCCATCTTTATGCCTACAAAAGTCAAATATCTTGAATTCCTTGGATTTAGTGTAATCTGTAGGTTGATTTCATTTAGCACAATGTGTATTGCATGCCCTATAAATAACAGTACAATAGCATAGAAATGGTTCAGTCTTAAATTCCGAAAATTCGGCTGCTATTTTGTCGGCCATTTCGAAAAAATGCAAATAACTCAAATTCTCCAAGGTTGCAGACTGGTATAATAGTGTACAAACTGAATGGGGAGAAAATTGTAAAAAACAAGATTCTGTTTTTTATACTACAGAACTGGGAAATGCATGTAGTTTGTGAAATAATACGCACATCGATAATACAAATTCGCTAACATTTCGAAGTTTCATTTTTTATGTGAAATTCCCACGCCCTAAGTATACATTTTACTGACAGATTCGAGTAATTAAAGGGAGCTAACTCTCCTGTAAATGTTTTATCAGTGACATAAATTGTCAGCCACGAGCCTGGTACAAATAAATATCTTGTACTAAATACCACCTTGTATATAGGGGTGATAATTCCGGATAGCCAGTATCGACTCGATAGATATCGAGAAATATTCCCCAGTAGCTTCCTAAATGACGTCACGCTACGCAGCATTACGTCGCCTTGAAGGAACGATCATCTGATCTTTGTTATTGTTTTGAAACGTACGCATTTTTCGTCGAATTGGGCCGAATATTGTGCGATAAAATGTCACGTAGCATATAATAAAAAAGAAAATCTACTCTATTTTAGTCAGTATCGGGAATTATCTCATGAATATCGACCCGAAAGTTTTATTTTTTGCGAGCGCTTGCGCGAATGAAAAATAATGCTTTCGGGTCCACACGATGAATTTTTTCAGTAGCTTCCTAAATGACGTTACGCTTCGGCGCACGACGTCGCCTTGAGCGTCGCCCTGAAGGATCTATCAGCAGTTTTTTGTTGTTGTCTTGAAACGTTTGCAGTCGAATTGGGCTGAATATTGCGCATTAAAATGTGACGTAGAAAATAATAAAAAAAAGCAACGCTGTTTCAGTGAATATCGGAAATTATCTTATTCGTGTGAACCTGAAAGTTTTATTTTTCACGAGCGCTTCTGGACCTGAGAGTAAGCGCTCGTGAAAAATAAAACATATAGGTCCACATTCATGAGATAATTCTCGATATTCACTAAAACAGCCTAGATATCCTCTATATATTTTGTAGGCAAAAAGTGAAAATATAATAAAAAATAATATTTCAATGGAGATGGTCCCCTGATGATTTAGTATAACCGATCAACCAGCGCGGCTATATTAATATAATCAATTTTAGGGTTTTTTTGTCGAAGAACTATTATTGTGTTCCAACTGTCGAAGGGAATTGGGGGGGGGGGGGGGGCATAATGGATTATATGCGTTCATCTGTCCTTCTGTCTGTCTGTTCGGACCGCGCCATGGTCCAGCTCTTGTTGTATCTGTCTTAATTGTAAGCTTTATTTGCGCGCAAGTGATAAAGTAGTAAGGTAACTCTTCTGGGTTTTTTTCAATCGTGGCACTCACTATTGCATCGGCTTTTCCTCACACGTGCAATGGTATTTTTGAGAGAGAGAGAGAGAAGGGGGGGGGGGGGTGATGAGTGTGAAAGAGAGGCAGAGAGACAGAGTAACAGACACACTGACACACACACACACAGACACACACACACACAGAGAGAGAGAGAGAGAGAGGGAGGGAGAGAGAGAGAGAGAGAGTTTAACCCTTTACCCAACGCAGACGATATCAAAATTTATTATTTTAAATATCATTTTTTAATTTTTTTCAAAAAATTTCAACAAAACCAAAGAGGGGTCACATGATATGGTTTTGTTGAAATTTTTCGAAAAATAATATTTTTTTATTTGCTGAAATTGCATATTACGCAGGCGGATGCGGGCGATTCGTTGGGTAAAGGGTTAAGCCAACATTACATTTCCATTTTTTCCAACACGTCAACACGTCGTTGCAATTCTGTTGGATAATTAGCAGGAAAGAAGGAGCACAGATTCTTTACTCTTAGCCTTTTACCAATCATAACGGCCCAAAGCGGCCAGCGCTATTCACAAAATGCACCATTCAATTTTCATTAATTTTTTTTCATTTTTTGTCTCAAAAACATAGCTTATGACCACTCACTGGAACGAGCTCGTTACAATGAGGGGTCGTAAGCTCTATTTTTGAGACAAAAAATGTAAATATTTAGTATTTAAAGAATTATGTTTGTAAGTGTCGTCTGCTTTTCGTGTTAGGCTAAGGGTTAAGATATGACCAAAGATTCCCTCGTTTGATTTGTCTGTACTACGGACTTTAAAGTAGAGGAAAATGCATATTTTGGATCCTTGCGTATTTAACAAATTTCCCCACTGCGCCGAAACAATATTTCTTATGGTCAAAATCGTTAATATGGAGCCAGAATGAATATTTTGCTCAATATAAAGATACGTGAGCCCTACCCAAAGCTTTGTGTATTGCATGCCACCAAGCCACGTTGACCGCAGCTGATATATATCAGTGTGTGAGTGCTTTCATACGTCCCTGTCTCCCCCATCCCCAAGTTTGAAATGCTTCCTATGTCCACGAGACAGCATAAGCCGTATTCATCAAGGCTGAATGCAGTGAAATATTTGAATGTGTATTGTACTAATGCTGACTTGAACCGTCATGAAAATCGACTTTCGATAAAATGATCTCCCTTGAAAATATTGGACAAGTGAGGATGGTCCAGTTTAGAAGCACTTTATTGTTGAGAAAGCAGCAATAGAAAAGAAAGTCAAGTTTCCTTTTGTTACTTTTAATAAACGAAATCCGCTGAATTATTTGTGTAGAATACGAATCGCTGCAAAATTGCAAAATGCTAAACGCATCGTAAAAGTGATGCATCTCTCCTATACACCAGCGATATTTTGTGAAGGATAAGCGTATTTGGCTATTGTGTAGCGTCACTCGTCCATATGAAGCCAACCAGCTGGCTTCATATAGACATGTGGTGGTTGCCAATCTTCTCGAACTTGACTCGTCATGAAAATTGACCTTCGATAAAGTTATCTCCCTCAGAATTATTAGACAAGCGAGAAAGGTCCGATTGATATTTTTAATAAACGAAAACAACAAAAAGCTCTTCAAGCTGTCTGTTGTATTCGTTTATTAGAAGTAAGAAAAGAAAATTAATTTATTTTTCATGGCGAACTAATTAGAAGGAACCTGTTCACAGATATTACCACGTTCCACTTTGGCTCTTTATTTAACGAATGCTTTGTCATGGTAATTTGCAAGTTTTTATTTTTCCCAGGAAAATATTAGAAAAGCTCACCCTCTAAACTTTTATATCAATGGAAAGGACGGTGTCTGTATTATATATCTCACCTCTTACAAGTATCTGGGGATTTCATTGGTTCAAAAACGTCAAAACAATACACTGCCTGTCAACATCAATATACGCTGACAGCTATGGGTAATCTCCCCTTTGTTCATTGATTATTCAAAATGGCGGCAGCCGATAAACGCTTCAAGTTGAAAGATTGAGTGTTGGAAGCCCATATTTGGTCTGAACTGTAGGTTATGCAACTTAAAAGGCTTCATATTCTGTGGATGTGTGTCATGTTACCTTCGAAATGAAACTGTTTGGTATGTATGAATTTGCATTGTTACAATTTATGGGAGAGTGCCAGTACTCTCCCATAAATTGTAACAGGGCAAAGAGCTCGTGAACACATTGTGAGAATTCTCTCATTTAATTTTGATCGCTGTTGTTATTAGTTTTGTGCATCGATGCAGCAGTCGGTGAGATATATTCGTTACACAGTTTGTTCATATTGGACGAGAGCGAAGCTCGAGTCCAATATGGAATTAACTGACACATATATACCATATTAGGCCACCAATAAACTGTGTAATTATTAATATCACGATGCGCAAACGGCTGATTTAAGGAACAGAAAAATGTTAGAGAATATCAAAAGATTCTGTAAAGGCCATTTTCTCATTTTTAATGGGGTTTCAACAGAAATTAATAGTCCAACATTGAAACTGATTGGGAAAACACCTTAAAAAGCCAGCTGCTGTATTTTTAGAATCTTCTACAGAAAAATGCCTGAAGTTTGTGAAGTGTTGCGCACATCGTTGATACAAACTCGATTACATTTCGAAATTTCAATTTGTATATGAAATTCCCACACACTTGGTGTTAAATTTACTGGCAGCTTTAGGAAATTAAGGGGAGCTAACTTTCATGGAAAACCACTTTCAATGATGAAAATTGTCAAGCATGTCCAAAATCAAGAGGCTAGAATAGTTCGGAAGAATAAATAATTTCAGTCGTCTGAGTTTATGGGAACTTGCGGTCTGCAGCAAATGAGTCAGTTTCTATGTTCCTGCGGTAAAATGACCACCTGCATTAAAATTAGAAATTAAAAAAATACATCCGCTTATACTGAAACAAAAATACCTGAAAGGGGTTTCAAAAAGGCGCGAGCAATAAAATATCAACATTTTAATGAGTTATTTGCGTCATTGTATTATTGCATTTTTATACATCCTTGTTTTCGAAAAGAAATAATTTCGTGATTTGAATACGTGGTATCAGCTACGAACCTGTGTACCATGCCCATTAAATTGCCATAACTTCTCTGTTTTATTTCACGGATGATCACCAAATAAAAGTGTTCTGAGATTCTCAATCAGAACACTTTCTTTTTTGTCAACCCATTTAGAATACAGATTCCAACTGAAGATGAGGACGACTTATTTCTTGTTCTTTTTATTAATATTACAGGTAAGTTCTAATTTGAATACAGAAAACGTTTTGAAACTGTTATTGTGTGGCGTGAAGCACTTGTTAAAGCTGTTGATTTAGTGTTTAGTTTGTGTAAAAAACGAAATAAACGAAACATTCTGCAAAAATGCTCCCAAGAAACCTAAATATAAAATTATTCCAGTTGGAAGTTTGCATTGCTGAAAAGAAGGAGAGAATGGATCCAGAATTTCCGGGGAAGGGTCGGCGGCTGCGAATGCATCTAGAAAGGCAGAGGGTTATTCATGCGTGGCCCTTACACAGAAGTTGCATGTTTAACGAAGATATAGTCCCAAAACACCCTGGTGAACCAGGGAATTGCCCTGATACCCCCACGTATCCTCGAACAGTACATGGTGTTGCACAGTATTCTGTTGTTGGGATTTCTGCATCACCGAGTTATCTCGTCATGAAAATCGACTTTCGATAAAGTTATCTTTCATGAGAATATCAGGCGGGCGAGGAAGATCCAATTAACCCTTTACCCAACTTAACGGCCAAAACCGGCCAGCGGTATTCTCAAAAATCGCCAATTAATTTTCATGATTTTTTTCATTTTTTGTCTCCAAAACATAGGTTATGACCCCTCATTGGAACGAGCTCGTCGAGCTCGTTCCAATGAGGGGTCATAACCTATGTTTTGGAGACAAAAAATGAAAAAAATTAGTTATTCAAGAAATTTTTTTGCAAGTGTCGTCTGCTTTTCATGTTAGGTAAAGGGTTAAGAAGCAAATAATTGTTGAAAAAAACAGTTATGACATCAGTAGAAAATAAAGACAAGTTTCCTTTTCTTGCTTTTAATATACGAATACAACAGACAGCTTTAAGAGCTGTCTGTTGTTTTCGTTTATTAAAAGTAGATGAGAACACTTAGCCTTTTATGGCGAGCTAATTAGAAGCAATCAGTTCACGGGAAATCCTTCATTAAGAAAATATATCAGTATCACACCGACCAAAACTAAGTGTCCACTTTGTCTCTTTGCTTTGCAAATGTACTTTCACAGTTATTTGCAGGTGTTTATTCTTCCCAGTTGAAAATGAGCAAATCTCACCTCCTAACTTTTTATATTTACGGAAAGGACAGTTTCTGTATTATTTGTTACAGAGGGCACGTTAGTGATATAGTGATGTAATCAACAGAAAAAAGTTACAGCATATCAAAAGATGGGAAAGACGCCGTTTTCTTATTTTTAAATACATTTCAACAGGGAATAATAGTCAAACGTTCAAACTGATTGGGAAAATGAACTATACAAGACCAGCTTCTGTACTCGTGTTTACTTTACAGGAAAATGCCTGAGGTTTTTTGAAATGCTGATCATATCGATGACACAAAGTCACTAACATTTCGAAATTTCAATTTTTTTTTAAATTCCCATAATCTTAGTGTTAACTTTACCAACAGCTTTATGAAATTAGGGGACCTATCTTTTCTGTAAACCTTTTTCAATTTCGAATATTGTGATCCATGCCCCATGCACACAATGCAATAGGCATTGCGAGGTATTAAGACTTGAGGTTGCAAAAAATGTCAACATTATACAGTGGATCCCACTTAATTGGATATCTCTTAACCGACTAACCCTTTCAATTGAATATAATTTACCAAAACAAAACCATTTACCATACCTCCAATACAAATTTAACCTGTTAATTGAATATTGGTAATAGAGTAAACTCCTGTTAATTGAATAAAAAATCTTGTAACCTGCCGCGAAATTACCCTGACACTCCCCAGTTTTCTTTTGTTTATAGACCTATTTCACCCCAGTACACCCAAGACAGGCATTTAATCTATTATATCGTGTTTGCCAGAGCTCATAGAGCACTGTCATACAAAATATAAGATAATAAATGCTAAATTTATCTCTAGAATACAGGAAAGTGAAACAGAATATTGGAAAAATTCAAAAGAAAAATAACTGATTGCGTTGGCACTTTTTATAAAAATTTTAAAATTTTAGTGGTGGCGCGAACAGGTTCCGCCCCGTCTGCATCCGATGCAGCCATGGACTGACCACTTTCCACGCGTGGGCAATATTTCAACGAACGCAATAATATTAGATTTTCCATCATCTCTTTTTATTCCAACACTAATTATAGTTTAAACAATATTTATTCATGAATTATAATATTATACATACAGGTAAATGATAATTACATAATGTTCATGGAGACTTGTAATACAGGTGTATGCATAAAGGTATTTCAACATAGTTGATATACATGATGTATGGGTGGGATTCAGCAGTAAGCTATAAGCTTATGTTAAGCTGTCTCCCAAGAAAGTCTGAAAAAAATTGCAGGTAGTTGCTTGCACTATGTAAAATATTGTTTAAACATGAAATGGGGGTATACAAAAAGAGAGAAGAGAGAAAGAGAGAGGGAGAGAGAGAGAGAGAGAGAGATATATAGTTTCAACCAGACTGAGCTCAACGCACACCCGACAAATGAGAGTTATTATACGCAACCTCAGAGAATATGCTGCTAGCGGTGTCATTAAAGCGGACTCACCCGGGGTCCACACCTGAGCCGCCATTAACGCGCGTGCATCTAGCATTTACAAACTATCAATCAAATTTAATCTATTAAAAGCCACAAAAAATCTACATCTTGTTTATCCTAGACTTCCTAGATCGATGCACGCGAGGAAACACAGCCCAGGCGCGGAGCCCGAATTGCCCACGACGGCTCCGTCGTAGCCTGGCGTCCTGTGGCACTAACGCACAGAATGCAAATAAGGCCGCATTATTCACACTTCAGATGCATGTACTATCCACAATTTGAGAAACGTGCATAGCCGCGCCCACCGGCAGGACCGACAAGCCCCCCCTCCCCCCCCAAGCAACGGATGCGGGGGAGCAACACCTGTCACACCACAAATGCCACTCCCCCTCACCCACCACCGAGAAGAGAGCAGCCAACCAGCCCCGACAACGGCCGCGGCCACAATCGACTCCCAAACCGTCGACACCAAAGACATATATTCCGTGCTGGAAAGTCATCACATCAGTCACAAATGTTTGAATAACGAATATGTGAAATGATGATAAATCATTCCCCAAAGAACTACAAATGGAAATGACTCACTGGAAGCGCCCACTCAGTGTGATATAATCCTGTACAATTCCGAATACAAGCGCATTTTTAGAGTTGTCCAACCATTCAGACCCAAACAGAAGCGTGGAGAGGTCAAATGTGAAAGGCAATGTATTGATTGTTGAGTCGCGTGCAGCATTATGTATTGGACAATACAGGAGAAAATGTTCAGTTGTCTCTGGGTCACCACACTGGCACAGTGGGGATGACGATAGATGGTTGTCATAGAGGTGGGCATTGATACCGCTACAATGCAAGCGTAGCCTACAATGATAGATTTGTGCAGCACGGGATTTAGCACCAGTGTAAAATATCGGTGGTCGTTGGTTTGCACTATTTAAGAACCTTTTAAAATTTGTGAGGGAAGAATTTTCTTTTACCGAGGTTGGTAATCTGTTCCACTGATTGGTAACATCCGGGATAAATGAGGATTGGTATAAGTTAGTGTGGCAGAAGGGAATACGGTGGTTAATTGCAGATCGGAGATTGTGACTTTGATTGATGGATGCACTGATGGGGGGAACTCTGATAGAGATATATGGAGGTGTTAGCTCATGATACATCTTGAAGAACTGAGTAAGCTTGTGCTTACGGCGTCTTTCTTGTAGTGTATCCCATTGATAAAATCATCAATAATTTAATTAATGAAGCCCGGGAAACATACAAACCAGTGCATCATTAATTAAAATTTTGCTGAGTTGTAAGCGGAGATTCGTCAAAGTGGGAGAAGAGGTTTAGCTATCAGAACGTTCGAGACTTCCCCAGTGGGAAAGACAGAACGTTCGGATAGCTGAGCTCGGAGTAGGAGAAGAGGAAACTTGGGACTTTGGGAAAGGGATGAGAAACAATAACACTCCTTAACAGATCTGAGAACATTTTCTAGTCATTTGTTTTGGTTTAATAAATAAAGGGGGTCATTGCTTGATCAGTGTACTATCGGCCAAAATATCAGCCCTCAGTAACTTCACATCAGCCTTCGACCAACGGTCTCAGGCTGATGTGAAGTTACCTCGAGCTGTTGTCTCGGCCGATATGAAACTAACAATGTAATAACCTTTAAATATCAGGGTATACCATTATTTTCCCAAATCCCCTCTGCATACCAAGCTCAACGTATGACATGACAGGGTATTTTCGGGCAATACCAAAGTGTATTGGGGCACTTTTCTTTGAGGTGCATCCATGACTTTCAGATTTTCGATGGGACTTAAGTAACTCTGGAACCCCCCCCCCCCCCCACCCCAACGGTTCAGGGTGAATTCTCCTACCATTTAATCTCGGGTTCGAGATTTTTTCCTGTGAATAACTGAACTCTCCCAAACCCTTTATTATAAATTCTGGATCCTCCCCACGAATAGCACCATTAGTATCCTCCTGGTAAATTGCTGTCATATTTATCATCCACTGGAGCGGCAAGAAGACTAATCTAATTAACTATGTCATCTGCAAAATTACTCATCTAAATGTTTATCAACGATTTGTCTCAACAGGTATTATATTTACATATGCATGTGCATTGTTAAATACAGATAATTCTCTGTTACTGGATAAATTTAAAGCTCTATAGTTTACTGCTGATGAAGACGAAAGGTTGGCAGAAAGTAATTTTAACGTTTAACTCCAGGTGGCGTTGGGTGCGATGCATGTCTTGCGCCCTATGACGCCGCTTACTTGAGCTTCGCTGTTGCGCGAAGACAAAAAATAAATTAAACTGTATCCGATGCCCAAAGTGAAACATACAAGCACTGAATATACTCCTGACGCAGCGAAGCAGTTCAGTTAGCCTTTCTGTCTATACACAATATCGTGGCTATAGAAACAGACAGACTGAAATTTCGTCTGAATCGAGTCAAAAGTGTCTGCAGGCTTCCAGTGTCCAGACTCCATTATAAACAACGTCAATTATTTTCGCCAAAAGCAACGAATGTCCTAATTGTGTCGACCTTAAAAGAGCCTTTTATTTGTTTATTTCAGATTGTATACTCGCATCCTCACGGACGTGGACGAGGACGCAATCGATGTGAGTATGATTTAAATGCGGCAACAGAAAATTACTTAATGATGAAAACATGATGTATTTAGCTCTTGTTAAAATATATCCCTTAGTACCTAAGCAGTCTCAAAACACACATAATGGTGAGCATCAACAGTCACAAAAAGACAAACAATTTGAAACTAACAGTTCGGTTATTTAAAGTCGTGACTAGAAAATACAATTCTAGAAAATACAATTGTAAAAGTTCTATAGTATTGACTTCAGGAATCGATATGTTCGTATATCTGTTACAGATTTACTAGGAACACTTTAGTGCGTTGTCATTGGCAACTTATTTTGATCGGTGATGCTGGATTGGTTTTGCAAGTGGTACTCCATTAATCAATGGCTGTATTGTGCAAATTACTGGAGGGAACTGACAGCTACGGACTTGTAGATTTTAAAATGACAACCATATTAATATATAATTTCATTCGAGTTGAATGAGAAACACATTATCTGCACCTTTAACCTTTTCGACTAGGTTCGCATAAATGTATGAGAAAAAGAAAATCCGATGATCTGTTAACAAATAAAATAATAAACAACCTGTAGCTTTAAGGGGTCCGTAGTAATTTAATTTACAACTGTATCTCCCTGGATTCCTCCAATCGATACAGTCATTATGTATACGATGGTTAATAATATACATTATTTATCAGATATGGTTTCCCTTCCCAAACTTGCCCATTATCAAGCTCGGCAGATATGACCTCAAACTCGGTTGATATGACGCCGATCGCCGCCGATATGGGGCAAACTAGCGTTGTCCCCCTTATTGCGCACCAGGCGGAACAAAATTGTTCACATTGAAATCGTTCAGCATTATTAGTCGAACGCAATCAAAAAATTGGCTTTACCAGGCATGATGAAGTGGAGTAGGTTGAAACTAAAAATATTATGGCCTGGAATTAATGATGGCAATATGTAAGGATAAGGCTGATGAAGAGAAATAAGAAAAGAGAGTTGTACAGAAAAAGCAACGTAAACTAAGACTCAGAGTCGTAAGTGGAGATTCGTCGAAGTTAGCGAAGAGATAGTTCAGCTGTCTGAACATCGGAGCTTCCCCAGTTGGGAAACCGATATGCACGGAGAGTTGAACTAGAAGAGCAATATTTGGACTTTTTAACTGTACCAGATATAATAACCGTTTGTAATTATTTGGTTTGTTTTTATAATATGGAGGTTATTACTTGGCCAGTTTCATATCAGCCGAGGCACCAGCCCCAGGTAATTTTATATCAACCTTCCACCTTCGATCTCAGGCTGATATGAAGTTACCTCCGGCTTATATCTCGGTCAATATGAAAGTAACCAAGTGATAACCTCTAAGGACCAGATCAAAATGATAGAAAATAAGCTTGTCACAGGAGATCATTTTTGCATGCGAATATTCACCCTTTGCTTTCGTTCGTAAGTGAAAATTTGGTTAGCGCCGAGTGAAAACTTACATTCGAGAAGATTAGAAAGTTCATTGGATTTGAGATGTCACATGCAAGCTGTGCATATATCACACACTGTCTGTTGAGTACATACCCGGCTATCAGGGAAGCTTGAACAACACCCAACCAGGATAAAAGGGGCAGCTGATCAATGTTCTTCACCAGGTAAGAAACTAATGTCTATGGAGCTTATTCTCGTTCACCCCGCACACCGATATTAATTAATCTGCCGCAGCAAATTATAGTCTGTATCAAAACAATGCTCGTAAGGATTGATCTTAATGGTGTGTTGTGTTAGTCAGCTCAAGTGTTCAGTGAACAATTTTCAGCGGTGATGCGTTTAATTTTTCTCAGAGTCGGTTGATAAGGTTTCTTTTATCTCTTATCTTTACTTTCAGTGTTTCAATGTTGTGCAAAATGATAAATGATCACTCGAACTGTAGTCACGAATGTTTTATATCAATTCAGGTCCAGGGATGACCAAACCATATCATTTAGTATATTCATTCATTCCAAACCAGATGCATAGTCCCTGTCCGTTTCTTCTACTTCCACCATCTTCCAACCCGAAGGCTAGCCTTCGGGTTGGAAGGTGATTGAAGTAGAAAAAATGGACAGGACAGTGACCACATCGCGGAATTCTCATCTAAACAAGACACTATACCCTTTGGGCTGAACCATAGTAGCCTTGAAAATTTGTGCCCCACCACTTTTATCGAACTTCCGCTGCCTTTGACAGTGACCATCATAATCAGCCCGATCTCGAAAAAGTGATCGCCGATGCTGTTATAATGTGTTACACTGTCCGACTAATTAGAACAAAACTATAGTCCACCAGTTTTTGATGTTGAGGCTTACCACACCTTCTTACACCTGAACTTGAAACAATAGATGCAGGGTCAACGGGAATGGCCCGTCTATGGAACGTGCTGTTTCTAATGGCAACCTCGAGAGTAAGTGACAGATGAAAATAGTGAATACTCTTTCAACCATATTCCTCCTTTAACAGAATTCAGAAATCAATTCACACTATCAAACAGCAAATTCAACAATGTACGAAGGTAAGTCAAAAGCCTTGCACTGATTCCAATTTATTTCAACAAAAACATTCATTACTCTTATTTTAATTTTTCAAATTCAGGGAGGCGATGTGTCGACAGAAAATCAATATCATATTGTGAGGCAAGGAAGTCATATTGTTACCATCCTTTCTTGAAAGCAATTTGTTCTAAAACATGTGGTCTTTGTCCTCCAGGTACTGTTTATCCTTTTTATGACAATTTTATTCATTCATTTTTTTAACAAATAAACGACACATGTGCTGAGAATATCACGTATTTTCAGTGATAGACAGTTTATCAAGCAATGCGACGAACAGAACACGAAAGCTCAACTTTTTATGCTAGTATGCATAGATTTGGCACAAAGTAAAATCTCTTTTGTCCAACTGCGAGACAACACCACAAACGACATATTCGTAATTTTGCTCAGTAATTATTTAATCCTAAAGCCCTACAGGACTCTACACGGCTGTAAATTTAAATTATTACTGCCCCTCCACAAAGACAATATGGATTAGGCCTTTTTATTGCACTTAATATTCTTAAGGAGCATGCCATTCAAGGACTCAAGATTTGAAAAATGTGAGCTCCATTCAAATGTCAAAATTTACTCCTGTGAATGTATTTGCATATGGCGTGTCATTACATAAGGGAGCTAAGGTAAAGTTACTTTGTATTGCCATGTAACTTAACCCTTTACACAACGTAACGGCCAAAACCGACCAGCGCTATTCACAAAAATCACCATTGAATTTTCTTTGTGGTTTTCATTGTTTTGTCCCCAAAACTTAGCTTATGCCCCTCATTGGAACGAGCTCAAAGAGCTCGCTCCAATAAGGGGTCATAAGCTATGTTTTTGACAAAAAAATGAAAAAATGTAATTATTCAAGCATTTTATTTGGAAGTGTCGTCTGCCTTTCGTGTTAGTTAATGGGTTAAGGTACCTCCAGATCGGCATTAACCCGCTAGCCAAATTTAACGAAAACTGATTCATTTATTGTCTCATACGTGTGACCAACGGTAACATCTAGTCGTTCTGTGTGCAACACACATGCACTACACCTAGAAATCATATGATTTCAGGTGCCAATATTTCACCAAATACAAATCGTAACTCACTTTATGTACACCGATTAGGCTTTTGAAGTTAAACAATGAAACCCTTCCAAACATTTGGGCGTCCGTTCTCAATCAAAACATCGACAAATCCATTGTAATCTGCTGTCAATATATAAAGCAATACATTATGTAAGCAATACAGTAGATACATCTTAGAGACATTCGTCTATTTTTCACTGAATGTGTACCCAAGCGTTACATACAAACGGATACACAGGTCCTATTCCGACTAAATTACCCGCATGATGGGCCACCAAATTAAACGTTATTTCCCTTGATCTCTGGCAGACATACCACCAAATATGGAAGATGAGTCTGTTCTTTTACTACCAGATGGAAGCCATCTTGTAGGCAAGATTACCCGACATTCTCCCGTGCACTGTTTTAGATATCTTACAGTCGCCATCTTGTTTTGAATATGTTGTATAGGACGACCATAATGTTTTCGCCGCTATTTTTTAAGTCATCACCACATTTTACATTCGGGCCACGTGACTAATCTGCTTATGGAAGCCATCTTGTAGACGAGGTTACACGATACGCTTCCTAGGCTGCACGTTTAAAAAATGATTGGTCTTCTCCCATGTAATGAGTATAGACTTTACCAGTTGATTGCTATGGACTTACATGGAATATACCATCAGGGAACAGAGGGTTAAGAAGAACACGTCAACATGTCATTTAATCCTTTGAACCCGAGCGGTTGCTTTTATCATACAGGAACACTATACGTCATAATTTCATTAAATAGGATGGATGCTAAGTGCATGTGTGTGGTAGACCAATCAATATTTTCAACATGCAGCCCCAAGGCTGCACGTTGAAAATATTAATTGGTCTACCCCTAAATAATGAAAATGGACTCTTCCAGTTGCTATCAGTTAACTGATATAGAAGCTACCCCCAGAGTTCAAAGGGTTAATCATAATTGTGTGATCTTATGTTAAACTAAACAATATAAACCTATGGTTTAGTTTCAAAAGTAAGGAACATAATCACGAAAATTTTGCTCCACCGATGACAGTAAGTTTTTCTTACCTATCGCATAGGAAATTTCGTATCTGCGCCTCATGGACTAATAATTTTTAATACAAAATAAATCCTCCCTTTTCCCTAGTTTCCAATCGATCCAAGATTCACTATCAATGACAGTCGGAGATACAATATCATTTTGCACAAGAATTTAAGACAATCGAGAGAAAAAAGTTTACGATCTGACATGCGAAATGTAAAGATTTGTGTTTCCAAAAATCAAAACAAACATTTGATCACCCAATTCCGAAATATAAACAACCTACCGTCGCCAATGTATATTTTTGTTTGAAGATCACCAAAGCACAGGAGAAAGAGCTGACTCAAACTTCGTAAATTAAAGCAAACCGATCTGGTGTGAGGATATCTGTAGCAATGGCGCGAATTCGCTCCTCAATAACACTGTGCTCACCTATCGCAGACTGTGTAAGACAGTCTCTCTGATAATTTTGAACAGCTTAAAATTGCTCTATGAAGTATTGTTAATAAACTATTTTGTACGCTTCCATCAAAGACGGTTCACAAATACTGTCGTCACGTCCATCCGCCTGTCTGTCGTTGAGCATGTCGAGCGAGTTGAAACTCCGTAAAAATGCAGAAGAGATTTTGAGCCCACACCAGACTTAGTATGACGATCAACAAATCACTTCCTGACAAAATATGTGCCTATATATTCCAGTAGTTTTCTGATGTTCCGCTTGTCTGAACTGGTCGCGGCATCTTTGTACCAGCGGATTGGGATTTCATAGCTAAAATATCGTGAAATTGAAACTGAGCAGAAAATTGAGCTGGAAAACGAAACGAAACAAGCATCTAAGTTTTCGCGCACTGTTTCGTGAGATCTAATTACATTGTTTCGTCGGCAGGAAAGTAGACAGATACGTTCGACCATTCCAGAGTATCTGCGCTGTTGTGCTGACAAACTGTGCCCTCAGATTTCGTTATTGTGAACAATGATTGTTGCTAAGAAATAAGTGGTTGTTTGTTGGCATTAGGATTTCACCATTACATCTGTCGGCACTTTCAGCATTTTAAGTTGCTAAAAATTAATACTGATTCAGGCAAGGTCGTGGAGAGGTTGGGAACTGGGGTAGTAACCCCGTGTCCCGAAATTTAGGGGCGGGCTTGGTCAAGACGTTTGGGATACTTAGGTCAGGACTGGTCCCCTTAAGTTCTAACTCCAGTGCCAAGCCTGCACTCTCCCCACCCCCCCCCCCGATCCTCTAACGAGAATCAGCAAGATAAGTTGCTGTCTTGTTGGAATACTACCTGCCACTCATGAGTAAAGAAGGAACAGGAGTGTCCCATGGAGATGCTCAATCTGTTAACCCTTTACTTAACATTAAAAGCAGACGACACTTGCGAACAAAATTATTGGATATCCATTTTTTTCATTTTTCGCATCAAAAACATAGCTTATGACCCCTCACTGGAACGAGCTCATCTAGCTCGTTCCAATTCGGGGTTATATGCTATGTTTTTGAGGCCAAAAAATGAAAAAAATAATTAAAATCGGATGGCAATTTTTGTGAATAGCGCTGATTGGTTTTGGCAGTTACATTGGGTAAAGGGTTAATAGACTGATATCTATGTACATACAGACCCCTAGAGCCCGAATGTTCTCTCCCCAGCCTTGGATTTAGGGCGCTGCAAAGCTTTCAATATTCGTTTCGATTACCAATCTTAAGGTACTATTCGGTTCGATTCGAAATGAACTGCACGATTCGTTCCTTTCGAATCAATCCACACGGATATAGTTCTGTGACAGTTATATACATGTCTCACAAAACGTATATGAAGAGTGCTGAAAATAAAGATTAAAAATAATTTCCGCTGTATTAACATAAAACGAACTGCACCCATACAACTACCCATGCTAATTCCGGTCTCAATAGTCACAACCACTGTTTAAAATTTCCAAATAATGTCATCATCCAAAGATAAGCAGTTGCTAGCAGATAGCCATGTGTACTGTTGTAACGTCGAGTCCAGTAAAGGTAATTTTCGCACCCGTTTCTTTGGGTTTTTAACCCTTTGAATCCGAGAGACCCCTTTTCCGGCCCGTGAACATGATGCGTCATAATTTCATTAAGTAGGATGGTTGCTGAGTGAATGTGTGGGGTAGACCAATTAATATTTTTAACGCGCAGACCTATGGCTGCACGTTGAAAATATTAATTGGTCTACCCCCAGATAATGAATTTGGACTCTTCCAATTGATTCAGTTGAGCTGACATGAAAGATACCACCGGGGTTTAAAGGGTTGATGATGTAGAATGAGGGAATCAAGTCACATTTCTACTATATTCTTGAAGATCTCACTCTTAGATTGGTTTTGCCAAAGTTCAATGTTACATGTACAGAATGGTTTTGTTAAAGTTCAATGTTGCATGTAGAGAATGGTTTTGTTAAAAGTTCAATGATACACGTACACCCCCTACCCCCCCCCCCCCCCCTCTCCCCCACCCCATTGGGAATCTCCGTCAAACAGCATTTCCATTTATTAACTTTGATCATAGTCATATAATTTAACCTCGAAATTTAAATTACTAAAAATTACCAACGCGTAAAATAGCGAGAAATCTTTTTCAAATTGCTTCCAGTGACTGCATATATGTCGGCTGAAAAAGTGACTAAGATTTAATAAACATTTTATTTTACAATAATGTTTGGGGCACTTCAATCGGCAACTCCTGATTTCGGGCTGAAGGTTGATCAGATTCGAGGTTCGATTCGATTTCGAATAACAGACCCGATACGAGTCGAGATTCGATTTGAATCGAACATGTGTGGTTCGCCGGTCTCTACTCTGATTCGAACATTCTATACGCTATAAACGGTAAATCACTGTTGCTTCATTAAAACCAAAACAGTCTAATTACTTGCAGTGCGTGGAGAGTGGATTGTAACTAAATCACCCGCGGAGTGGAGTTATCACCCAAGCTATAACTTTCAAATTTTGTACATATCGACAAAAAACACAAGCAATGTTTCAGCCAATGGACCTCCGGGTTTAACCCGGAGGTCCATTGGCTGAAACTTCGATTGTGCTGGTTGTGATTTGCAACAAATTTGCAATTATTGCTTGGGTGGAATCTCCACTCTGCGGGTGATTTGGTGATAATACACTCTCCACGTACCGTAAGAGCAGCCACACGCCTGGATGAAAACATTGCATTCTCAGTGAGCACCAAGGTCTCATAACGTTCTTGTGCAAAATTAAGCCCAGAAAATACAGACAATGGTGGATAAATAAAACTATTGAAAGACTCTGTGTATATTTTTGTCATTCGTTTGTTGTTTTTTTATTTCATTTCGACAGGAATGAGTTTATTTTCCATGTTATCTTCGATGGTTCATGAAAGCAGTCTTAGCAAACTACAATATACAATTTGCATGATTCTGGAACTGTGTCGCTTTATTTTTTTTGCAGATGTTCATTTTCTCAATTGAAACACTATTCTTGTCTAACCTGCACTTAGAAAACATTACAGGATCGAAGCTACGATCTCAAAATTTCCCAACACAGTGTGACAAGAGTTAAAATATTCCGACAGTATTCCCGGATCGCTGACCGTCGGTATAAACTTGAAACCTAACTCAATATATTTCTTGAAAACAGTAATAAACGAAATAGGCCTAAATCGTTCGTTTATTATTATAATTTTAAAGAATTATTGTCGTTTAACGAAAGTAATTCTTTAAAATAATGGTATTATACGACTGTTACGACCCGTAATGTAATAAATGCCCATAATGTAATACCTACCCATAATGTAATACAAAAACGACCCATAATGTAATACGAACCCATAATGTAATAAAAAACGACCCATAATGTAATAAATGTAATAACGTGTAATAAATGTTAGGTACCCATAATGTAATAAAAATTTTAAAAAATTAGATACAAATTACACTTTTCCAGGCCCGTAATGTAATAAAATTCTAAGCTTGATTTTTAGCTCACCTGACTTTCAGTCAGGAGAGCTATAGTGATCACTCACCGTCCGTCGTTCGTCGTCCGTGAACATGGTGTTTGCGTCTTCTCCTCCCAAACCGCTGAACCAATTTAATTGATATTTGAGATAATAGTTTGTTATGACATCGCAATTTGATTTTGTTCAAATCAAGTTGCCCCGCCCGTGGGTAGGGCCACACCCAAAACGTGTGCTGAAATCTTAAAAAATCTTCTTCTCATGAACCAGCAGTAGCAGGGACTTGATATTTGGTGTGCAGCTTCCTTTTGAGGTGTAGACTCAGATTTGTTCAAGAGAAGTTTGTGGGGCTATACTTGGCGTCGTTATGGGAGGAGCAAATTTTTTTTTTTGCCCCGCCCAAAATTTCTATTTTCCAAACCGAGAGGCTGATTTGAACCAAATTTTATGTGAGGGCTTATTGGGTCATAAGTACCTAATTTATGCTGATTTTTTTCCCGTAGCCCCATGGGAACCGCAGGAGCTAAAAATAGAAAAAAAATTAAAACGCCCATATCTCCAAAACTGCACGGCACCGAGAATTTTTATTTGGTGTGAAGCTTCCTTAGGACCAACAGAAAGAATTGATAAAAAAAAAATTGCCATCGGTTTTATCATAGGGTACAGTTTCGGGACTTTGAAAAAGTGCTGAGTCAGCACTTTTTAACACTGTAGGCAATGGGAAAAACATTAAAAAATCTTCTTCTCCAGATCCAGCAGGCAGAATGTTTTGATATTTGGTACGCAACATTGTAGGGTGGATCTGATTCAAGTTTGTTCAAATCGGCCCCCTGGGTTCATATTTGGGCTCAGTATAGGAGCCCGATTTCGAACTTAGTGCATTTCAGACAAATTTCTTAAAAAATCTTCTTCCCCAGATCCAGCAGGCAGAATCTTTTGATATTTGGCATGCAACATTGTGGGGTGGATCTGATTCAAGTTTGTTCAAATCGGCCCCCTGGGTTTATATTTGGGCTCAGTATAGGAGCCCAAATTTGAACTTACTGCATTTCAGGCAAATTTCTTTGAAAATCTTCTTCTCCACATCCAGCAGGCAGAATCTTTTGATATTTGGTATGCAACATTGTGGGGTGGATCTGATTCAAGTTTGTTCAAATCGGCCCCTTGGGTTTATATTTGGGCTCAGTATAGGAGCCCAAATTTGAACTTAGTGCATTTCAGGCAAATTTCTTTGAAAATCTTCTTCTCAAGATCCAGCAGGCAGAATCTTTTGATATTGGGTATGCAACATTGTGAGGTGGATCTGATTCAAGTTGGTTCAAATCGGCTCCCTGGGTTTATATTTGGGCTCAGTATAGGAGCCCAAATTTGAACTTAGTTCTTTTCAGGCAAATTTCTTAAAAAATCTTCTTCTCCAGATCCAGCAGGCAGAATCTTTTGATATTTGGAATGCAACATTGTGGGGTGGATCTGATTCTATTTTGTTCAAATCGGCTCCCTAGATTCATATTTGGGCTCACTATAGAAGCTCGAATTCGAACTTAGTGCATTTCAGGCAAATTTCTTCAAAAATCTTCTTCTCCAGATCCTGCATGCAGAATCTTTTGATATTTGGTATGCAACATTGTGGGGTGGATCTGATTCCAATTTGTTCAAATCGGCCACCTGGATTCATATTTGGGCTCACTATAGAAGTCCAAATTCAAACTTTGTGCATTTCAGGCAAATTTCTTCAAAAATCTTCTCCAGATCCAGCAGGCAGAATCTTGTGATATTTGGTATGCAACATTGTGGGGTGGATCTGATTCAAGTTTGTTCAAATCGGCCCCCTGGGTTTATATTTGGGCTCAGTATAGGAGCCCAAATTTGAACTTAGTGCATTTCAGGCAAATTTCTTTGAAAATCTTCTTCTCAAGAACCAGCAGGCAGAATCTTGTGATATTTGGTATGCAGCATACTTGGGGGGTGAGATGCAAGTTTGTTCAAGCCATGCCCCTAGGTCCATATTTGGGCTCACTGTGGGAGCTTGAATTGTAACTTTGTTCGGAATGAGGAATTTTCTTAAAAAATCTTCTTCTTCAGATCCCACAGTCGGAATGGTTTGATATGTGGTGAGTAGCATCCTTGGGGGGTTTTGGATTCAAATGTGTTAAAGCCAAGTCCATGGGTCTATATTTGGGCTCCCTGTGGGAGCCCAAATTATAACGTAGTCAATATGAGGAATTTTTCTTTAAAAATCTTCTTCTTCAGATTCAGCAGTTGGAATGTTTTGATATTTGGCATGGAGCAACCTTAGGGGGCTGAGATTCAAGTTTGTTCAAGCCAAGTCCCTTGGTTCATATTTGGGCTCACTATGGGAGCCTGAATGACAACTTAGTTCAAAATGAGGAATTTTCTTTAAAAATCTTCAGATCCAGCAGATGAATGTTTTTGATATTTTTTATGCAGCATCCTTAGGGGGGTAAGATTCAAGTTTGTTCAAGCCATGTCCCTAGTTCCATATTTGGGCTGATTGTGGGAGCTCGAATTGTAACTTGGTTCAAAATGAGGAATTTTCTTTAAAAATCTTCTTCTTCAGATCCAGCAGTCGGAATGTTTTGATAATTGGTGTGCAGAATCCTTAGGGGTGTGAGTTTCAGGTTTGTTAAAGCCAAGTCCCTGGGTTCATATATGGGCTCCCTGTGGGAGCCTGAATTATGACTTAGTTCAATATGAGGAATATTCTTTAAAAATCTTTTTTTAGATCCACTGGTCAGAATATTTGGATATTTGGTTTCAGCTTTTATTAGGAGGAGCAGATGCAACTTGTGGAAATCAATTCTCTGGGTTGATATTTAGGCTACCATGTGAGGTGAGCGCCCTCAGGCCCCCTGGGGCCTCTTGTTGTTTTTTCTCTTTACTCCAGCAGTGCGTTCGGCTACTTATGACACATCCTGCGCCTTCATCAATGCTGCCAATGGCCCCTATGCCGTACACAGCCAACATGTGTGGGTGTGTTGGGATTACGATAGAGAGTATTCCGGGACCTGGGGCGGGTATACTCTGCTATGAGTGACAGGCATTGTCCCTCTTTCATTTGTACCACCCACGCAAACGACTTCCTCGATAGCCTCTACTGCCCTGCCACAATCATATAGGTCTACCTTACAAGACATTCAATAATTTTGATTCCAGGATGGTCATTTATAACTGCAATCATCATATTCGACCGGTTGTTCACTTGCATAAAAGCAATGCGGGTAGCAGGTTCCTATACTGTTAATAAGTGCAAGCAATTCTGGCTAAAGTTGCTGAGGCAGAGGGCGTAGTGGGGTGCAGTGGGGTTTGGGTGCACAATAACCGGATAGTGGGGGGGGGGGGGGGCGTATAGTGTGGGATACAAGGAAAAGATAGAACAGAAGCAAGACGTTGAGTCAATCGGCGCAGAGGAATATCGGGAGGCGATATGGTGAGTGTACTGGTATTGGAATGGGGGATATCCTATAGCTCGATGGGATTTGGATTAGGCTACTTTGCTCCAAATTAAGCGTACAATCTATCCTCTGTCTCTCCAATTTTCACTACCTGAACAAATTAGTAATTTCCCTGTACTGTACTCCTCTAAGTTCATGTCGCACCCTCCGCACCTTGAAACCAATGAGCCCGAGCCCAGGACCACACTTAATAACGACCACATCATATTCCCGGTCCTGTGATCACATGTGTCAAGTAATATTATCAAATGCTTTCCAGTCAAATAGTTTGCACTTCGCACATGCAAGAAAGACCTTACATTTTCAATAAAAATTGTATCAGTTTCAATAGTGACAGCCCTGAGTGAAATGGTTTCAACTCCTCTCAGTGTTATTTTTCTAAAACCTCAACACACCACAGATTGAACACCCTCAATTGATATGAACCGAAGCAAGTTAAACGCCTTGTAGACTGCTATCATCCACGCAGGCCACCTTTGCGAGAAGATTGGTTAAGAGTATGTCATGTTCACCTGTGGCTGTGACCAGCAACTGAGTCGAGTTAATGTGCGCATCACTTGGTTGTACAAAGCAGCCTCTTTGTATTGAGCTCAGGGGATTGCATTCTCAAATAAATTTCACCAGTGGTGTGGCATCACTCATAGTATGCACAGGACGAATGCAGATCTATAATAGAGAGTAGTTTTGGTGGTTCTTGAGATTATGTTGATTGGAAAAGCATTCCACAGCATTTTCTGAGCTGTGGGACTACCACCTAAACCACCTACATTTCCTGACAGTTGCTGGCGGTTGGCAGGAACTTCCTGCCAACCGCATACTCTATCACATCGACTATTCGCGTGTTCATCCCCGCTGTTGTGCCATCTTCTCCTAGGCTACACTCAAACAACATACGTAGCTAAACACCAGGTGTAACATGGGCATATCCGTTTGACCGAGAGGTGTGACCTTGACCATCAATCCGGTGACCTTGAACCTGTGTATGGGCCGATTTTTATGAAACTTGGTGTGTGGTTCTGGCGCCCAACAATTTTGCCACACCCAATGCCCGTCATGTGTGACCTTGATTTATATTCACACCGTTGACCTTGAACCTATATCTCGGCTCATGAAACTTGGTATGTGGGGGTAGTTCGGGGCTCTCTCTCTCTCTCTCTCTCT
The DNA here is from genome assembly GCA_031216915.1 of Pictodentalium vernedei. Classification (NCBI taxonomy): domain Eukaryota; kingdom Metazoa; phylum Mollusca; class Scaphopoda; order Dentaliida; family Dentaliidae; genus Pictodentalium; species Pictodentalium vernedei. The sequence goes on from CM062290.1 coordinate 270,765,706, forward strand.
CTCTATATATATATATATATATATATATATATATATATATATATATATATATATATATATATATTGAGCGTCCTGAACTACTCCCACATACCAAGTTTCACGAAAATCGGCCCAGCATGAACCGAGATACAGGTTCAAGGTCAACGGGTTGAATATCAAGATCACACATGCCGGGCATCGGGTGTGGCGAAATTGTTGGGCGCCCGAACCACACACCCAGTTTCAGGACAATCGCTCAGCAGGAGCCGATACACAGGTTAAAGGTTTCCGGTTTGATGGTCAAGGTCAAACGGATACGCCCATGTTACTCCTCGTGTCTAGCTATGTATGTTGTTTGAGTGTAACTTAGGAGAAGATGGCACAATAGCGGAGATGAACACGCGAATAGTCGATGTGATAGAGTAGGCGGTTGGCAGGAAGTCCCTGCCAACCGCCAGGAACTGCCATGACTGTAGGTAGTTTAAGTGGAAGGCCGTGTGGTGGACTAATAATATTACTTGACACATGTTATCACAGGATCGGGAATATGATGTGGTCGTTATTAAGTGTCATCCTGGGATCGGGCTCATTGGTTTCCAGGTGCGGTGGGTGTGACATAAACTTATAGTAGTACAGTACAGGGAAATGACTAATTTGTTCAGGTAGTGAAGACTGGAGAGACAGAGGATAAATCGTACGCTTAATTTGGAGGAAAGTAGCCTAATCCAAATCCCATCGAGCTATAGGATATCCCCTATCCCAATACCAGTACACCTACCATATCGCCTCCCGATATTCCTCTGCGCCGCTTAACTCAACGTCTTGCTTCTGTTCCATCTTTTCCTTGTATCCCACACTACCCCCCCCCCCCCCCGCCACTATCCAGTCTTGGTGCACCCAAATCCCACGGCACCCACTCCACCCTTTGCCCCAGCAACTTTGGCCAGAGTTACTTGCATTTATTAACAGTAGGAACCTGCTACCCACATTGCTTTTGTGCAAATGAACAGCCGGTCGAATATGATGATTGCAGTTATAAATGACCATCCTGGAATAAAAATTACTGAATGTCTGGTAAGGTAGACTTATATGGTTGTGGCAGGGCAGTAGAGGCTATTGAGGAAGACGTTTGCGCGGGTGGTACAAATAGAAGAGGGATAATGCCTGCCACTCAGAGCAGAGTATACCCGCCCCAGGTCCCGGAATACTCTCCATCATAATCCCAACACACCCACACATGTTGGCTATGTACAGCATAGGGGTCATTGGCAGCATTGATGAAGGCGTAGGATGTGTCATAAGTAGCCGAACGCACTGCTGGAGTAAAGAGAAAAAACAAAAATCAAACTTAGAATTTTATTACATTACGGGCCTGGAAAAGTGTAATTTGTATCTAATTTTTAAAAAATTTTATTACATTATGGGTACCTAACATTTATTACACGTTATTACATTTATTACATTATGGGTCGTTTTTTATTACATTATAGGTTCGTATTACATTATGGGTCGTTTTTGTATTACATTATGGGTAGGTATTACATTATGGGCATTTATTACATTACGGGTCGTAACATACGACTTTTTGTTACAAATGACTACACGATTGTCACATATTTATACGGGAGCTTTCATACAAGGGATATTTGACACATTAGGGCTCTCTTGCATTATGAAAATTATCGGCTTTTAGCGAAAATGTTGCCGTTCGAACGAGCAACAATTTTTTCCGATAGACACGGTCATCGGGTGATGGGGGGAGGGGGTCGGGGTTTCCGACTAGCAGGGAGCCTGGAAAACACGTTATGTTTTTTTACAATAAGTTTATATATTCAAATACTCACTCTTATATTTGCAGTTATTTGCTTCGATAGATGGCCGTTACAAATCTGCACCGCACAGCAAAGCAACTGTGGGACAAACCCATTTGTGGCACGAAAATGTCGGAAAACGTGTGGTCTCTGCCCAAGTGAGTTTTGACACAGTCTTCATGAAATCATCGCCTAGATCTTTCTTTAAAACATTTCAACTTCATGACCCCACGTGTAATCTGTTTATAATCTGAAGCAGTTTTACGAAACTAACACCTTTCAGTCCAGTACAAAACGTTTTTTTTGCAGAACGTTGGCAATAGTTAATTTTATGAGGAAGACCCTAGGGCTGTATGTATCATTAATTTCTTGATGAACTTTGATAAGACCTATTCGTCCATTTTGTAGTTGGCAGAAGGATATCGTTCAAACCATAGTGTTGGAAATGGTAAGATCACTGTGTCTGTAGAACAAGATTACTGAAACGTCATCGAAAAAAAATGTCGGAACTCAATCTGCCATCCCTCTCTCCCAAAGATGATCTCAGGTCGATCAACGCATGTAACTCCTTTTATAGGTGACATTTGATGACGTGAAAGCTGTTACACTGGGACTAAAATCACGAAACATCGAACGAAATCCTAACACGAAAACTTGTATCATGGTATCAACACTGTCATATCAACACTGGAACATCATTTGTCAATGATAACTAAAATGTGTTATAGTAAATATTCAATTTGTATTGCTGTGAAAAATTTGAAAATCGTGAACATATTCGTTTATCGCAGAAATCAAAACATATTCTTTAACTCTTTAAATGCTACTGGCGGATATTCCTGCGCAGGACATCTCTTGTTACTAAACAAATAAAATCTGAGAACATTTAAAAACTTTTTCCCTGCAGACTGTATCAGCTTTTTTGACCAGTTATGTCTCGAGTCCTCAGTGGTAGACTGTTGGACTTCTATGCTAGAGGACCCGAGTTCGATCCCCGTCCGGGACGACCTGCGTTGTGTATTTGGGCAAGGCACTTTATCCCGGTTGCCTACATGGGGACACGATGACACCGTGTACTAAGGCGTACTGCACGTCGATGGTGCACATGTCTTCAACCGCTGTAACACTGCTTGAGCGGAGCTCGAACAGAGCTAGTATGTTGAGGAGATGACAGTTGCTCGTCGATGTTCGGTGGTTCTCTCCGGGAAATCCGGCTTCCTCCACCCGTAAAACTGTCACGGTCACGATTAGCTCTTGTGCATACGTATGTGACCTTAAACCCCAATAAATAAAATAATATTTCGAGTCAACTGCTCATGAATTTTTCATCAAATCTAGTCATGGCTGCTTCATAGCAGCCATGACCAGATTTGATGGAAAATATTTTAACAATACTCAGCGGGTTAAAAGATAAAATCAATCGGCAATTTCCAATTGTAGGAAAATTGACAACAATTAAAAAAGGTTTCTGTTGAGGACTGTCTGTTTTTTGCAACGATGCTCACAAGCCACACACACACAGGAACACACCAAGATAGCGGCAGATTGCGCACTTTTTCACTGGTGTCTGATAAGCATTCCCGCAATCCCATTAAGAAGATATCGGTGGTTAAGACAGACAGGATGCTTTCTGAATTACAGTGTTTATTCTGAAATCGCCTGGCGGTATGATAATATTCCAACTACTTGAGTGTGTACACTATTATTTTCGAAGGCCGGATTCGTAAAAAAAATTTTGATGAGAAAAAATGGATCCCATTCCGCTTCAAAGAGTTTGTAAATTCCACGATGGTACAAATCAAAAAAGAAGAAAAAAAAATGCCGTGCTGCTTTACATTTGTCTTCGAGTGTTGATATGGCCAAATTATCACTTGTTGAAAAAAGACTCAAATGTAATATATATACAAGAAATCATACTTCATTATGGTACGGGACATACCCAGAAATACAAATATAACGTTTTTTCAACGAACATAATGATCCAAAAGCCCCATGAAGACCCAAACAAACTTTATTTACAAGTTATTTTTATTTATTTATTTATTTATTTGGAACGATACTTTCGGCAGCCAGGGTCACCGCGTGTCGGATAGTTTTACGGTTGGAGGAATCGGAGTACACGGAGATAACCACCGAGCAATGGCGAGCAACTGCCAGACTCCCCAACTTACTAAATCCACACAAGCAGGGTTAGCATTGGTTGAAGATAAGTGCACCATCGACGTGCAGTACGCCTTAATACACACACAGCGCTACTGTATCCCCACGTGCGCAATCGGGATTAAGTGCCCTGCCCAAGGACACAACACAGTTACCCTGGTGGGGATCGAACCGTGGACCTTTTGGTTCAAGTCCAATTCCGTATCCACTGAGCCACCGTGTTCCCAACATACCCACATAATACAAACCCAACGCCTTTTCAATGAACATAATGACTCAAAAACCTTATGAAAAGTCATATGGAATTTATTAACAAGATATCATACTCTATCGTGATGCGCAACATAATCTTATAACAGAGGTTTATCTCTTTATGGAAGTTTCACGACACTTTCGACGGACAGGGTCATATCGTGTCGAAGCTTTTTATGGGTGGAGGAGAATCACCGAGCAGCGACGAGCAATTATCAGACTCTCCGACTTAAAATCTCCGCAGCAGCTTGTGTAGTAGAGGTTGGAGACAAGTGCACCATTGTCGTACAGTGCGACTTAGCTCACACTGATACTGTGGCATCACAAAAGCACTCGGGATTAAGGGCCTTGCCCAAGGACATATCGTAGTTACCGCTAGTCAGGCTCGAACCGTAGACCTTTCGCTTTGGGGTCCACGGTCTTACCACTGAGCCAAAATGCTGCCATATAATAGAACTACAACGGTTCGTACAGCCAACTTGATAGTTCAAGAGCCTCACGAACGAAAGTTACTGTCAGGAAAATAATCACATCAATCCAACGGTTAACGGGTGCTTTAGTTTTTCACATATGCATAGACTCAACTATTTGGCGAAAGAAATAAATATCTGTCTGATTATCCAACAGATTCTAGTGATGAGACATCTTCTAAAACTACATTACAGTATTAACCCTTTCAACTGTAAGACCGATTTTTCGGCACCAGGCATAATTTCTTTTCATTTTTGTCTTATTGTAAGAGGAATATAAAATAATAATAGCAGTCCGCTGACAAACGGCTGCAGACTGCGGTTATTATTTTATCCTCACTTAATATTGATAATGGATCGACCCATCTCACTGTAAGTGAATAAAGACAACACCATTTCAGAAAACGAGTGTTGAAAGGGTTAAAGAACGTACCATCAAAACCTAACGCATCTTTACAAGATGACATAGACATTTCGTGGAAGGTCTCAGTTCCGGAGAGAATGAGATGTAACTCAATCAAATCAGTTTTTATTTTTTCTTCACTGATAATATCACCCTTTTATTTATTAGATATGATTTTCTTTTCTTAGTATTACCCATTATCACTCTCGGCAGATGTGATCTCAAATTCGGATAATACGAAGTCGATCTCGACCGCTATGCACTAAGATAGAGTTCCCCCTTCGAGGAGTTACTAGGCACAACCTGGGGCCAATACTATAAAACTTTTACAATTGTATTTCCACAAGTGAATATAAATGACGGAAGTGAATCATTAGCATCTCAAAAGATATGGCAATTTGCCAGTTGGCAAATTGCCACATCTTTGAAAATGCTAATGGTTCATTTCAATTAGTTATTTCCAAAAACAGAAAACACAATTCTGAAAAATGCAACTGTAAAGGTTTTATGGTATTGCTCTATGTTTGTTTACATTCAAAGAAATATTTCACTGTTTTCGCTGAATTTAATCAGGAAATGTTTTATGACCAGTTGCAACGGGGGTGGGGTGGCGGGGGGGGGGGGGGCTTGAAGCTGCGTTTCTGTGTAACGAGGAATTAAAGGGGGCTATAAGTAAGGATTAGATGGATGAAGAGAAGAAAGAAGGGAGCTGTACAGAAAATACAACGCAAACTGAGATTTAGAAACATAAGCAGGGATTCGTTGAAGATATTGTTCAGCCATTCGAACGACTCGGCATCTCCACTGGCTGAACCAGGAGAAGAGAAATCTTTGGACTTTTTGAAAAGAATGAGAAACCCTAAGATTGTCAGAAAACATCAGGTCCGAGAACATGTTGTACTTATTTGTTTTGGGTTATTAAATAAAGAGGTTATTACTTGGTTAGTGTCATGTCGGTTGATATATCACGAGCCTTCAACCTTCCGTCGCAAGCTGATATAAAGTTATTTCGGGCTGAAGTCTCGGCCGATTTGAAACTAGCCAAGTAATAACCTCTAAATATTGATTTACAGTACGTGGAGAGTGGATTGTAACTAAATCACCCGCGGAGTGGAGTCATCACCCAAGCTATAACTTTCAAATTTTGTACATAACGATAAAACACACAAGCAATGTTTCAGCCAATGGACCTCCGGGTTTAACCCGGAGGTCCATTGGCTGAAACTTTGCTGGTGCTGGTTATGCTTTGCAACAAATTTCCAATTATTTCTCGGGTGGAATCTCCACTCTGCGGGTGATTTAGTGATAATACACTCTCCACGTACTGTAGTACAGGAAATCTCTGCATCAGAGCCTTTCAAACAGAAGGGACACAAAAGCTATAGCTACATCACGGGATCAGTATCCTCAGTAAATATTAAATTAAATCAAAGCATGAAACACGGCCTCTTAAAGAACAACATGATGAAGGCACTGTCGACTTAATATGACTTTTACTTGATTACAGACCCCTTGACTTTCCGAGGCTCCTGTGGAACGACAGCACGACAGGCGCGCTATTATAAGTTATGGGGCTTTCAAGGGGTGGATATGGTGTCATATAAGGCGAAGAGAGATCAATATTAGGCCGAAGTCCGAGCCTAATATTGATCTCGCTGAGCCTTATATCACACCGTATTCGCCCCCTGAAAGCCCCATCACGTATTTATTATGCCAGTCCTTTGAAAGAGACACAACCATAAGTGTAAGTTATGTTCGGTATCGATCAACCTTCAAGTTCAATCATTCAAATCAAAACAAAACAGACGATAAAATTTACAGTCCAGGGGGAGTAACTCGAAAATATTTGCATGAACTGAGAAGGGCAGATTATTCAGGTAAGGATTCTCGCTTGAGTTCGTCTCAGACAGTGCCAGTTGGCTTCTATACATGTCGTTTTAGTGGTTTATTAATTTACACTTGTTTATTAAAATTTCTCAAAGACTGGAAGAAAAGTATTATAGTTGTAAGTTGCTCAACAGACACACACGCGAAATTATTGGTTGTTCGTTGAACACGCGAAATTATAAAAAAAAACATCGAAGCGAGCGTTGGATGTTAAAAACAAAATGTCGGAACTGACCGTACATAAGCTCTATATACGGTCAGCTCGATGATACACAGTCTCATATACGGTCACTAGATAATGAAGCTGATTGGTCAATAACAATTACTGGCATAATAAGGTTGTATCAAATGGCACAAAAATAAACAAACTCGTAAATGATTATCACACAAGGATCGGTAATCTTTCTATGTAATCCATGGGATAATCTTTACTTTATTTCATGACTCGCCTATCAGAGAGGGTTTAGATAACTCTCCACTTTAATACCTTCTAAAGACTGCTGATCAGTCTGTTTTCTCCATGTTTCAGTTTATTGTCATATCACAGTGTAATGGAGAACTTCTTGTGTTTTTCAGCAACAACTACAGAAGCCACGACCACAACTATCAGTAAGTATGAAATAATTGTCTCCAAGGTTTTCATTCCTCTGAGGTGAAGTGTGTGCTAAGTTTCATCGATATCAAAACAGGGGCCATGTATATTGCTTTGGTTTCAAAAGAGTGCGCTTTCTCGGTCGGAGCGCGATGGGAATGCGATCTGATTGCTTCGTATTTATACATGTGGCCAATGATTTCATAAATAAACTATTGGAAAATCAAGACTGAATCATGAAAGACAAACCAGCTGCCAGTGGCCAATACTATAAAACTTTTACAATTGTATTTTCCCGAATTGTATTTTCTACGAATGAATGTAAATGACTGAAATGTATCATTAGCATTTCAAAAGATGTGGCAATTTGCCAGCTGGCAAATTGCCACATCTTTGAAGATGCTAATGGTTCATTTCAATTAGTTATTTCGATAAAAAGAAAATATAATTCTGAAAAGTACAACTGTAAAAGCTTTATAGTGTTGGTCCCTGACAGGCTAATCTTCCGTGAATCATGCTAAGAGCCTCGTCTAATGCCTTAATACCATGACTCATTCTTAGAGTCCTGTTAGGGAAAAACATGGTACGGTCTTAGATATATTGGATGAAGGAACTAACTGAAGCCTTTGTTTTGCATTTGTAGGACGGCCCTAAGAGTGTTAGTAAGAGTGCGTTCTGGAAATGATTAATTTGTCTATTCTAAAATAGTCTACGGTTTTATAATGTTATCAACTATGCAAATGTAAGGGCCGTTATTTAGATTACTAATTGTTTTCCTGCGTAGAAAGACGCATCGCACTTCCATCGTCTTTTTTCTCCGAAATGAAAAGGATCGACTTGGGGCAATTGCTATTCTCGTGTGGGGTGCGGAAGGACTATTTTTCGGCGGTGTGTGTCGTGAAATAATCCTTTAGCACCCCACACGAGAAAACAATGAAACCTAAATCAAACCCGTCAATGGTTGCGTGTGTTTGTCAAACATGTTACAGTATGTGGAGAGTGGATTGTAACTAAATCACCTGCTGAATGGAGTTATCACCCAAGCTATAACTTTCAAATTTCGTACATATCGATAAAAATCATAAGCAATGTTTCAGCCAATGGACCTCCGGGTTAAGCCCGGAGGTCCATTGGCTGAAGCTTTGCTTGTGCTGGTTACGTTCTGCAACAAATTTGCAATTATTGCCTGGTTGGAATCTCCACTCTGTGGGTGATTTAGTGATAATGCTCTCTCCGCGTACTGTACGTAACTAAAATGGTGTCTAATAATCGGATTGTGTAACAGCAACGGACTAATTTGTCTTGGAACGTCCCGTGCTTCTAAATCAAGCGTGTTTTGATTTAAGCTTAAATAAAGATGGAGATTTAGTGAGCAAATGTAATAAATAGAACAGTGAACTCTGGTTCGATTTCAACTCGAAAGAGATGCTGGAGGATATTTCACGACAATCCGTGTTGTGTGCTGATCATTCCACAACAAACAAAAGAATAACTATTAAAACAAAGTGAACCAGTTAAGCATAACACGTGCGACCGTCCAATATAAGCTCTGGAATTACAAAACTTCTCAGAGTTTGCTAAGAACCAAGTATATCCAACTACCTGTTCTACGTTTTAGTTGAAATATTGTGATGAAAAGTGTATATATGTTTTATTTAATTACATCTTTAATGATTTAAGTGCAGAAATTAAGATTTTACTTGTTTTTGACATTATTTTTTAGCTTTTGAATACGATAATCATGGAAAATGGATATTATTGGTAAATTTGCTAAAAAGTTGACGGAGCAAACTGGTATGGGTTCAATGTCGGGTATGAGACCCATTACTGTTAATTACAGCTTGACAGCGCCTTCTCATGCTCCCAGTCAGGTTCCTGGAGGTCCTTTGTGTGATGTTGTTCCATTCTTGGACCAGCATGGCACCAAGCTCCTGGGCGCTTCTTGGCTGAACTGGACGTGCTGAAATGGCAAGCTGCAACTCATTCCAGACATGTTCGATTGGATTGAGGTCAGGGGATCTTGCTGGCCAGTCCATATGCTCAATCCCCTCCCTCTGTCGGTACTCCCGGACAGCATGGGCAACATGAGGACGGGCATTATCGTCCATCAGAATGAATCTATCACCCACTGCATCTGCATACAATTTGACATGGACATCCAGGATCTCACCAATATACCGCTGTGTAGTCAATGTACCTCGTTCAAGGATACAGAGCTCTGTACTTCCATCCCTGCTGATGCCACCCAGCCCATGATCGACCCTCCACCATAGCGGTCATGTTCAGCAATGTTGGCTGCATGGAATCGCTCTCCTGGTCTTCTCCATACCCTAAAACGACTATGTGTGTGGTCTAGGCAGTTCACTGACTCATCTGTAAAAAGGACAGGTCGCCAATCTTCTCTGGCCCATCCAACGTGGTCCTTGGCCCATTCATATCGTTCTTGGCGGTGGGTCTGGGACAGCGTAATGCGAATACATGGTCTTCTCGATCGGAGACCACTTTCGTGCAACCTTGCCCGGATAGTCTACGTCGAAACATTTACCCCGGATGCATTCTGATGGTCACTGCGAAGCTGGGTTGCTGTGGCAAAGCGATTCCTACGGGCCTGAATGACCAAAAACCGGTCTTCAGCTGCAGATGTTGCCCTGTCTCTGCCACCACCATGCCGTCTTACTGGTGTGCCATACTGCCGAAATCTTGCCCAGGCTATGGTGATCACCGTATGGTGCACACCAAGGGATTCACCGACCTGCGGATGGGTAGCCCTTGCTCCATCATCCCTACAGCCTACCACATTTCTGCTTCAGACAAATGTCTTCTTACAAGACTTACATTTGCATTTTCCAAATTCAATCATTAAATCACGAAAACATCATGAAAATCAAGGGGTACATGCTTTCCATGACTGTCACGAAAAGTCTGCATGTCAAGAGAGCTAACGTAAACACTGGGGACCATCTCAATACATTCCTCAATCATATCCACCAAAAATATCGCAAATATGTCACAAGCAAATTTCACAATGATATGTCAAATATTTGGTGCTTAGCAAACTTTGAGTAGTATATATAACAAATCAATTTTCTGGGCAATGGAGGACACGGTAAGCGTAAACGTTCAGTCCTTACTCGGCCTCGGTCTCTTTAACTATTTATATTGTATTTTCTTTCTTGCTTTTAGTGACGACTACAGAACCTACAACTACTACAGTTCCAAGTAAGCATCACAATTTTTCAGATAAATAGTCACATCACTCGACAATTTAATACTTACAAAGTCGTAAGGTTATACACATGTACATGCTTGATACATGTTATAATACTTTTCAGACGGAGAATAGAGTGTACTATAACCGGCCTTTAATGACTCAACACTGCCGAAGCTTTCCTCTGCTTTGTAATGTATCGATTTTCGGTACACTTTTGGAAGAGATGGTTTGTTGTTAAGTAGCCCTTAGGACAGTCTTCCATGTTATACTGTGTGAAAAAATGGCTGACACAGAGTGCATTCTTTCGGGAACCCACTCCTCCATATATGTACACTAGTCTATTTTTGTGATCTGGTTCAGTTGATATTGTAATGGGGAAAAGTTCGGGATTCTAACTGTTATATGCACCTCAGAACGATTTCCCCTACTGATTGGCTCACAAAATATATGCCTTTACCTTTTATTTGCCAATATGAGGAGGAGGAGGTGTGGTCCTGAGCAAATTGTAACTAGTAAATTTTAGGTCATGAAAGAGGCAAAAGAGAAAATAAAACCTGCCTATAGACGACTAAACTAGGGGATACTATCCGCGGAGGATGATTAAATGGTTCTGTCAGTTACTTTTCATCGTCCTTTTACTGTTGTTGCTTTTTCCTGCGCTTTTTGATGCCGCGAATGCATGTACATTTTCACATACTGGTATCTAATCAACTGTTCTATCAAACCCGCAAAGACTGCCTGACAGTGATTCACTTGCAAATGATATTTTTAAAATTGGAAGGAAGAGTGTCTGTATTGTGCTCTGAAGAAAAAAAAAAGATTGAGAAATTCGCCCAACAGGATGCATTGTCAAATTAAAGGTGCCAATATATTATACTTTCCTCTGAGTTTAACTAAAAGGAGGAGTACAATATTGTGAACGAACACGAAAAAACCCTGAAAAAACACAAAAAACCCGGCATCCTCCGTCGCTGAACGGTGCTACTCACAACACTTCAAACCCCGTCATTAATGTGCAGGTAAATATTCAATCACTTGATTTAATCTTTTACCTAACGAATCGCAAGCATAGGCCGCGTAATTTGCAAATTAAGCAGTTGAAAAAAAATTAATTTTTCAAAACTTTTCAACAAAATCATATCATGTGACCCCTCATTGGAACGAGCTCATGCAAGAAATTTACAATTATTGCTTGGGTGGAATCTCCTCTCTGCGGGTGATTTAGTGATGATAACCCTCCACGTACTCTTTAATTTTACCATTGTGTTTGGTTACATAAATTGGAATTATAAAATAAATATTACAAATATTCTGAAAATACGCAGCGGGTTAAAAGTTAAGTACAACCTCAACAGTGGCAACAATATCCTAGACAATTTCACCGAGAAAATAAAAAACATATGTAATAAAAAGTTTGAGAAGGGAACCAACTGTCGTAAAACTCCCACGATTCCATTCATAACTCGGGTGTTTTGCTGTGTTACTGGATCCACCAGAATCTATTCTCGGTGAACTACAGACACTCACCATCACGTTTTCATACTCGAACAAACTGATACAATTGAAACAGAATGTAATTGTAAATTATTTTAAAGATTGCGGCATAAAATTTCCACATATAAAAACTTTTAGTGATTTCGAAGAAATTGATATGGATTAAAAAACGTATAGATCCTCATTTCTTCTCTTTATTGAAGAATCCGATTCTAAACGATTTATAAACAATGTATGGTTATCATAGTATTTGGTTTATGCATACAGAAGTAATTCTGGAAATTGCTGAAATATGGAACCCATTTTCGAGGCATAACCTCAGAGCTAGTCCACGTTAGATAATGTTACTGCCAATCCTATCATCGGAACCAATATTTTAGTGATAATAATAACATTCTAAGTGATTGAAAGCCAATTTTCTATAGTGATCCTGGAGCAGTTTATCTTAGTTAGAATGTACAAAGTATCAGTCTGGCAGAACAGGGTTAACGGGAAGCATAATGAGGAGGTGGGTTGAGAGAATAAAGGACATGTGGTCAGTGGTAGATAGAAATGGGATGGTCAGTATGCTTATGAGTTTAACAGAAAGGAAAGAATGACGGGATAGCATTAAACAGTTTATTTCTTGGTGGTGGGAGGAGAGAAGGTGAATGTTATTTGGGATCATTGGGATAATCAAGGTCTTATCTACAGAACATCGAAACAAATCAGTGGCTGATCGAAGTAATAATATTTTATGCAAAAAGGGCATTCTCTTGAACAGTTTCTTTTTAAACCTTTGAACTCGTACAGTACGTGGAGAGTGTACTATCATTAAATCACCTGCAGAGTGGAGAATCCACCCGAGCAATAACTGCAAATTTGTTGCAAAGCATAACCATCACAAGCAAAGTTCCAGCCAATGGACCTCCGGGTTAAACCCGGAGGTCCATTGGCTGAAACATTGCTTGTGTTTTTTGTCCATGTGTCCTGAATTTTAAAGTGATACTTTGGGTGATAACTCCACTCCGCGGGTGGTTTGGTTACAATCCACTCTCCACGTACTGTAAGTCAGAGTGTTTGGTCCAAGGCATAATTTCGTCCCATTCTTGTCTTATTATAAAAGAACTTTTCAGGGAGCATTTATGATAAAATAATGTCAAAAAGTACTGATGATAAAATTATGTCAAAAAAGTGTCTTGCTTCATCTCCTCTCTATCAAACTCTTATAAATTCTATTGAATTTAAGATGTGGCTTTTTAAAGAACCTGCTTCATTCGATTTGATGTGTCCACTTATCCTATTTTTGTGTCCACATTTGTTAGGGAAATGGTCCTCGGATTTTAGATTTACATTAAATTCATTATAAGTTATCTCCGCCAACATGTATGGTATACGGAGATTTAATATCTAGATGGATGTCGGTTTTTAAACACCTTGCCGCAGGCGAGGTGTTTAAATGAGACATCCAGGTATTAAATCTCCATACACCATACATGTTTTTCGGAGATAACGTTTTTGTCCCGTTTAAAACACAACAGAGGCATAGTGGAAACAAATTTGTGGACGCATTTCTCACTCTCCGCAATCAATTGGACCACACGCGCGAATAATTGTTTTGTTTTTACAAACACAAAAGACAACAGATAGAGTTACATCCCTTTCCGTTGGAAACGCGTAAACATATTGGCTATTTTGTTATTGGATTTGCTCTTATTCCATTTTTCTCGAGTTGTTTAAATTTATTATTCGACTATTTAATTTATAACAGCAAAATATGCTCGAATTGTCGGAAATCTGATGATTTTTGTGACTATTTTCAGGTTTTATGGTTAGATTTTTATATCGAGGCGAACAAAAGCGAGACGCTTTTATTTAAACCCGAACCCCCCCCCCCCCCCCCGATGTTTCGCGTGCCCGTATACCCTGGATGTAGCACACCCTCATATACCTTCGATCTTGGTGGCACCCTTTGCCATGGCTATTTGTCCAAGGCATTCTGACTAACCAAAAGACAGAATTTATCGGGATACAGGGACAATGTAACTTAGCCCACTGACGCTTTAATTATCCTGACGTTCAAACGTCACTGGGAATTCAGTTTCTTCAACGTTTTTCAAAATTACAAGTACAAATAACAAGATTTTTTTCACATTACCGATTAACTGGCTGCGGGCTAGATTATTTTTTGTGGTTTGAATTTGTTATTCAAAACTTGTTTTATTACAAGTTACTGGAAAGTACCCACTGTAATAAAACATGTTTATATAAACAAAATCTTATTTGTGTTCCACTGAATATGAAATTTAAGCAAGGAAAATGTTGGCTTTTGCTCTGGTATCCTCGTTTTTGAAAGCCCTGATAGTGGCTTTTAGCACTCAATCAGTTAACAAGTCTTGACAAGAGGATTATATTAGTATTTTCACCCTTTACCCAACGCAGACGATATCAAAATTTATTAATTTAAATATCGTTTTTTATTTTCTTTCGAAAAATTTCAACAAAACCATATCATGTGACCCCCTCATTGGAACGAGGTCGACGAGCTCGTTCCAATGAGGGGTCACATGATATGGTTTTGTTGTAATGTTTCGAAAAATAATATTTTTCAGCTGCTGAATCTGCATATTACGCGGGCGAATGCGGGCGATTCGTTGGGTAAAGGGTTAAGCTGCGATAACATTTGGCTCCGCGGTTACCACTGAGCACTTTCTGGAGAAAATAGGAATTGAGGTGAGAACTTAAAAAAATCGAAAAATAATAACAAAACAAATGGCCACAAAGTATCAACGCGCTTTTTGATTTCGTACGTCACAAGACGTAAAAAAGTATCAAAGGGTTAGAATAATGGTAATGGCTCCGTATTTTTGTGTAAAAGAATGTTCGCTGACCCTGTGACCATAACTGAAAGACCTAATCAAATCGGAGTCTAGGTTTGTGCAGAAGAAATTATAGAATTCTCATTCATGAAATAGTGTTATTTGTTTCTTTATTTGTTGGGGTTTAATGACACTTTCGCCATCTGGGATCTGTTTTACGGATGGAGAAAGCCTAAGTGCCCGAGAAGAGCCACTCAGCAGCGGCGAACTGATAAAACATACCTCTGTATTTGGTAGCTAAATGTGTAACTTCTTTTACTGGCATCGACCGCTTCATCTTCTTATTTTCTTTCTTGCTTTCAGCGACTACAACAGAACCAACAACTACTACAGTTCCCAGTAAGTATCACATAATTTCTTTGCAATCAAATTGGTCTGCAATTATAAATAATTTATATTCATATGATATTTGAATATTGAACTTCTTTCATTTTGATTGAAGATTTGTATTATTTTCTTTTGTCAAAATATTTTTTATTTATAATACTTGAAACATCACTCTGCAAACATCATCTTTCCAGAAGTCTGCATTAATCTTAATCAGCAAGTTTGAGCGGGGAATATTTATCTATTTTTTCTACTACCAACGTCGTCTGGTAGTTGGCCAGTAGCGCGACATGTCGTAACTCTTTCGTCCAGTACCACTGACATGTATGACCAGGGAGGTTTCTCGATAGTTTTTCATTTATGGTTCCAAACCATCGATTATAACAGGTCAGTGAAATGTCATCAGCTGTGGTTTCGAAGAGAGAAATCAAAGTTTTAAATTGTAAGGGGGGCAACTCACTACTGTCAATCAAAATATGAGTTGGGTTAAATTTAAACAGTTTATAACTTTTGCTTAGTAAAATTGTAATTATATTAGTGATGACTAAACCCTTTTTCTGTTCAGGCAATTTCAGGCTAAAGTATTTCTTTTTTTCTTTTCATAACACAATGAACCGATAAAACGCATTTAGGCCCGCCCTAAACCACGCCCCCAATGTCTGTCTTAAAAATTACGTTGCAAAGTGTGAATGGAAAAGAACCCCTGCACGCTCATATTGTTTCAAAATGAATAGTAATTAATATACATCTCAACATATTAAAAGGACTTTCAAAATAAAATTTAATAAACAATGAAATCCTTATCATGCTTTTTATTCCATGTTCAATTTGTTTTAACGCAATAGGTTATCGTCTGCGTTCATCATTTTACCCAAATCAAACGTAAACAATGGCCGGTCATAATAATACACAAACGAAACTCACGTGAACAAAACTTTCAAATTTTCAAATAGCCTGAATGAACTTTTTCTGAGACAAAAGTTCAACCAACTTCCTGTCATCTGTGTTTATATGAAACTCCACATTTTCAAACTGTGTTTTCAGTTTCTCGGGAAATGGTCAAAATCAGAATTAATTTTAACTCAGTGTTGCTTTGAATGACAGCACCCACCGTCAAGTTGAAAAGGAGATTGAAGTTTTGTGTGGGCGTGGCCTATGAAATTCCTTTTAACTTCATTGGCCAATAAAAATTTTAATGACACAAGAAAATGTTACAGTGAAATGTTTCGTTATTTCAAACAGAATTTTTGAAAACTGTGCCTGTTTTATTTTGTTATCACCAGGAAGCATGATGCGACCTGGTTTGTATCTTAACTCGCAAAGTAGAGAGTGTTTAAATTTATTACCCCTGTAGTTTAATTACAAGGAATGATTGTTTGTTTCTGTCTGTTTCTTGAGTTATGAACCCCAAAAAATAAAAGCGTAGCCCATTTACACGGTTTGGCCTTTGTTTTTTGAGGTTCACAACTCAAAAAATAGACAGAAAGAAACGATCAGTCCTTATTTATACATTACATAATTAGAGACTTTTAACTTTTCCCTGTCCTTTTCTCTTGAATAAAACGATATTCAGGTTCGTGATGTGATTAAAAATGATATTCATTTAGGGGATAACTATGATGTATTTGATTGTTTGGGGCCGTAAACGATGGTTTTTCTGTCGCAAACTGAGTTTTGCCAGTGACGCTCGTTCCAACTAGGGGTCATAATCTATGTCTTCGAGACAAAAAATGAAAAAACAATTAGTTATTCAAGAATTTGTTTTGCAAGTGTCGTCTGCTTTTCATTTTAGGTAAAGGGTTAAAAAGTTCAGTATTTGCAGATATCTCACGGACTTACGTATAAATAGGGATAACAATTGAAGATAATGTCGAATAAAAACAAAGGTTGGCAGGTTTCTGGTTGGGTGCAGATGTTGTAGAGTGAGGTGCGGGAGGATTATTTTATGTCGCTTTTCGATGGGAAAAAAATCTTCCGCATCCCACTCGACGGCAACACCGAAACCGAAAACGAAACCGTTAACTCTGGCAATGTGTTCTCGAGCAATCTTGACTAATTACTGCCATGGATGTGACATGGAAGACGTCAAGATTACACATCAAATTATTTACATAGTGTGTACTTTCTTCTCTTTAGTCAATCATCTGTTTATTTTTCTTCATGATTACAGCTACAACAACAACATAAGCCACAACAATTGCTACAGTCCCCAGTAAGTATGGCTGCACGATATTCAAAAAGGAATACCGGTATCGGTATTCAAAAAAAATACCGCGGTATACCGGTATATCGAAAACTGTTCAGAAAAAGTAACATAAGTACCACAATCGAGGCTTGAGGCATCACAGTCGGAACGAATTAGCATGCCTTGTTGACTCAGTTCGAAAAACCTTTCCTCCAAGGCAGACGATATCAAAATTTATTGTTTAAAAAAAAAGTTAATCAGATTTTCCAAAAAAATTCTACAAAACAATATCATGTGACCCCCTCATTGGAACGAGCTCAACCTCGTTCCAATGAGGGGTCACATGATATAGTTTTGTAGAAATTTTTGAAAATTATTTTTTCAGCTGCTGAAATTGTATATTACGTAAGCACATGCAGACGATTCCTTGAGTAAAGAGGCTACAGTTAAAAAACTCAAGGAATCTTGAAAATTAAATTGTGGGTAAATAAATAATGACGATGAACCGATATTTTTGTAATTACACCGGTATTCAGTCGATGTTGGTCTGAATACCGGTACATATCGGTTTATCGATACACCGTGCAGCCCTACCAGTAAGTATCATTCAGATTCAAGTGGATGTGCGCTGACAAACACATATAATCAAAATAAACAAGATATGAAAATATCAAGTTCCCACACTCATACTGGGTTCAGATTATTCTTGTTTTTGTTTGTGAATAGATTTGTTTTTAGTTGGAACATCGAGCCTGAAAACATTCTCACCAGAAGTCCACAGTAACCTTAACTCAACTAGATTGAATTAGATAAATTCTTAGTTGCATTTTATGAAAAATTTGGTGTTGCAAATTTGGTATTTTGATGTCAGTGTACAGTAACCTTTACTCACTGTAGACTGATATCGAAATATTTAAAAAATTAAATCTCCACATTCTCCCCGTGATGCCGTTGAGAGTTTCATCAACTCAATCTTGTTTGACGGAGTTCAATGAGCTGTGTACAACAAGATTGAATTAGATAAAATATTAGTTGCATTTTATGAAAAATGTGATGTTGCAAATTTGGTATTTTGATGTCAGTGTACAGAGTTCGAAACCAAAACTTATGACTTATAAAACAGTGGTCTGCCTTTTGTAATTAAATGCTTGTTTTCCTTAAGCGGCGTCGGCATCTACTTTTTGTTTCTTTTTCGCTTTCAGCGACTACAACAGAACCAACAACTACTACAGTTCCCAGTAAGTATCACATAATTTCGTTCAGAATCAAGTAGATGTGCATTGACAAATACATATCGTCGTCTGGGTGCAAGAATGTCCTATGTCCCCCATGAGAGACAGGACATTTTAGCACCCAAGCGACGATATGATTAAAATAAACAAGATATGAAAATATCAAAGTTCCTACGTCATACTGGGGTTAGATTATCCTTGTTTTCGTTTCTGAAGAGATTTGTTTTCACTTGTACCATCAAGAACCTCACTAGACTTCTACAGTAACCTTAACCTTTAGTCGAAATATTAAAAAAATAATCTTCACATTTTTCTCATGATGCTGCTTATAATTTAACCAATTCAGTCTTGTTTGATTAGAGGTCAATAAGCATTGTCAAGTAGATTGAATAAGATAAAATCTTAGTTGCATTTTGGGAAAAGTTGAGTGTTGAGATATTGGTGTTTTGACGTTTTCAGCGATCTAAAGCAGAAAAGATGATGGATAACATAGTGCTCTGCCTATGGGTTACCAAAGGCAGAGCACAATGTTAACTAAATGCTTGCTTTCCTACGGCGATATCGGTCTCTTTACTTTTTTTCATTTTTGCTTTCAGCGACGACAACAGAACCAACAACTACTACAGTTCCCAGTAAGTATAACATAATTTCGTTCAGATTCAAGTAGATATGTATTAGTTTAAACAATATTTATTGAAAAAATCGATATGTATACAATATTCAATAACAGTTAATAGAAGCAAACAAAGTGTGAACGGCAAGCAATACAGTTGTATACAAGTAGCAGATAGACAAGGTAATGTGAGAGAGGGGATCCGACAGAAAGCTTACAGCTTATGTAAGTCGTCTCCCCAGATATGTATTGACAAATACATGTAACTAAAATAAACAAGATATGAAAATATCAAGTTCCTACACTCATACTGGGTTCAGATTATTCTTATCTTTGTTTGTGAACAGATTTGGTTTCAGTTGTAACATCAAACCCGAAAACAACCTCACTAGAAGTCAACAGTAACCTCAACTCTATGTGCACTGATGTCGAAAAATAAACATTTCAATCTCTATATTTTCCCATGATGCCGCTGAGAATTTAACTAATTTAGTCTTGTTTGACAGAGCTCAATGAGTTCTGTCAAACAAGATTGAATTATCTAAATTTTTAGTTGCATTTTTGGAAAAATGTGTTGTTGAGATTTTGGTATTTTGACTTAAGTGTGCAGAGTTCTAAGCAGAAAATATGACGGATAAAACAACAGTGCTGTGCCTTTAGTTACTAAATGCTTGCTTTCCTTCAGCGGTTTTGATCTATTTATATACTTTTTGTCGTTCTTTCTTTCAGCGACCACAACGGAACCAACAACTACTACAGTAAGCTGTAAGTATCACATAAGTTATTTGAAATCAAGTTATATGCAATAACAAATAATTTATATTAATGAGGTATTGGAATATTAAGATTCTTCCTTTATACTTGCTTACGATTTGTAATATTTCCTTTTGCAAAAAGATTTTTTTATTATACGCTGAACGATAAATTATTGAAGAAATTGCGGAAAGATAGAAATCGTATCCTCCCCCCCCCCCCCCCCCCCCCCCCACTGCGAAGATATAGACATTTTCACTTTCACGGTATCACTCAAAATGGCGGCCTTCAAAGCATCACTTCAAAGTGAATACGAGTCAAATTATCACTGGAAATGATCAATTCGTTCTAAAAACGTATAATGAAAAGTACATTTAGTGTTTTTGAGAGGATACCGATCATTTCCAACAATAATTCAACACGTATTCACCTTGAATTGATGTATGAAACCCCCCTAGTCTAAACATGGCCTGAAAGTCCGTAATATAAGTTTTTGGTTTGGTATGTCCCTTCAAAGGACGTACCAAACCAAAAACTTATATTACGGACTTTCAGGCCATGTTTGGACTAGAAACCCGCCAGCTAAATCAGAGTGCAAGACGCTGTCTGTTCCAAGTATCGATCAAATCACTTCCGCGTAGCAATGATTCAACTCGCTGTTTACTTTCATGCATCCATTCAAGGTTGAAAGGATTGGAATTATCAGATTCTTATAAAAAGCGTATCATAAAAAAGAAAATCTAGTGTTTTTGAGTGGATATCGGAAATTATTTCACTTATGGTCGAGACAAATGGTTCTTTTTGTTTCGGTCACTCATGAGACAATTTTCGGTATCCACTCAAAAACACTAGATGTTCTCTATTTACTTCTTGTATTCAAAGAGATAATATTTGAAACATCACCCCGAAAGAGCATCTCTCCAGAAGTCTGCATTAATCGTCATTCAGCAAGTATGATTGGGGCATGTTTGTCTATCATTCTGCCATAACCATATCGTGTGGTAGTACGCTAGCAGCATTACATATCGCAAATCTTTCCATGCAAAATCGGTCAACTTCGGCCTGCACCTTGCGCAAACATCCCTAGGGATATTTTTCAATAGTGTTTTATTCTTGCGTCTCAAAGCGATAAATCGACGTTTTGAATTGTTGAGGTGACAATTTATTACTGTGAACCAACACTTGAGTTTGGTAAAGGTTAAATAGGTTTTAATGTTAGTTTGGAAGTTTTGTGCAGGGAATCGGTTATATTTTCAGCCATAGGACATGTTTAGAGCCAAGATATACTAGTTTTTATCGTACAATCAACATGTATTTTGTCTGTATTACCTCCGCAACTGTCGTGTATCCGACCCCCTGATACAGATGTTTGTATCAGAGGGTGGGATACAAGCACGTTCCTTTCGCGTGAGTTGCATTTGTTTTTTCTTTTTGTTCATCCGTACGAATAAAAAGTTCGTTATATATTCGTCTACATTGTTGACTTATCACCAATATATTGTAGGATAAAATTATTATTACCATTATGTGGATGTACAAAATATGTATCCGAGGCTCGCTCCGGGTTCTAAGGGTAGATCACGACTCGTCTTTGACTCGTCATGATCTACCCTTAGAACCCGGAGCTCGACTCGGATACATATTTTGTGCATCCACATAATGGTATAATCTCTATATACACTACATAAACTTCATCAAATATTTTATATAACTTCGTCAATTTGACGTCATGCTCGGAAGTTTACTTGCTTCTAAGCGGCTTTCATTTTTGACTCATTTTTGAGTCAAAAATGAAAGCCGCTTAGAAGGAAGTAAACTTCCGAGCATGACGGCAATTACACTACATAAATATAGACTTGTATTTTGTTTCTCGTCTTTCTTCCCAATAAAACGACATTCAGGTTCATGGCGAGAATAAAACTGATATTCAACTCTTGGTCGCATTATACTTGTATTCTACGTTTTCTGTAAGAAGTTCAGTACTGGCGGGTAGCTCAGGGACTAACACATAAAAATGGATAAAATCTAATAAAAACTGGATGTTGTTTGAGACTGCATAGCAAATCTCAAGTTGCAATTCAAAAATTCGCAGGCAACGCCGAATCGATAACGACGCCAATGGTTATATTGATTTTAGCGATTCTAAAGCTCTGTTTTGGCTCTAAATAGAAGTGGTTATCCATTGATGGTAATTATGCCATATCTCTGGTATTTGGAGTCGCAGTTTTGAACCTTTCCAAAAATTTTGTGGGATATCAAGTACTATCAGATTGCATAATTTCACGTCCATGCGATAGTCTTTCTATTTTGATGTTTACTTTCATTTTCTGCACCTTATCTGGTCAGGATGTCATGCCGTAAACGTTTTCTTCCGTTTTCTAATCAAACAATTCGTCCACTGAGTTCCAATGTGTTCTGTGTGCCAGTAGGCACATTGAACACATTGGAACTCAGGGGACGAATTGTCTTGAACCCTTTCTGACGTTACAGAATCTCAGTGCAAAAATTTGGATGGGGTTCATTTAAAGCTGTTTTAGGAACGCATACCAGCGGTACGTGTGTAGGTGGAGGTATCTCCTTGACGATAATGATACCGGGATTTGTAATCTGACTTTGAAAATGTTTTGCATTCCTTGTTTAGAACCTAAATGGCTATTAGATAACCATTTGTTAGCTTCAATCGATTGAATTCAATTCTCTATGTCTTTTGGACCTTGCTTGTTTATGACGTCATGAAGTAAACGATTGGTTACGTTTTGCAATCAAAAGAATATACTGTACCCATTCTAACATCACCGATACACCATGAACAGTTTGGCTTAGAATCCGTCATGATTTTGTCGGAAGCGTACCCCATGACCTTCATTTTTATGACCAACTGTGTGTTTGACACAAGTCATAGTATCAAATCTAGTCTTGTGAGAAGTACATAATTATTTAAGAATTGAATGCAATTTTTATAATCTTTATTGGAGTATGAACGTGTGGGAATGGGTACAAATTATCCCGAAGGGATTCATACAATTTGTACCCATTCCCACACGTTCATACTCCAATAAAGATTATAAAAATTGCATTCAATTCTTATAATTACATTCCGTAACTGTTTAAACTACTTTTTACCAAACAACAAAGCAGAGAGACGAAATAAAGCATGTACGAACGAACGAGGCGAAAAACCACCCTCACACAAAAGACAAAGTGCACAACTCTCTGAGCTGAGCGCCGGCTCCGTCTAAATGATATCCCAAAGGCAAATAAGCTTTAATTTTAACAACTTTAGAAATGGAAACGAGTATTTTAATAACGGGCTTTACGCCACAGTTGGGAAATATCACCAAAGAAACAGTAGCAGAGTTGATCTCTGCGAGAGGCGCTAAAAGTTAAAAACCCGCCCAAACACCGCGTAAATTACATTCTGTCAACTGAGCTCTACCGTAACTGCGGGTCAAAGTTCGACCAAATGTATTCATTGGAAAATGAATTACATTTGGTCATGACGTTTTCATCCAGCTGACCAATGGGAATTGAGTATTTGGACCCAAAACGTATAACTACATTAACAATGTAATTATTAGAAAATGAGAAACGATATCTTCGACTCCATTCCAGACGAGAATATCTGGACTGGAAAAAAAATATTGGAAAGGGAGGAGGCACACTCCTAAGTCCCTCTTAAAGACGCATCTGGATGTCATCACCAATATAAATATTGGTCTTTTCATCAAACTGTAATTAAATTAGACCCACGTATCTAAACCATTGCATTTCAGCACATCGTACAGTAAAACAATGCAATCGTTTGGAATTTAGTTTTTGTATCATGGTCTATTGCTTCAATAGTAGCTGCCACGATGTCACTGTTTATTTGCAAACTTAGTGCAAGTGTTTTATGCACTAACAATGTAAAATATGGTAACCGGTGGGTACGTGCCCCGGACGGGCGGATGGACAAACAGACAGACAGACAGACAGACAGACAGACAGACAGACAGACAGACAGACAGACAGACAGACAGACAGACAGACAGACAGACAGACAGACAAACAGACAGACAGACTTTAGATCGACATTATCTTTACCAACCCTCCATCGCAATCTGTTTGGCAATTAGCACGGACACTTTCCCGTTAGATGTGACTGAAGATTCCTCGCTTGATTTATCTGCACTTCAACCTTTAATGTGGCAAAGCGCGCACATATTTGGCTCCACATTTAACCAATGGGGAAATTTCATTAACACTTTCACTGCCGAAAGGGACTATTGTCACCTATTTTATGACGATTATCTGTACGTTCTGGTATGCGCAGATCAAACCCACCATCTGATTAATTGTTGGAAAGGGCTCAGAGGGCCCTTTCAAACAATTAATCAGATGATAGACTTTCAGGTATATCATAAATGTTATTAAACGTGAGTCCCAAACCTAGCGTTTTGTCTTGTATTTCTGCCATGCTACAGGAACCCCAGGGTCCATAACGAATACCCATTAGTGTGTGAGTGTCCTGTTGATATGATCGTGCCTCCCTTCCCAAGTGTTAAATGACGTCCCTGGATGTTATCGTAACATATTATCAGCAAATGTATATAAGTTTGCAAGGCCCTGGTTATCGTTTTATGGCGGTTTGTAATGTTCTAGTGATTTAGGTGTTGGACTTCTGTTTGCCTGGCAGGATTGAAATCGTGTTCGATTTCCGACGGGAGGGGGGGGGGGGGGGATCAAAAACCAACATTCTACATTTTTCCAAATTCAATGGCGTCCTTCGAAATACACACACAGGCCCGTGTCCGCCTTCGTCTGAGGCCAATCACAGCATTTTCATCGTTCCGTAGTTTACGCGTTCTACGCTTTAATACTGCTAACGGAAGGAAGGTAAACCATGTAATCATGAGAACTTTTATCTAAAAAGCCAGATTCCAGCCATCGGCTTTTTACGCTGTGCAATTGTTCATGTGTGGGACCCCCGGTGGGATAACCGTGTGTTCAATTCCGGGCGGGAATCATTCTAAATTTCTCCACAAACCAACATTCTAAATTGAACAGGAACCAAGAAATCATAAAATTTCATCTGAAAAGCCGTCATTTTTTGACGGTGAGCAATGGCCCAGTGGTTTGGGTGTTGTATTCCTGATTGCCAGGAAGTGTTGTCGAGGGTTCGACTCCCAGTAGGGGGATTAGAAACCAACATTCTAAATTCCTCTGAAACATGATTGTGTCCTTCGAAAAACACAGTCAGTCTGAGGCCAACCACATCACTTTCCTCTTACTGGAGCATAGGTGTTACACCCTTTCATGCCACTGCCCAAGGGAAGATTAATCAAGTAATAATGAGAACTTCATCTAAAAAACAGATTCCAGCCATCGTTTTTTACGGTGTGCAATAATCTATTGATTTAATATTGGAGCCCTGATTGACAAGCAGGGAGTGGGGTGCTGGGGTTCGACTCCGTTAGGGGATTAGAAAATAATATTCTAAATTCCTCTAAAACATGATTTTGTCCGAGCCCAAACAGCGAACTCTCGTCGTACTGTAGCCAGCGCGTTCCACACTTTCATGCTGCCTAAAGGAAGATGAACCAAGTAATCATCAGAATTTCATCTAAAAAGCTAGATTCCAGCCATTGTTTATTTACGGTGTGCAATTGTCTATTGATTTAAATGTTGGTTCCTGATTACCATGCGGGGATGCAGAGGGTTCGACTCCAGATAGGGGATCAAAAAACAATATTCTAAATTCCTCTAAATCACGATTGTGTCCTTCGAAAACCTCGTTCAGTTCCACGCCTGTCTTCGTCCGGGGCCAATCACAGCACCGCCGTCATATTGCAACCAGGGCATTGCACACTTTCATGCTGCTGCCGAAAGGAAGATGAACGAAATAATCATGGGATATTCATCTAAAAAGCTAGATTTCAGCCATCGTTTTTCACGTTTTTCAGTGGCCTAGTGGTTTAGGTGTTTGACTCCTGATTACCATGGGAGGTTGACGAGGGTTTTGCACCCGGCTGAGGATCAGAAACCAACATTCTAAATGCCTCTAAAACATGATTGTGTCCTTCGAAAATCACACTAAGTCTTCATCTTCAACCACAGCACGTTTGTCGTACTGTAGCCAGCGCGTGCCTCACTTTCATGCTACAGCTGAAAGGAATGAACCAACTCACGAGAATTTCAACTAAAAAGCTAGATTCCAGCCATCGTATTTTTTTGTCAGTGTGCACTGGTTTAGTGGTGTTGGTTTTGGACTCCTCATTACCAGGCGTGGTTGTCAAGGGTACGTCTCCCCGGCAAGGGACAGAAACCATCATTCGAAACTCCCCTGGACATGATTGTTCTTCGATAAACACACTCAGCTCCGCACCAATCTTCGTCTGGGGCCAACCAGAGCACTTTCGTCGTACTGTAGCTAGCGCGTTCCAGTGTTTCATGCAGCTGCCGAAGGGAATATGAACCAAGTAATCACGAGAACTTCTAAAAAGTAGAAGTCCTGCAATCCTTTTTTGACGGCGTGTAGTGGTCTAGTGATTTAGGTGTTGGACTCCTGATTGCCAGACGGGTTTGTTGAGGGTTCGACTCCCGGCAGAAGATTAGACAACGACATTCTAAATTCATCTAAAATATGATTGTGTCATTCGAAAAGAGACACGCGGGCCCGTGCCAGTCTTCCTCAGTGGCCAACCGCAGCACTGCCGTCGTATTGTATCCAGCGCGTTCCATACTTTCATGCTGCGGGCGAATGGAAGATGAATCAATTGATGATGAGAACTTCATCTAAAAAGAGAGATTCGAGCCATCGTTTTTGATGGTGTGCAATGGTCTAGTGGTTTAAGTGTTCGACACCTGATTGCCAATCGGGCCTGCGGAGGGTGTGACTCCTGACAAGAGATGAGAAACCATCATTCTAAATTTCTCTAGAACATGACTGTGTCTTTCAAAAAACTCAAGCATTGGCTCCCCTCGCCGAGTTTATGATTCCTTGTCTTGTTTAGTTCACAACGTTAAGGAGTTTGAAACGGGAGATAACTCCTCCTAACATTGCCACAACTTAATTGCTGCACTGTAGGCCTGATCCACTTAGAGTAAGGAACGATACGCTGAAAATGTATAAAAAGGAAGCTGACCATATGAGATATACAGCACGTGGAATGTGGATTATAATTAAATCATCCGTGGAGTGGAGTTGTCATTCAAAGTATCACTTTCAACTTCTGAACAGATGGACATAAAACACAAGCAATGTTTCAGCCAATGGACCTCCGGATTTAACTTTGCTTGTGCTTGTTATGCTTTGCAACAAATTATTATAATTATAAATTTTCATTATTGCTTGGATTGAATCTCCACTCTGTGGGTGATTTAGTGATAATACACTCTCCACGTACTGGAATACTGATTTTTAAAACGTTTTACATTTTTAATTTAACCCTTTACCTAACATGAAAAGCAGACGACACTTGCAAAAATAATTCTTGAAAAACTATTTTTTTTTATTTTTTGTCTCAAAAACATAGGTTATGACCCCTTGTTGGAACGAGCTCGACGAGCTCGTTCCAACGAGGGGTCATAACCTATGTTTTTGAGACAGAAAATGAAAAAAATAGTGAAAATTAATTGGCGATTTTTGAGAATACCGCTGGCCGGTTTTGGCCGTTACGTTAGGTAAAGGGTTAAGCTTCAGTCTGTGCCGTTAACCAAATAATAATTCCGCTAACAAAATTAAAAACAAAGTACAGAACTGTTATTATTACAAAAGAATCAATGGAGGCTCGATAGCTAATTTGCAGATCTATGAGCAGTCGATTTGATCGTTCCTCGAGTCATTTGCACCGTGTCCTTCAGTAAGAGGGCTCGTCCAAATTGTCCAAGTGGGAGAACGCTGATGCCGTATACAGAAGCATGCAACATCATACCGATTGATTAAATCAATGCTAACCCTGCTTGTCTCGATCGTTAAGCTACTCGCCGCTGCTCTTTGGTTCTCCCCTGTACTCCAGCTTGTTCCATCCCTGAAACAGCCTGACACGATATAACCCTGGTCGTTAGAATTGTCGTTTAAACAAACAAACAAATAACTTCAGTCATAAAATTTCGATCGGATTGCGATTGGGTCGCGATGTGGTTGAAATTCGTTTTATGCTTGTCTGTTCACAGAACTGTGGAATCTTACCTGTGTTTAATGACACACGAATACATTTTGGCTCCGATAAGGTTTTCGTTAGTTTTTTTTAACCCTTTGAACACTGATAGTATATTCCATGTCAGTTCAGTGACATCAGTTTGAAGAACCCATTGTAATTATATGGGGATAAATCAATAAATATTTTCAACGTGCAGCCTTAGGGCTGCACGTTGGAAATATTGATTAGTCTATCCTACAAATTCACTGAGAAGCCATTTATTTCTGAAATCTGAATATATCATGATCACGACCCCAAAACTTGATCTCTTTCGTAAATGTTCAGTCTTAAATTTACAATTTTTTATTAATGAAATCTCTGGCCATAGTCGTACCAAGTCGCATTTTTGTAATCGAGATAATACAATCGATATTTTTTTACAGTACATAACTCTCCTAGAATGTTTTTTAATGCAGTTTTCCATTTTCAAAACAGGGGGCCCACCCCCCCCCCCCCCGCCCCCCAAAATGAAATGTGCTGAATCTCAGTATGCGAAAACAGCCACCACGGATCAGTTTGGTGAGAGCATGTCATTTTTGAGGAGAAAATTTTCAAGCAGACGATTTTAATTCACAGTTCGCGTCATCAACCTTGGTTCGCAAAGAAAGGTTTCACATATTTTTTCTCATCATATTACATACATTGTTTCGTCTCTTCATTTGAACGATGAACCTTTCTTTTTATTTGCAGCGACTTGTGTCGACAACGCCGGTTTGACCTCTTGTCTTTTTCAACTGAGCGATTGTGCGACACCCGCCGTATTAGCAGACTGTCAAAGATCGTGTGGCGCATGTCAAGGTGAGTTCGATGTTTTGAATATCTCTTTTCAGACAAATTATGGAGTCAGTTTAATTTTTTGTTTATTGGAGTTTAACGACAGCCAGGGTCACTTCGTGTCGGACAGTTTTACGGGTGGAGGAAGCCAGAGTACCCGGCGTGAACCATCGAGCAGCGGCGAAAAGCTGTCAGACTTCCCAACGTACTAACTTCACACAAGAAGGGTAAGCATTGGTTGAAAAGATTGTGCACCATCGACGTCCATTACGCCTTAGTACTCAGCATCCCTGTGTCCCAACATGGGCATTCGGTGTTTAGTGCCTTGTCCAAGTACATAACGCAGCTATCCCTGGCGGGGATCGAGCCGTGGACGTCTCGGTTTAAAGTTCAATGTCGTAACCACTGAGCCAGGGCGCTCCCAAATGGAATCAACCAAGACATGGTTTGAATTTAACTTTAACGTGGACTCTCTCTCTCTCTCTCTCTCTCTCTCTCTCTCTCTCTCTCTCTCTCTCTCTCCTCTCTCTCTCTCTCTCTCTCTCTCTCTCTCTCTCTCTCTCTCCCTCTCTCTCTCATACAATCTATTAAGTGTTAAGTGGTTGAGGGCTGGATTTTTTTAATTTGTTTTATTACTGTTATGTTTTATTCCTGTGAGCAATCTCTAAGAATTTGTAATAGAACAAATTTATATAAACAAAATTATTATTTGCGTCTGACTGAATATGAAACATGAGCAAGGAAAACATTTACTTTCGCCCAAGTACGTACCATGCAAAGAAGACGACACTTGCAAAAAAATGAATAACTAATTTTTTCATTTGTTTTCTCAAAAACATAGGTTATGACCCCTCGTTGGAACGAACTCGTCGAGCTAGTTCTCACGAGGGGTCATAACCTGTGTTTTTTAGACAATAAATTAAAAAATAATGACCGTTAATTGGCGATTTTTTTATAATAGCGCTGGTTGGTTTTGGCCGTTACATTGTGTAAAGTGTTAAAAATATACTAAAGGATAGTACTTTGAGCATTTGAATTAGGGTTTGCTTGAATGCCTGAACCTGCTGGCAATTGCCATGACATGTGCAAATTATTTTGTAGGTTTGTGAACAGTCTCCCTGACAGGGTAAATCATGAAAAATTCCTTTGAACCAAACTATAGGAGGAGAAGAGCTGCGTTGAATGATGCCTTTTCACATAAAAAATGCAACCGAAAAGTTTGAGAACAAATATTCTTGAGAATGGCCTCTAATTCTGTAAGGAATCCGACGATGTTTGTTTGCACATTTTTCGTTGGGTGTGCGCGCAGACGACCGTTGATACAATGTGATATTCCTTTGCTCATAAAGATATATAGACAATAGTTCACTACTCGGATTCGAGTACGATTTTTATTCTCCAGTGGAGCGCGCTGAGGATTATTTCATGAGGCGTTAGCCTCATGAAATACTCTGCGCGGCCCACGAGAGGATAAAATCGTACCCAAGAACGAGCAGTGAACTTTTGTATTTATTTTATTTTCTCCTTACTTGCTTTCCCAAAACATCCCTTTTTTACTAAACGCAACCGATTTGTAAACAATAAAAAAGTCCGGGGTACAATACGATGCTGGGAGTGGCATACCATTTTCGTCGAGTAGGAGTGGAAATACGACTTATTTTGGGGGATGAAAACCGAATACAAAATAAAATTAATAGATATAGAATAAACGCAGAATGTTTTCAAGTAAAAAAATTATTCTACGAGTAGGATTAAGAATGAAACCGACGAGCCTCTGGCGAGTCGGTTTCATTCTTAATTCTACGAGTAGAATAAGTTTTAAGAATAAGATGCAATTGTGAAAGACAAAAGAAAATATAAACAAAGATGAAATTTTTCTTTTCACCAGATATTTATCATTTATTGGTGTTTAAGGTCACATACTTATGCTCAATGGCTAGTCATGACCGTGACAGTTTTACGGGTGGAGGAAGCCGAGTACCGGAGAGAACCACCGAGCATTGACAAGCAGCTGCCAGCTCCCAACACCGTAACTCTGCACTGCAGCACAGACAGGGTTAGATTGGTTGCGCACATGCGCACTATCGACGTGCAGTACGCCTTGGTATACGGTGTCATCGTGCCCCTCGTGTGGACCATCGGGGTTAAGTGCTTTGCTTTGCCAAAGGACACAACCCGGGAGTCCGAATCGATCGCTCAAACGGTCACCCATCCGAGGACTAACCGGGCTCGACGTTGCCTAACTTCGGTGATCTGACGAGAACCGGTTACCGCAACGCCACATCGCGCCCCCTTTCAGCAGATTAAATTCAACAGTGGTGTGGGCAGAGAAGCGGACAGAAAATGTCGATCAGGAGCCAATACTATAAAACTTTTACAATTGTATTTTCTAAAATTGTATTTTCTACCTATTAATGTAACTAAATAAAATGAATCATTATGATTTTAAAAGATATGGCAATTTGCCAACTGACAAATTGTCAGATCTTTGAAGATGCTAATGGTTCATTTTAATCCTTTTAAAGTCATAATTAGAAAATACAATTCATGAAAGTTCAGTTGTAAACGTTTTATAGTACTGACCCCAGATAGCGATACAGTTACGACCCCTTCAAACGTTTCTATCCGCTTTTGTACTGACGGTACTGAAATTCGTTAAAATAATTCGGATTTTACATGTGCTAATGGGTCACTTTAAAAACCCATCAAGCAATGTTACCAAATATTGATTTTCTTCACTTTCTCGGTTTTCGCCAGGGGCGTTGCGAAGATGTCCGATTGGGGTAGTGCAAACCGAATTTGTCCCGACTATGTTGACTTATATTGCAACTGCATCATCAAAAGGCATGCCTTCAACGAAGGTGTAGTTGGAATGTTTGTCATTATAGATAAATGCTCGCAGTGGCCATAACGCATGGCTTCCCATAACGCAGGGCTTCCCATAACGCATGGCTTCCCAAGTTCTTACTGAATTAGCACGTACCGGATTAAATAGAGAGTAATCGCTTGACTGGATTGGTTACGTGAAATAATTCCTGAGAGGTGAGGGACGTTATACAAACACGAGGGCGCACGAGTGTTTTACAATATAGTCCCTTGTCTCAAATGATTTTTTTCACGTAATCAGTCCTGTCAAGCGATTACTCCGTTTATTACTTTTATTATTACTTTTCATTATTAACGATAATCGCATTATTTAACCCTTTACCTAACATGGAAAGCAGACGACACTTGCCAAAAAAATTCTTGAATAACTATTTTTTTCATATTTTGTCTCAAAAACATAGGTTATGAACCCTCGTTGGAACGAGCTCGACGAGCTCGTTCCAACGTGGGCCCATAATCTATGTTTTTGAGACAAAAAATGAAAACATAATGAAAATTAATTGGCGATTTTTGAAAATAGCGCTGGCCGGTTTTGGCCGTTATGTTGGGTAAAGGGTTAAAAATAACCACAATGAAATCCCCATTACACCCTCGACACTGAAGCGTCTTCGTTTGCGCGCACGGATACATGACCCAATTGTTGAGTTCGTGTCGGCGCTAACTGTACTACATGAGTACTTAAATCTGCTGCTTCTATTTCGGTGTGCAAAAATGTAGCATCCAAAAAACAGTTTGACCGATCACCTCCTTCCTCCACAGAAATATTAGTTGGAGACACCGGGGATCCAGGCGCAGGTAAATCATCAAATTCCGAAAGCAACAGATACTTCGTCAATTCATCGATATCTCTCATTTTAGATTGTTTACAAATAGCAGATGACAGTTTGAACCATGAGCTTTGTAGAAAAATAGCTGTAAATAGTTCCGATGGGGTGGAGCTTACAGCTATCAATCACTGTAACGCTGTGCTTTATTTGACATAATTCACTTGTTAAGTTATCGTTTATAATCAAACCCGGAAATCCAGTAAATGACACTTTGGACAGTAATAAAAAACCCAGCCATACGGGAGTCAAATCGGGCACGGATCTCCATCTGTATGAGACCGATTGCGTGTGTTACCTATAAGTCCATGCAGCAAAGAAAGTGTGTGATTACTACCAAGAGCGAATTGATACCTAAGACACCAATTCAGGCGAAAATATCCCGACTGAAAAATTATTTGGCGGTGGCCTGTCACCTCCCCTACACACCCCTTCTTATTGATGAGGTGAAAGTGGTTGATATAATTGTATGTTGTCTCGCATTTTACAGGTTTTAGTATGCTTTCCAAAACAAAAAGAAAACAATCTATAATACAAGGTGCAGTTCTGTCATTACAGTTGAAACAAAAAACATCTACAGAAACGCAAAAAAGATTGTCATCTGAGGCGAATACTATAGAACTTTTAAAATTGTATTTTCTAGAATTGTATTTCCCAGTTATGACTTTAACTAGGTTGAAATTAATGACTGGCATGTTCAAAGATGTGGCAATTTGCCAGTTGACAAATTGACATATCTTTTAAAATGCTAATGATTCATTTTAGTCAGTTATATTAATTGGTTAAAAATACAATTGTAGAAAATACAGTTGTAATAGTTCTATAGTTCTGGCTCCTGGGCGACATTCTCTCTGTGTTTTCCCGCCTAAGTCTCCGCAAAAATCGCATCCTGTTGAGGGAAATGAGACACCGCAGAGTCTCGTATGCAGTTTTCATTTGTTTCTCTCACCTTAACTCAGTCTACATTGCGCACTTTGATCCACCTGCATAAAATGTTTAGCGGAACATCGTGACTTGGTCGAGATCGCGACCGATTTTGCGATTAGAATTCTATACACGTTACCTTATGTAGTTTTGATCGCAAATGGGGATGCTTTTACACGTTACTGAATAATTCTTGGAATTTCGTTAGTCCAGATCTCAAGACAACCTTTCATCTTATTTGAAACATGTGCAGGCCTGAAAATAAACAGTCTGACATTTGCAAATTGAGGTCCCCATAGGGTAAATTTAATGATGCTATCCCATACAGTGGGCCAATTTATCCTCTGGTTACCTCTTTCTGTGTAGATTTCAGACCCGGATTCAGATTGAGGTTCACAAAGGGTTAATTTAGTGATGCTACCCTGCTGTGCAGGGTAGCATCACTAAATTCACCCTCTGGGGACCTCATTTTGCAGATGACAGTCTGCGTATTTTCTGGCTTGAACATGTATGAGGGGAAATACTTGTAGGCAGGAATCTTGAGATATGATGTGATAAATTTATGACTATTTTTTATGGTGTTCTCATTTTTCTATCTTGGGATTATTTCAGGTGTTTGTGAAGACAGAAATACCTTCTGCACCACTTTACTTGCTCTTTCTCCAACCATATGCACTGGGGCATTACAAGCAGTCATGGAAGCGTCCTGTCCTCTGTCCTGTGGAACATGTACACCATGAGAGTGATGCAGGAATATTGAAAAATGAAGACTTGAAACAAGTTATGTGCTCTCTGATCTTACGTGTATAATAATAGTTTTCTGAGAAATAATTACACATACGACGATACATTTAAAATAAACTGTTGTCAATTATAAATTATACATTTCCGTGTTATCCCTTTACCCAATGAATCGGCCGCATCCGCCCGCGTAATATGCAAATTCAGCAGTTGAAAAAATATTATTTTTCAAAATATTTCAACAAAACTCTATCATGTGACCCCTCGATGGAACGAGCTCGTCGAGCTCGTTCCAACGGGGGATCACATGATATGGTTTTGTTGAAAGTTTTTGAAAAATTTTAAAAAATTGATATTTTGATATCGTCAGCGTTGGTTAAAAAGTTAAATGCACGAACACCTATGTCGAATTGAATGGATAGCTGAATGTTGCCTTACTGTGTTGGTGGCAAAAGTGGCACCTGTGGAATGGGAGTATACAAGATATTAGATGAAGGATGGCCGAAAAAGTCTTATTTTTCACTTTTTTAATTTTCTTTGAGAATTTCTATCCTTAAATCTTTGAGTCCTGGTGGTATCTTCATGCCAGTTCAATTTGCTGCACTTAGAAGTGTTCATATTCATTATTTGGGGTAGACCAATTAAACATTTCAACGTGCAGCCTTAGGACTGCACGTTGAAATATTGATTGGTCAGCACCACACATTTTCCTTGCAGCCATACCCCTTAATGACATTATGACGTTGTTTGTGACCCGGCCGGAAAAACGGCCTTTGGAGCTTAAAGGGTTAACGACATTTCTGGATAATTAAAAATCTATTTAAAGGCTTTAGATAGGAAAAGCGCGTGCTTTAAAACGTATTGCTTTTAACCCAAACACACTGGAGATTATTCCGGGAGGTGGGGTAGAGTGGGCGTGAATACGCTATTGTGATCGCAAAAACTGTCCCTTTCTCGATTAGAATTCGAATTTGGAAGTTACGAACCTAAACGAGTGTGCTGTTACTTCGTGAACGAAATATTGCGAATTCAGTACGTATTAAAGAATAACAAACCAAAATAACAATTGAGATTTAAAAAAGCTGAGGTTCAAAAAGGTCAAGAGGGGCAAGCGAACACCACATTTTGACCAGATCACGACCAGGTCGCAATCAGGTCGAAACTCATTGTCTGCTATGGAAAGCACAATACAGAATACAAGAGCTTCGTGAAGAGGGTCGATTTAGGAGGCTGTGGGAGCGGGGAGGGGTAAACTTGATTTGTCGAAGGCATGCTTTGGGGATCCAGTTGGAATATCAGGCTGTGGGGATTATAATTCAAAACCACGAGACTTCTTTGAAATTTATCTGAGAATAATACAAATTCAGAGGTTCTTTAATTAACATGTACAGTAATCCAAACTGTCATGCTGGTTCCCAGACCTCCCAAATCTGCTACCACAGCTGCTTCCCTTCTGCATGATCGAAAATGTGTGTGACGAAGATCCAAGTATCAAACCTACTCTGGTTTGAAAGTACGTGATTATTGGCAAGAGAGAATCGATATCTAAATATCTAAAGTTCGTTTTCAAACGAATATGTCTCGAGATTAACACTTTACCTAACATGAAAAGCAAACGACACCTGTAACGAAATTCTTGAATAACTAATTTTTTTCATTTTGTTGTCTCAAAAACATAGGTTATGACCCATCACTAGAATGAGCTCGACGAGCTCGTTCCAATGAAGTGTCATAACCGATGTTTTTGAGATAAAAAATGAAAAAATAATGAAATTAATTGACGATTTTTGAGAATAGTGCGGGCTGGTTTTGGCCATTACCCTGGGTGAAGGGTTAAAAATTATTTGGGTCGGCTGTTACACTCCTCCCTCAACTCGTCTTTTTCGTCCTTGACTAGATACCCATTGGAGGGTTGTATAAAAGCGTGTTTGTAACGAATCACAAGCATGGAAACTAAGTTGTTCTGAAAAAGAGCGCATCTCTTTCTGCACCACAAGTACTCGACACAAGCTGAAATCGACGCCTTTATCGACTCAGTGGAACTATCACTACAAACACCATCACCCTTAAATGAGTTCCCAACACAGCTGTACAGAGTTTCACGGGTAGGCAGACACATACATGATTAGGGGCACCACGTTGTCGCTGCAATACATTTATCACCTCAAGAATACACCAATTTGTTGAAAGAAGACAAGTGGGTAAATCATGATTTGGCTCCCTTTCTGGACAAAAGAGATATTCCGACACGACAACATAGTTTTTCAAAATAAAGACAGAAGTGTATGAGAATAGACACAATCAGCATCTCTCTGAAAGGAAGAGAGGTGTTAATGCTCTGAAGATTTTTGCTTCGCGTCGTTCATTTTAAAGAAGAAACATCTCAAAAAGAGAGCACTTATCATACACACATTCGCCCTTGTATTACAGAAAAAGGTTTTTGGCGTGATAAGAAACGTATGGTTCAGTTAAGATCCGCCCGCCTGAATCCATCACTGTACTAGTCGTGTTATAATGGAAGATACCAAAAGAAGATTCAATTATTCTTTGTTAACCCTCTGTACACTGGTGTTGAGATATCTCAGTTTCAAGCTTCCGTCTTTTCCCATAATTCAGCTAAAAATTTAACTAATTTCGTCTTGTTTGACAGTGTTCATTGAGCTCTGCCAAACAAGACTGAATTGGTCAAGTCTGAGTTGTATCAAGAGAAAAACTGTTGTAATATTTTGACATCAGTCTGCTGTGGGGTTAATAGTGCCTTCAAATAAAAATATGTACAATTAACCCTTTACCCAACTTATCGGCCAAAACCAGCCAGGGCAATTCTCAAAATTCGCCAATTAATTTCCATTATATTTTCACTTTTTGTCTCAAAAACATAGGTTATGATCCCTCTTTGGAACGAGCTCGTTGATCTCGTTCCAATGAGGGGTCAGAACCTATGTTTTTGAGACAAAAATGAAAAAAATTAGTTGTACAAGAATTCTGTTTGCAAATGTCGTCTGCTTTCCATGTTAGGTAAAGTGTTAAAGTAATTAAAAAGTATTTATAAAGTAAGGTGTACAAAATGCATGGTATTCAGCTTCAGATTTTCTTTGCACTGGATCGGTAAATTGTCACGTCTTTTAAACGCAAATGGTTCATTTCGACAATTTATAGTCACATGTAGGAAAAAGACACCTGTAAAACGAATATAGTATTGGTTCCTAGTTTAGAAAAAAAATCACACATGTTGGAAGCGTTAATCTGAAAACCAATAATAATAGACCTTGGCAATATGAAGGACCATAACCCTGGTAAAAACTGTGGAATCAAACATTCCTTTGCACATGCGCATGCACATCCACACTTCATGTTCACACTTCTCAGCAGATTTCGTAATAATAATAACACTTTAACCGGCCGCTGATTTATCGCGGTTCTCAGGTGAGAAGGCTTTGGTTACCCCTGTACTCCCAATTGCCTCCCTATTCCGACGCTTCTTCTCTCCTCTCATCACTCGAAGACGAGCTGCTTGATGACATCCCTTGCCCCACTCTTTCCAATCTCTCCGATTAGCGCATTAACCCTTTCCTGTGAGTCTCTCACTAACCACATGTCCTTCATTCTCCCATCCCACTTCCCCATTATACTCCCAGTGAATCTTATTCTTTTAGACTGGTATTTTGGGCATTCTAGAAGAAAGTGTTCCAGGGTCTCTACCACGCCCAAATTACAGCTCTGGTACTCCTTTTCACTGTTTTCCTAATTTTTCCCCTCAGCTTCAGGGACCGCGACCTCAGTTTGAACAACAGTGACCCCCCAAAGGTGCCATCAAGGTACTCTTCAAAACCAGGATTCTCTGTACCATGCAGGCCACCCAAAGACCTCTTTGATTTGACTCTCCTCTCGCCAATTAAGGTAACCATCCTCCATGACCCTTCCTCTGGTTTGCCCCTGCGTCTAGGTCCGAGATCTCCAATGAGTAGTTGTTTATTAGCTCCCTCACTTGGGCCATCCCTCCTGTCTTGATATTTGAGTTGAAAATATTCTGGAACATTACTTTACACCATCGGCTGACGGGGAGATTTACCAAATAATTAAGTCTATCCTGTCCTTGATTCTCATCCACCCAAAACGTTTGCAGGAAATGTAAGAGGAGATCAGCGGACAATCAGTTATGACGGGCATTCACGATAAAATGGGCCATAACTCTAGAAAAAGATGTGGTATCACAAATGATTTTCCTTTCGTAAAAATTCGACAGAATATGTAAGAGGAGTTAAGCGGACATACATTTGTGACGGCCGGTCGGACGAACACCATTTCAATATCCTCCTCCAACTTAATATCCTCCTCCCAACTTCGTAGGCCAGGTTATAACTAACTACCTGACATCATCAATACACAAGGGCCGTTTACCACAAACGGACTGTTGCTCACAAGCTAAAGAACTGACAACAGTACACCCTTCCCGTTGATCTATCGATTGTAGCTTGAAAATATAGTGAGAAGTCTTTGAGACTATGAGAGAATAATTGAGACTATGCGAGAATATTGTTGGCTGTCTGTGTCATTTTGTTTACTGAAGAGTAAGCTCGTTATTTAACAGCTGGAAACCTGAAGTCCAGTCTCCTGGCCAGGCATGCAATACAGTGGGCACTCTTAAATTTACAATCCGAAAAATACTACACAGCGGGGGAGGAGGAGGTTATAATTTTAGATGTTTTTAGTCGAGTGTCGGCTGCCTGAACAAGCAGACGATACTTGACCAGAAACACAAGCTACTCCTCAAGTCTTGAGCAGTTTGTGATGTTCGGGAAATTCTTTATTTCGCAGTCTTGTCAACGGGTTAACGCTTCATTTCTTCACCCAGCAAACACCACTGTATCTTATTGTCAGAGAGAGAGAGAGAGAGAGGGAGAGAGAGAGAGGACGGACGGACGGACGGACGGGGAGAGAGGGGGAGGAGAAAGAGACTGAAAGAGACAAAGAGGAAATCCAAAGAACACACGTACTCATTTCTTCGTACCTTGGTGGATTTCCGTTGTTCATTTTGTGCTATGACTTTCATCAACAGTATGACCGGCATGGAATACATAATTGTCAATTGTGCTCGAATCGCATACGGCCTTATATTTAACCCAAAGGGTTCTCATTGTTCTAGGCATAATATTTTGTGAATCTCGCCCTGTGTTCTTGGTTTTAAACACGCACAAAATTCATGAACTGTAACGCATACTATTCGTGTCCAATAACAAAGCGGTGACTAATATACACAAAAAGGAAAGAAAACAGTTCGTGAGAACTTTTCTTTACCCAAAATAATTTGTTAATAAAATGACTCATATTCAGCCCTGTACAACCTTGTTTATTTATCTTTAACTTTATTTATTGATATTTCCATTTTCAATTATTGAGAAATATTACTCGCGACCCTCAATATGACGAACTAGTCCGTTCGTGTATCATAAGGTAAATACTAAAAGGTATGAACAAAATTATCGGCGGTTTATTACGACGCGGATTTTGTCTTTTCATTTATTTGTTTATTGTTAGATAAAGGTAAAATCCATTTTACGAATTCCACTGTATTTAAAATCGCATTTGATAAAATTATACAGATGGGATACTGTTGAGATTTACACTGAAATTCTACAATTATCTAACTTTTATTATTTTATTATTTTATTATTTTACGGAGAGAGTGCATTGTTGTAACCTCCCGCCGAGGCGTAATGTGGTGACGGTAAAATAAAATTAGTCAAGATTAAAGCCACTTGCATTGGTGGCGTCAGTTCACTGATCTCTTAACAACTGGATTGCTGGAATGTCAACGAAAAATGTCGCCAGTC
Source organism: Pictodentalium vernedei (assembly GCA_031216915.1). Lineage (NCBI taxonomy): Eukaryota > Metazoa > Mollusca > Scaphopoda > Dentaliida > Dentaliidae > Pictodentalium > Pictodentalium vernedei. The sequence continues at coordinate 270,806,096 of CM062290.1, forward strand.
AACCTGCACCCCCTCCCCCTCCAGATGGCGTCAAGTCAACCAAACATGATAACTCGTCCCAGGCCATGGCGTTTGCAGACGTGAAACCTGTTACACTTTAGCGTAACAGCATTTACCTTACCTGAAAACTGAATTAAGTTTCCAACCCCAGCACTCGTTTTATTCAATAATAAACTAAAATTGTTGTAAATATTCAATCTGCACGGGGACGTTACAATCGTTACGTATTCCCAGTTCCTTGTTCGACCTTAGTTGTCAACCGATTTATCGGTCGATAACGAACATCGAATAATGAACTGGGAATAAGTAACGGTTGTCACGTCTTTAGTTTGCATCGCAGGGAGAAATGTGCACATCATCAACATATTCATTTTCCGCATGCATTAATTATATTCTTTATATTCTTTAACCCTTAACCCAAAGCAGACAATATCAAAAGTTATTATCCCCGCTTTCGTCGGGGATATTGTCGTTATCTCCGTCCGTACGCACGTACGTCCGTCCGTCCGGTGTTACATTCACTTGCATTAATGTTTAAACTATGCTAATGTGTTCAGGTATCACCAGTACATGTGCATGAAGGTTTCGGGATATTGATTTGGTTCCAAGTGGTTCCAGTGGAACCATTTTTATCCTTAGAAAATCTTTGTCCGCTCAAAGGTTCTTAGGGTATTGAATTCGATACGTTTAAACCATGTTAATATGTTCAGATAGCATCTGTAGATGTGCATGAAGGTTTCGGAATTTTGATTTGGGTCCAAGTGGTTCCAGTGGAACCACTTTTATCCTTAGAAAATCTTTGTCCGCTCAAAGGCTCTTAGGGTATTGAATTCGAAACTTTTAAACCATGTTAACATGTTCAGATAGCATCTGTAGATGTGCATGAAGGTTTCGGAATTTTGATTTGGGTCCAAGTGGTTCCAGTGGAACCACTTTTACCCTCAGAAAATCTTTGTCCGCTCAAAGGCTCTTAGGGTATTGAATTCGAAACATTTAAACCATGTTAACATGTTCAGATAGCATCTGTAGATGTGCATGAAGGTTTCGGAATTTTGATTTTGTTCCAGGTGGTTCCAGTGGAACCACTTTTATCCTTAGAAAATCTTTGTCCGCTCAAAGGTTCTTAGGGTATTGAATTTGAAACGTTTAAACCATGTTAACATGTTCAGATAGCATCTGTAGATGTGCATGAAGGTTTCGGAATTTTGATTTGGGTCCAAGTGGTTCCAGTGGAACCACTTTTATCCTTACAAAATCTTTGTCCGCTCAAAGGGTCTTAGGGTATTGAATTCGAAATGTTTAAACCATGTTAACATGTTCAGATAGCATCTGTAGATGTGCATGAAGGTTGTGGAATTTTCATTTGGGTCCAAGTGGTTCCAGTGGAACCACTTTTACCCTCAGAAAATCTTTGTCCGCTCAAAGGCTCTTAGGGTATTGAATTCGAAACGTTTAAACCATGTTAACATGTTCAGATAGCATCTGTAGATGTGCATGAAGGTTTCGGAATTTTTATTTGGTTCCAGGTGGTTCCAGTGGAACCACTTTTATCCTTAGAAAATCTTTGTCCACACAAAGGCTCGTATGGTATTGAATTTGAAACGTTTAAACCATGTTAACATGTTCAGATAGCATCTGTAGATGTGCATGAAGGTTTTGGAATTTTGATTTGGGTCCAAGTGGTTCCAGTGGAACCACTTTTATCCTTAGAAAGTCTTTGTCCGCTCAAAGACTCTTAGGGTATTGAATTCGAAACGTTTAAACCATGTTAACATGTTCAGAGAGCATCTGTAGATGTGCATGAAGGTTTCGGAATTTTGATTTGGTTCCAGGTGGTTCCAGTGGAACCACTTTTATCCTTAGAAAATCTTTGTCCGCTCAAAGGTTCTTAGGGTATTGAATTCGAAACGTTTAAACCATGTTAACATGTTCAGATAGCATCTGTAGATGTGCATGAAGGTTTCGGAATTTTTATTTGGTTCCAGGTGGTTCCAGTGGAACCACTTTTATCCTTAGAAAATCTTTGTCCGCTCAAAGGTTCTTAGGGTATTGAATTCGAAACGTTTAAACCATGTTAACATGTTCAGATAGCATCTGTAGATGTGCATGAAGGTTTCGGAATTTTGATTTGGGTCCAAGTGGTTCCAGTGGAACCACGTTTATCCTTACAAAATCTTTTTCCGCTCAAAGGCTCTTAGGGTATTGAATTCGAAATGTTTAAACCATGTTAACATGTTCAGATAGCATCTGTAGATGTGCATGAAGGTTTTGGAATTTTCATTTGGGTCCAAGTGGTTCCAGTGGAACCACTTTTACCCTCAGAAAATCTTTGTCCGCTCAAAGGCTCTTAGGGTATTGAATTCGAAACGTTTAAACCATGTTAACATGTTCAGATAGCATCTGTAGATGTGCATGAAGGTTTCGGAATTTTTATTTGGTTCCAGGTGGTTCCAGTGGAACCACTTTTATCCTTAGAAAATCTTTGTCCGCTCAAAGGTTCTTAGGGTATTGAATTCGAAACGTTTAAACCATGTTAACATGTTCAGATAGCATCTGTAGATGTGCATGAAGGTTTCGGAATTTTGATTTGGGTCCAAGTGGTTCCAGTGGAACCACGTTTATCCTTACAAAATCTTTTTCCGCTCAAAGGCTCTTAGGGTATTGAATTCGAAATGTTTAAACCATGTTAACATGTTCAGATAGCATCTGTAGATGTGCATGAAGGTTTTGGAATTTTGATTTGGGTCCAAGTGGTTCCAGTGGAACCACTTTTATCCTTAGAAAGTCTTTGTCCGCTCAAAGGCTCTTAGGGTATTGAATTCGAAATGTTTAAACCATGTTAACATGTTCAGAGAACATCTGTAGATGTGCATGAAGGTTTCGGAATTTTGATTTGGTTCCAGGTGGTTCCAGTGGAACCACTTTTATCCTTAGAAAATCTTTGTCCGCTCAAAGGTTCTTAGGGTATTGAATTCGAAACGTTTAAACCATGTTAACATGTTCAGATAGCATCTGTAGATGTGCATGAAGGTTTCGGAATTTTGATTTGGGTCCAAGTGGTTCCAGTGGAACCACTTTTATCCTTAGAAAATCTTTGTCCGCTCAAAGGCTCTTAGGGTATTAAATTCGAAACGTTTAAACCATGTTAACATGTTCAGATAGCATCTGTAGATGTGCATGAGGGTTTCACAATTTTGATTTGGGTCCAAGTGGGTCCAGTGGAACCACTTTTACCCTCAGAAAATCTTTGTCCGCTCAAAGGCTCTTAGGGTATTGAATTCGAAACGTTTAAACCATATTAACATGTTCAGATAGCATCTGTAGATGTGCATGAAGGTTTCAGAATTTTGATTTGGTTCCAGGTGGTTCCAGTGGAACCACTTTTATCCTTAGAAAATCTTTGTCGACTCAAAGGCTCGTAGGGTATTGAATTTGAAACATTTAAACCATGTTAACATGTTCAGATAGCATCTGTAGATGTGCATGAAGGTTTTGGAATTTTGATTTGGGTCCAAGTGGTTTTTCAATCATGTGACAATGATGTGATCAGAACACTACCCTTTATACATCATGTTGGGTGAAGTATCTTGTTTGAAATATTGAAGTAGTTTCACATGTGAGTCTTCAGAAGGAAATTAAATACTGTTTTATCATTTTAAATCACACACATGCGTGAAGCCTTTTTATCCAAGTCTGTATCCTGCACTAACCAAAAAGGAAAGTGCAAATGCGGGGATATACTATAGTGTGCTTCGCACACAAATGGCACCATCTAGTTATTTTAAGTACCATTTTTTAAAATTTTTCGACGAGCTCGTTCCAAAGAGGGGTCACATGGTTTGGTTTTGTTAAAAAATTTTGAAAAATAATATTTTTTCAGCTGCTGAATTTGCATATTACGCGGGCGGATGTGGCCGTTTCTTTGGGTAAAGGGTTCACAAGAGCTTCGCCAGCCGTTGCATAACACGTCGGTCTCCCTGTAAGTTGAAGCTGCCAGTCAGACGATATACACAGAAACGTAGGAAGCCTTTCCAACATCAGGTGGGGCTATGGCACGGTCAATAGCACCCACGCACTGTTATAATCATATCAGTGGTGGCAAATGTGCCTTAAATGGAATGGTAGGAATTCAATACACAAAATTACCTTCGCGTCTTGCGCACCTACACGCTAAAAACTAAAGTGTTAAAAACTACACTTGAAGTGCTGTATTTAACACTTACTAAGTGCTGAACTAGCACTTTGTTCAAGTGTAGATATCCCAGAACTTGACAGGTGTTACAATAATACCACTTGACAAGTGTAATGTTGCGACACTTAAAAGAAAACAACGCAGATGACGCGGATCAGGCTCAAACTCTCGAGCCTGATCCGCGTCATCTGCGTTGTGTCCTTTTAATTATGTACCCACCAAGCGCAAATCAAATTATGGACGATTCTGGAAGAACCACAAATGCTAGACACATGGGAAGTGCCATCCATTCAAGTTTCAGATGTCTGACGATTGTAATGTCTATGTGCTTAAAGCATTGCACTGTGAGTGTTAAAATCAAACCCTAAGAGTTAGAATGGGTTTAACACCTTGAAAGTGTCAGTTTTAACACTTTAGTTTTTAGTGTGTATACATTAAAAAAAATGCACATTTTTTTGCTGCAAATTTAATAAATTTCTCCATTGGGCCAAAAAAATGTTTCGGCTCGATGGGAATATTATGAGACCAAACTAATGCAATTCCTCTCGGCTGCAAAGTCAACACAGAATCTGGAGATAATTCCGTCAATTCCTGCAAGCCAGTTTAAATGTTGCCCAGGTGATCCTATCCACTGGTCGGCGGAAACAGCGAACAGAATCTACCAAGGATGGCTGCCCCGCATAGAACCCTACATCCAAGAGCAGCCTTTAAACTAATTACAGAAGAAGGCATCAGCCATGGAGAGAAAGTAGGACTGGGAACCGAAATAGTAAACTTGGTTCCTGATCTAAATTTAACTGAAGGTGAGAAAGATCTACTTAGGGGTGGTTTAACTTTCGTTCCCGACCCAGCCCCATTAAAACCTAAGCCCAAAATCTTAGATTTTGGGAGAGGTGCAGTGGTCATGGATGATCACATTTACATTAACGAAATGAACGGTGGTCCAGCAAGCCAACAATTTTTTAGGGCAACAGCATTGGCAGATAAATTTCGAAATTCAACAGGCTCAAAAGACCTCGTTGCCAATCCAACCGGGTGGTGTCCATCACCTCGGAAAGTTAAACCTGAAATTAATGAGATTTCTCAAAAAGTTAAAAAACAAGTAAGCCAAATCCCGGAATCATTTTTGAAAGACAAACAAAATTTGAACCAAATCGAAAGAAACGCCCTGAAGACGCTGAAAAACAACAAACAAATTATCATCAAGCCTTGTGACAAAGGATCTGCTACTGTTCTGATGTCTAAAGATAATTATATTAAAGAAGCTGAATGCCAATTAAATAACCAAAAATTTTACAAACCTTTGGAAGCACCGATTTGGCAAGAAAATTGTTCAATATTTAACGGAATTCTAAAAAGCTTGTTGGACAACGACTTCATTGAGAAAAAACATGTCGAGTATTTAATTGCAGAGAGGGATTCAAACAATCGTAAGTTTTACCTCTTACCTAAAACACATAAACCACTCAGCAGTTGGAGTGACGAATTTACCCCTCCTGGTCGACCGATTGTCAGCGACTGTGGCTCGGAATCTTACCACATTTCACAGTATATTGATTTTTTAGTTAAAACTAATTGCTTGCCGCCATCCGAGCTTCCTCAAAGACACTGAGGACTTTTTAATGAAAATTAGCAAATTGCAGGTTCCTTCCGACAGTCTCCTCATTACCCTAGACATTGAAAGTATGTATACTAATATTGGTATTGACGCTGGTCTAGAGGCAATAAAAAAATCATTCAAAAGGAACGATGACCCAAACAGACCATCGGAAGAAATCCTGCAATTGTTAGAATTATCATTGAAAGGTAACGACTTTGAATTTAACAATAAATTTTACCTCCAAATAAGTGGATGCAGTATGGGTAAAAAATTCAGTCCAAATTTTGCTAATATTTTTGTTGCAGAATGGGAAAGAGGTGCTCTTACTAAAGCAAGAAAACAGCCATTATGTTATCATAGGTTCCAAGACGACATTTTCATCATATGGCCCCATGGCCGTGATGACTTCAACGAATTCTTGGAAATCCTGAACAACCACGATGAATCCATTAAATTACAGCCCTGCATTTCAGAAAATACCTTTGACTTTCTGGATGTGGCTGTATTAAAGGGCCCTCAGTTCCGGCATAGCAACTTACTAGACACAAAAGTCTTTTTCAAACCGACCGATTCTCACCAACTTCTCCATAAAGCTTCTTACCACCCACCCAAACTATTCAATGGGTTGGTAAAATCTCAAATCATTCGATTCCATAGAAATTGTACGAACAGAAGCGACCTCAATCACGCATGTTCACTTCTTTTCAAAACACTTGTTAAACGCGGTTACTCAAAACGTCTTTTGCGCAAAATTAAATCTGATACAATCAGTGAGATAGAGACACCCATTCGGGACTCTGAACCAACGCACCCCACGGAAATTCGGCATAACTGCCCAGTTCTGGAAAATGGATCAGTAAATCTATGTCAGCGCAAAATTTGTTACATACATCGTATGAACTACATGAATACCGGTAAAATATTTTTTAGCGAACAAACCCGTATGTTTTACCAAGTTTGAAACAGCTTCAACTGTGATTCTGAAAACATTAATTATTTAATCACATGTAAATTATACCATATCCAATATGTCGGTCAGACGAAAAATCCTCTGCGCGTCAGAATGCAAAACCATTTATCATATATCCGTTTAGATTCAGGAAAGGCAGTCTCAGACCACTTTACCCTCCCGGGTCATGACATTAAGTCACATTTCAGTTTTCAACCCATTGAGCAAATCCCGTTTTTGGATGATGACGACACCACAACAGACAAACGACTTGGGCGTGAAAACTATTGGATTGGTAAGCTCAGGACCTATCTCCCATACGGACTCAATAGAGAGTACTCTGGGTTGCCAAATAAAATTATTTGTTTTCCTTTGATTTTTAATCGACACAATGTCGAAATTGCAAAAATTTTCAAAAACAACTTCAAAGAATTAAGCACAAAACTGCCAGAAGCCATTAACAAACGATGCATCATAGCTTATAAAAAAATCCCAGTCTTCGAAACATTCTTGTGAAAGCACTTTTGAGATGAGTTCATTTTGTCATAAAGTCATATAACTCTTCAAAAATATTAAAACAACATGGAATTCCATAGAAATAATTTACAACAGAGATCGATGTCCCGACCTGCGCCCGTGCTCCTTTGTTTTGAACCCAACGTGGTTTATCTCATCACTTGTAATCGCTGTCGAAAGCAGTATGTTGGTGAAACTCAGAATCCATTCCGTGAACGAGCAACACGCCACACACTGGATATAAAACACAATTTTGATACTCCAGTAGCAGAACATTTCAATCTTCCTGGCCATTCATTAGAAAATTTAGAAATTCACCCGATTGAGCAACCGCCTATTAAAGAGACCGAGTCGGAAACAGACGAGTACAGAAAACAAAGAGAAGCTTTCTGGATCGACTGTTTTCAAACACTATGGCCTGTGGGAATAAATAAGTCTAGAGGACAATTCGAAAAACAGTCCATCATTCCATTCATTCTAACTTATAACAGAAATAATGTTGAAATTTCTAAAATACTAAAAGAGGAATTTAATTTGGTGAATTCAAAATTGTCAGTTCCACTAAATCGTAGACCTATCATTGCCTATAGAAAAAAACAGAAGTCTGCGCAATCTCCTCGTTAGGTCAAACTTGAATCCACCGGGGAATAGAGAAAACTTCAGCTTTTGCCAGTCAGGTTGACCAGTTTCCTTTCTCTCTATCTTTAACTCTATATAAAAAACTTTTCCAGGAGGCCAGTCTGGCCCATTTAAAACAAAACAAAAAAATGTATAAAAAACAATAAAAAATGTTTCAGATTTTTGCAACCCAATGGGGACGCCGAATTCCTTTTTTACTTTGTCCAGTCGATGCAGTTCCCGGTCAAAAGCCTAGCTTTTTGACTGGGTACTGCATGGGCGGGAAGGGAGGGGCGGGTGGATTGGACATTTAGTCCTTCGGCGCGGCTCACTGGTCGCAAAATACCATTATTATTAAGTGGCATATAAAAAGTAAAAAATGTTTCTCAGTAAACATCTGTGCCAGTGCGTTTTCTCAGTTTAAAATACCTACCTACCTACCTACCTACCTACCTACCTACCTACCTACCTACCTACCTACCTATCGCTTCCTCTCCCTCTCTCTCACTTCCTCTCCTCTCTCTCTCTCTCTCTCTCTCTCTCTCTCTCTCTCTCTCTCTCTCTCTCTCTCTCTCTCCCCCCTCTCTCTCACCACATCATAGACGTTGAAGGCCTGGACATCGTTGAGAAGTTCTACCATATGACAACGTCTAGGTTTAGTGGCGTGGCAACATCTTCTGGTCAAGTCTTCATTGCCTACTTTTCGAAGTCAGAATTGGGCTGCTAGTGTTATTTCCTGTACCAAATAAATTATCCATTTTGTTTCAAATTACCAACAGTGACTAATTAGAAAAGCTTGTTCCAGTGAGGGTTTTGAAGCTACATTTCTGAAAACGAGAGGATGACCGATTGGATGTGATGCGAGGGGTTATTTATTTATTTATTTATTGGTGTTTAAGGTTGCATACGTATGCATAATGGCAAATCGTGACCATGACAGTTTTACGGGTGGAGGAAGCCGGATGAAGCCGGAGAACCACCGTGCATCGACGAGCAACTGTCAGCTCCTCAAAATTCTAACTTTGTTCAAGCTCCGCTCAAGCAGGGTTACAGCGGTTGAAGACATCGACTCACAGTACTCCTTAGTACACGGCGTCGTCGTGCCCCCGTGTAGGCAACTGGGGTAAGATGCCTTGCCCAATGACACAACGCGAGTCGTCCTCTACGGGAGTCGAACTCGGGACCTCTAACATAGAAGTTCAACAGCCTACCACTGAGCCACCGCACTCCCGATGCGAGAGGTGACCGACTGGATGTCATGTAAAGAGGTCCTGGAGTCGAACCTTGATCGGTGGAAGTTCTCAATGAGTCCAAACATTCCATGGCAGCATCACGTGTGGTATTTTATGCTGTCAATGCGTATACTCTCCTATTGGACAGAGATGTAAAATGGTTTTATTGCACGCCTATACTTTTATTTCCATGATATACACGCTTTTTCTGCAAAAAACAGAAGCAAACAATAAATGTTTCTTGTATTGTTCTTGAACAATATGGATCACGTGCGCGAAATATTCAACTATTTCTTTTTTTATGTTTTGGTTATTTTGGACAATAATTTGTGTGTTTAATATTTTTTTAGTAAACTGTAGGCGTGCAATAAATACAGAACAGCATTCGCGTTTGAACTGACATTTTTTACCACATTCGATCGATTTGGGCGAGGGATAATATCCCTTCGCCAAAATCGATTAATAATTTTTTAGTAAACTGTTGGCATGCAATAAATACAGAACAGCATACGCGTTCGAACTGTCATTTTTTTATAACACTCGGTCGATTTTGGCGGAGGGATAATATTGAACTCGAAGCCTTCGGCTTCACGTTCAATATTAATATTATCCAGGGACCGACCTGGGCATGCGCCAGTGCGTATTTGGTTCTGAAACATCAGGACCTGGCTCTTAAATCTCAGAAATAGGCTTCTCAGTTGGCGCGTAACTTCTCAGATCATATTTTGATATTCTATGGATAATCGAGAGAGACACTCTTACATGTATTATATATATGATTATCATTTATCATTGTTGTAGAGTGCTTAAGTTAATACTTCAAGTCTTAATTACCAAGCATTAATCTTCACTGTGGTTTCTGATCAAGTCTTGGCTGCCTAAATAGGCAGCCAAGACTTGATCAGAAACCACAGTGAACATTAATGTTTGCTATAGTGTACTAAATGAAAACGATGAGAGCTATTACATACTTGCAGTGTGTGTTACAAACAGCAGCGTGACTCCGTAAATTGAAATCTGGCGCATGAACTGAAAAAATAGGCTCCGAGGCTAGAGCGTATTTTAAATAGTCCTGATCGGTCCCTGATTATCCCACCGATCAAATCGATCTCGTGCTGTAAAAAATGATTGTTCGAACGCGAATGCCGTTCTGTCTATATCCTGTGTCCATAGAGAGAAATTATTTATTTATTTATTTATTTATTTATTTAATTATTTATTTATTGGTGTTTAAGGTCACATACTTATGCACAATGGCTAATCGTGACTGTGACAGTTTTACGGGTGGAGGAAGCCGGAGTACCCGGAGTGAACCACCGAGCATCGACGAGCAACTGTCAGCTCCTCAACATTCTAACTCTGTTCAGTTTGCGCTCAAGCAAGGTTACAGCGGTTGAAGACATGTGCACCATCGACGTGCTGTACGCCTTAGTACACGGCGTCATCGTGCCCCCCATAGAGAGAAATAAAGGGAGGCACACCCCGTAAAGGTAAAATATGAAGATACGGTATCCAAAAAGAGAAATGAGAGAGTGGATAAGTGCGCTGGTCTCTCTTTTCAGAAATGCTGGAATACATCCTCATTCGGAAAATACGCGGGGTGTCCAAACACTCTCTGGAACCATGCTGCGCGGGGTTGATGCGGTCACAGCGTATACTCTCTTATCGGGCGCAGACGTAAACTGGGTGTCCACTGTTCACTGAAAAAAAGAAAGCCACTCTTCGTGAATTCAAAATTATCGTCTGCAGTATTCGAGAAGATTGCGGCCAGGTATCAGCGATTACGGAGGGAACCCATACATACATGCGCTATTGAGACATGGAAAGGCATGGAAAGGCATTCATTGAGACATGGAAAGGCATTCATATAAGTGTCAAACTTGATCCCCAATCCTCATCAGTCTAATTAAAGGGAAAAATGTATGTAACAAAAGAAGCGGAGAAGGGATTTTTTTACATTTGAATCACTCTTTGAATAGGAAAATATTGACAGAAGCTTTGCGTGAAATAATAATTTTCATCAACCAATATTGTTATCGCTTAATATTACGTTCTCTGGAATAATAACAGAAGATTAATGACTCGCAATACTAGGTAAACCTCAACAGGTCACGTGGCACGTAGAGACGCGGGGAAAATGGGAAACTCGTTGCATTAGCCACCGCGACCCAACACGTCACACAGTTCAACAGACTCCCATTATTTATTGCTATTCTCTTTCGGTCGAAACAAAAGGAGCGGTCGCAACAGAAAGAACAGAGCACATTAATCTCTGTCTGACTCCTCATCACTTTAGACCTCCTGGTCTCGGTATAGGCCCAGGTAGATCAAAGGTGATAGGAAATCTTACAGAAACTAAGGTTCTTCTAAATTTGAGTCTTTAGAAATAGTGTCTGGGAACTTGGAAGTTATTTATCCTCCCAATTGAAAATTCTACAATTTTGCGTAGATAAATAGAGTGACATTTAGGCTTCATTCCGGACATTCTATATTTGGCAGGTAACAGATTAAAAGAGGATAAGCGAATAATAATAGATAAAACATGACTTTTTCGGGTAATACGGTTTATTGGCGTCCGTCCAGGAAAGATAGCAACCCTTCATATTTATTAGCGGCCCTCGTCTTGGGTCGCAAATAACATGTCGGGCTGCTGATTATTCGCTGAATTTGGGCACACAGCGATAGGCTGAATTTGGGGACACTGATCCCACCAAAGCGGCCACCGGGTACTGAAAGCTCTTGAATTACACCAAGGCCATTAAATATCATATTTGGTGGGTTGGAAAAACATTTAGGCTGAATTTACTTTTTGGCAAAGAGTCACCAAAAATGGGTCAATGTCATGAAATTCTGAAGTTGAAGAGATCTGCAGTCACCACATTCCAATAAGATATTATTGAACATCAAATTCTTAGAGAATTACGCCAACGTTCTATTTGTATTCGACAATAATAGACTATGCCTCGCAGATGACGTTTATATCACAAAAGGTCTTGACTTTTGTTGTATATTTCCTCCTTACGACTCTCATAATTTGGAGACATGACCTTATTGTGGACGCATCATTAAGCGGAGCGAGTTTGGACTAATCAAAGTATATGCGATGATGTCTCTATCACTGGGTGCGTGGTCCTCTTCCCCCTACACGCCCGCCAAAAAACAAATTTCTCAAGGAATCACAATCATTGAGTTACATTTTCGTGTCATTGGTCCGAATTCGAAGTCATTAAAACAGCTCTGCATTATCCTTAGGGGGGGGGGGGGAGGGGGTGTAACGGAAAAGAATTCGCCTGTGCAGAATATATTTCAGATTAAGCAGCCGTGTTAAAAAGCCTACTAAGCATGATGGGGATGACGTAATATGTTTTGAGAGTGTTCCGAAGAGTTTCTGTTATACAGAATAGTGTAGATACTTTGATCGCCGGGGTACGCTAGTTGTGTGACGACTATGGAAGATGAAGATAAGAATGAGTGACACAAAATGATACAAGTCTCTAATAAGTTAACTCTCTGTACATTGATTTCAAAGTACCGAAGTTTCAAGTAGCAATTTTTCCTATAATTCAACTGGGTAACCAATTAAATATTGTTTGACAGAGCTCGATGAGCTCTGTCAAACAAGATTGACTTGACTAATATCTCAGTTGCATTAAGGGAAAAATGTACAGCTTAAAATAATGAAAATTCAACATCAGTGTGTAATGGGTTAACCCTTTGAAACGGAGAGGTCGTTTTCCGGTCCCGGAATACGATACGTGATAATTCCATAAAGTAAGATGGCTTCTAAGTGAAGGTGTAGAGTAGACCAATCAGTATTTCGAAAATATTAATTGGTCTACCCCCAAATAATGAATATGAACTCTTCCAATTGCTGTCATTAAACTGACATGGAATATACCATCCGAGTTCAAAAGGTTAAACTCCTTCCCTCATTACTCAATTAGTGTTCACGCTTCCAATATTGCCAACTGCACTAAAAATTTTGATTTGGCACCAAAAAATCTTCGTTGTCAAAACTTTGAGCACCAAAAACGTCCTTTCACTTGTGACGGAAAGCCATTGCACCAGTGAAGAGCACGGTCGATGACGAAACAAAAAGAAATAAAAATATTTTATTATATGCTAGCTAGTGAATTATCGCAAATTATCTAACAGATATTTCTCGGTATCCATCGACTCGATGCATATCGAGAAATAATCCTCAGTAGCTACATAAATGACGTCACGCTTTGGCGCATGACGTCGCGTTGAACGTCGCCTTGAAGGAACGATCAGCAGAACGACGACGCATGACGTCGCTTTGAATGTCGTCTTGAAGGAACGATTAGCAGAGCTTTGTTATTGGAATTATCTCATGCTCATGGGACTGAAAGTATTTTCACGTCCACACTTATGAGGTAATTCCCAATATTCACTAAAATAGCGGAGATATCCTCTATTTATTACTTTTAGTAAAAGGAAATGGTCAGCTGGCAATAAAGACGGAAACAAAAACCGATTTTCACGATATATTGTTTGGGCAAACTTTCAACGTTAATTGTCAGTGAGTGGTGATGGGGTATTGTATTTTCCCCAGTTGAACATTGCGCGTTATCAACTTTACGAAGTGTCGCATTTAATTAGATAAATATTTCATTCCATCGTGAGTCACTCGCGTCGGTGTGAAGTATTTATCAAATTAAATGCTGCCTTTCGTAAATAAGAACCAAGTAATCACGAGAACTAAAACAAGCTAGATTCCAGCCAACTGTTTAGACGGTGCGTAATAATGGTCTAGTGGTTTAGGTGTTGGACTCCTGATTGCCAGGCGGGGTTGCCGAGGGTTCGAGTCCCGGCAGGGGATCAGACACAAACATTCTAAATTCCTCTAAAACATGATTGTGTCATTCGAAAAACAAACACAGACCCGTGCCAGTCCTCGTCTGAGGCCAACCACAGCATTTTCGTCGTACTGTAGACGACAATGCTGCTGCCGAAAGTTAAATGAACCAAGCAATCATGAGAACTTCATCTAAAAAGCTAGATTCCAGCCATCATTTTAGACGATGTGAAATGTTCTCCTGGTTTACGCGTTGGACTCCTGATTGCCAGGTGGAGTTGACGAGGGTTCGACCCCCTGGCAGGGGATCAGAAATCAGCATTCTAAATTCCCCTAAAACATGGCTGTGTGATCCGACAAACGCACACAGGCCCCGGCCAGTCTTCGCCTGAGGCCAGCCACAGCAATTTTGCCTTAGTGTAGCCAGTGCGTTCCACACTTTCGTGCTGCCGCCAAAAGGAAGATGATCCAAGTAATCATGAGCACTTCATCTAAAAAGCTAGATTCCAGCCATTGTTTTAGACGATGTGCAATGATCTAGTGGTTTAGGTGTTGGACTCCCGATTGACAGGCGGGGTTGCCGGGGGTTAGACTTCCAGCAGGAGATCAGAAACCAACATTCTAAATTCCTCTAAAACATGATCGTATCATTCGAAAACGGATGAAAGAAGCAGTTAAGTTCTCGTCTTCCATTAAGAGATCAAATGTTATAGTTGGGAAACACTAGAAATTGAAAGCAAAAAATGTTTATACATATTCAGTGTTTGGTAGGTTTTATACCATGGTTATCTATTCTACTATATAGGAAAAGCCTATGACATAAATTTTAGCTTTATACACCAACCGTGGTGAACCTGCCAGCAATGGGATTTCAATAGTTAAAATTTACACCTACAGTGAAACTACATCCAAGCTGACCTTTGGTGACGTCGACCTGAATGCGAACTTGTCTAAATTTATCGTACGTCGCCTCGTGGAGGGTGAAATGAAAGTGGCAATTATTTATTATGTTTTTAAATGAATTTACCCCTTAAAACACCAGTAAATTAACAAACATGCATTGTCTCATGTTAATGAAGCATCCATAACTCGAAATAGTATGTTATTATGTTATTAAAATGAAAAAGGGCTTTCTGTTTCTCTTTCGTTTCGGTGATAAAATTGACAGTGGAAGTATCTCCCACCGATGCTCATGTGAACAAAAACAAATTCGCACGTATGTATGGCTGCTGCTCAGTAAAATCGCGAAAAAAACAATAGCGACTCTTAATAATCTGACGTGGTATAAATAAAATATACCCAAAGCAGCTTGGCGTACCAAATGTTCACCACTCGTGGTGAACATTTGGTACACCAAGCTACTATGGGTATATTCTATATTTATATCATGATTACATATTCTTCTATATGTAAAAAGCCTATGACATAAATTTTAGCTTTACACACCAACCGTTGTAAACACGCCAGGTACGAGATTCCAATAGTTAAAATTTACACCTATACAGTGGAACCACATCCAAATTGACCTTTGGTGACCTCGACCTGAATTCAAACTTGTCTTAATTTATCGCTCGTCGCCTCGAGAAGAGTGAAATGAAATTATTTATTTCGTTTTTAAATGGGTTTACCTCATACGATACCAAAAATTAACAAACATGCGTTGCCTCATGTTAATAAAGCATCCATAATTTGAAATAGTATGTTATTAAAATGAATAATAACAGCGGAGATAAATTGCCAGCGAAGTTCCGCCCACCGGTGCTCATGTAAACAAAAACAGATTCGCACGTGTGTTCGTCTGCTGTTCAGTTAAATCGAGAAAAAATAATAGCCACTCTTAATAATCTGACGATCATGGTATAAATAAAATATACCCAAATTGCATGGTGTACCAAATGTTCACCCCTCGTAGTGAACATTTGGTACACCAACCTACTATGGGTATATTCTATATTTACAAGTTTAGCAGGTGAGGATATCACAAGGAGAAGGGATCGAACAAAAGCAAAGGACTTTTTATTTCAAAAAACTTTTATTTATTTTAAATATTTTGTCTCGTGCGACAGTGAACGATTTATAGATTTGAACCCTGTAGTATATGCTTGTGTCTTTGATGACGAAACAAAAAAATGCCATCTATTGAAGTGAGGTCCGCATATCTTAATAATGTTAGTGTGAAACAATGTACAAATTTGTCAACTACAAAAAAAAAACTTGTTTTATGTTGTTTAAAGTTTTAAGTTCAAGAAATTCAGGGACGTGAGAACCAAGGGGGTCAAAGGGTCAGGTACCAGAACTTTTTTAGAATTTTTTTAGATAGAGAGAGAGAGGAGAAAGAGCGCGCGAGAGAGAGAGAGAGAGAGAGAGAGAGAGAGAGAGAGAGAGCGTGTGCTGGGGGTAACTTCTTTACCAAATATTATTTTTGCACTATAACGCACTACTAAAAATTCAGTGCTGTGTGAGAGAGAATTAATTCACGACTCAACTGTAGTCACCGGAAACTTGTAGCTTTCTCTTCCTTGCACAAGTTATCTCCTCTTCAGCGCTTGGAGTAGAGAAACGTTCACTCTGTTGGCTCCATATTTGACCAAATGTGCTTAATAAAGAGCCAAAATGTTTATTTTTTCTATTTTTTCTCAGCAGAGAAGTGCCTTTTGCCCAAACGTAGCTTTGTGAATTATATTCCTACCCTGCCACTTCGAAGTGCCACCTATGCTATTGAGGTGTTTGCACACTATATGCGATGGGAGATGGGGGGGGGGGGGGGCGTTATCCCATTTTGTTAGTGTGATGCCTATTATATGCGCCTCGCTATACAATAAACACAACAAGAGCTGGACTGTCGTCCGATGCATACCCACCACGTGGTGTGCCGCCTAGTGTGGGCATACCTATGACCAACAAATATTATAGAAAATAATGAAAGTTATGAATATTCTCGGACGGACTCACATACGGACGGACGGACAGTGATCCAGTATACCCCCTCCCCCTCCATTTTCTTCGAAGGTGGGGGTATAACAATTTCCAACAATTTCTAAGTCAAAAGGTATGATAAATTGTTTGGTGTTTGGACGTTTTATGCAATTAGGCAGACGCCTTTGTCATAGGCAAACTGCATGCCATATTTCATTGAAATCTGAAAACCCATACCTGAGATACAGGCTGAACAGACAAATAATGTCTATTTCCTGCAATTCCTAAGTCAAAAGGGGGGATAACTCTAAAAAGGAGAATGTGAGAAATATCGTTGAATCCTTTTTTTAAAGCCTATACCATAAGCAGTGTTCACGGCAAATTTCATTGCAATGAAAACATTCGATACCCGAGATACAGGCTGAACAGACACAATTTGGCTCGGACGGACACAATTTCTAAGTGAACAAGTAATAAAAACAAGTAATCAAAAAATAATAACTAGTGTGGGCATACCAATGACTAACAAATATTATAGAGAATAATAATTTACTTAAGTTATGAAAGTTATGATATTCTCGGACAGACTCTCACACGGACGGTCGGACCCACGTTCGCATGGGCGCGCGGACGCATGTAATCCAGTATACCCCCATTTTCTTCGAAAGTGGGGGTATAAATACTAACTTGGATGAGACCAACGAGAGAACGGAAATATAAAAGAACTAATTATATATTTGACATTGAATTAAGTTCAGGTGAATCTTGTCTTTCGTCTTTGACAAATCGAAACAAAATTTTATCACACGACTGTTCTATGAAATCCCCGTCTACAGCAACATTAAACCATGCGGAAAATAAAAATGCGGAAATCGTTGACGGAATATTTTTAAATAGAAGCGAAATTTCGCTGGAATTTTCTACAAATCGTGCACCACAGTTACAATTTGAATCGCTAGCTATAGCTGAAAATAATAACACGGGCTCCCTTCGCAAATTTGGTTGGCGATGAAATGTGTTTTTTTTTTGTTGATAGTTCGTCCCTTGAGTTCCAATGTGTTCGATGTGCCAATTGGCACATCGAACACATTGGAACTCAGTGGACGAGTTGTCAAATGACTTGCTGAGTGTCCTTCTAATAATTACATTTAAGGACGTGAAGGCGTGTAATAAACACAGTGACACGCGTGTGTCGTTCTGTGTATGTCCTATACTTTAGCCACGTTGTCACGACCTTTCCAATAAGCCTTCGTGCCCGTGACGAGGATAACGAATAGGACTAGAGTGAGGGAAGCCACACCTATTTCGCAAAGTTGGCAAACACACATTGAGATCACTGCTGAAGGAACATGTCTCTGCTACGAAAATTTACTAAATGTGTGTACGTGCTAAGACACCATGTGCCCAAATTCACACAGGGGAAGTGCGCGTATGTGTACGATTATTGTGGAGTACTCTTAAACAGAGTGGTCTTCGTAGTATAAGGTTGCCCACAGGCTGGTACACCAGAAGTGCTGTTCTGCTGGATCACTATATGCTCAGAAAACACGTTGCACACGAACATATAATGATATTAGTGTATGATGTTGCCATAGCCATTTTGGAGTTCAATGTTGCGAATTGAGGGACACCACTGCTTAGTGAAACCACGGGAAGCACTGTTTATAAACCAACATTTTAGATATATAAACTTGTGGTCGCTTTGCGAGAAATACTACATTTTTCTTCTGCTAACTTCTCGTTCCATCACTGTTTGTCACGATTAGCACTTCTACGACCAATGGAAGTAACCTCCGCCTTCAGTTACTGCTACCAGACCTTTGATTCGTATTTCTATCAACACAATTTATTGATGCTTTCAAATCATTCCTTTAGTGCGACCGCATTGTTGTACCTGAGGGGCGAAATATGCTAGTGCCACTCATTCACTTACTCGTAAATTGTAACTGCATTGGTTGGAAAGACAATCCCATTCCGTGTTTGTTATGCTGCAATGCTTCAGATATTTTGAATGCAATTGGTGACACTTCTCTAATTTACCGGTAGTACACCTCATCTATCAATGGATGTAATTTGAGGCAAACTCACCGAGAAAGAATGTTATTGAGGCAATGAACGTCTTATGGCACAGTTATGATACAGTTCAATAATTTATAATGAAATAACACATGCTGAGATTGAGGATAAAAAGTAAAAAGCCAAGTAACATCCTGTTTAAACGTCCAATAGTGTGTCACTTAACACTGCATCAGAATAAAATTGAAAAGAATCAACTGTTTTCTTTTGATATTACTCATGTATTCTTAACCAGCGTGAATCTCTTATGCAGAATTAAACAAGCTATTAGAAGGCACTGACGCGAATAATCAAGACAAGACGAGACTATTTGAGATCCCTGTCAATTTCTCAACAGAAATAACGCATATATCTTTATTGGACACGCTCTTATCGAAACGTATTACACGAATCTCCGTGGGAAGTGAAGCAGTGCTTGTTTACTAGTTTAAACAGTTTCTGGTTTACTGGCAAAAAGAACCAGTCAACAAAGCCTGGGGTGGAAGTCCGCTAAATGTGTTAAACTGTACGTTATCTCCATGTTGCGGTTACGATTAGCCACAGCGCAGAAATATGTGACCTTAAACACCAATAAATAAATAAATAAATAAATAAATAAATAAATAAATAAATAAATAAATGTTTTACTTGAAAAACAATTAGCTTCATGTTAATTTCAATAAGAGCTGATTTCCACCTTTTCACTTATCTCCGTGGTTGATCGAGGCCATAAAAATAGTAAACATAATGAGAGATGCAAAGCGTCACCACAGCGATGCATTATATCGCTAATTTCTTCTTTTTGATGACTGGAGACGCATTTTAAAAAGGGAGTTACTTCACCAGTCATTGGAATTTCTATTTAAAATTAATGTCTGAAAACAAACACAATCTCCTAGATTCTAAGTGAGATCTGGGAAGAAGCAAGGGTAATCGCACCATGGTGAAAGTTAAACAAATCGTACAGAATATGAATTGAATTGTCCGACAAAATCATTAGTGAGGGCCCAGCTTCGTCGCCCAGCACCCCCTTCTCCTCTATCCCACCTCCTATCTATTGTAGGATGGCAACAGTTAATATGAATATCATATTCCTGTGGTGAGCTTTTTGTTTTGTTTTTTAAGACCTTAATTAAGTTACCTAGTCTTCTCTGACTCATATCGTCACGAAAATCGACTTTCGATAGTTATCTCCCCTGAAATTATTTGACGGGCGACGAAGGTCCAATGGACGAGCATGTTAGTTTTGAGAAAACACCTATACCATCAGCAGAAAATAAAGCGGAGTTTCTTTTGTTACTTTTAATAAACGAAAACAACAGACAACTCTCGGAGAGTGATTTATAATAATTTGCGAGTTTTTAACTCTTTGAGACTTTAATTATCCTGACGTTCAGACGTCACTGGGAATTCAGTTCCTTCAACGTTTTTCAAAATGTGATGCCAAGCGTCCGAAAGTACAAATAACAAGATATACTACTCAAAGTTTGCTAAGCACCAAATATTTGACACATCACTGTGAAATTTTCTTGTGACACATTTGCGATATTTTTGGTGGATTTGATTGAATAATGTATTGAGATGGTTCCCAGTGTTTATATTAGTGTTTATATTAGCTCTCTTGACATGCAGACGTTTCGAGACAGTCATGAAAAGCATGTACCCCTTGATTTTCATGATGTTTTCGTGTACTGTCTACACGTACATGACATGTGTAGGGTATTCAATCTTCACTTCAACACAAACCCTTGTGATTTAATGATTGAATATGGCAAATGCAAATGTAAGAAGACAATTGTCTGAAGCAGACATGTGGCGGACGGTAGGGATGATGGAGCAATGGGCTACCTATCCTCAGGTTGGTGAATCCCTTGGTGTGCACCATACGGTGATCACCAGAGCCCGGGCAAGACTTCAGCAGTATGACGGCATGGTGGTGGCAGAGACAGGGCAACATCTGCAGCTGCAGACCGTTTTTTGACCATTCAGGCCCATGGGAACCGCTTTGCCACAGCAACCCAGCTTTGCAGTGATCTTCAGAATGCATCCGGGGTAAATATTTCGACGCAGACTATCCGGGCAAGGTTGCACGAAGGTGGTCTCCGATCGAGAAGACCATGTATTCGCATTCAGCTGTCCCAGAACCACCGCCAGGCACGATAAGAATGGGCCATGAATCACGTTGGATGGACCACAGAAGATTGACCACCTGTCGATTTTACAGATAAGGTTCTGCCTAAACAACACAGATATGCGTTCCAGGGTATGGATAAGACCAGGAGAGCGATTCCATGCAGCCAACATTGCTGATCATGACCGCTATGATAGAGGGTCAACAATGGTCTGTGGCGGCATGAGCTGGGATGGAGGTACACTGTGTCCTTGGCCGTGGTACATTGACTGCACAGCGGTATATTGATGAGATACAGCATGCCCACGTCAGATTGAATGCAGGTGCAGTGGGTGATGGATTCATTCTGATGGACGATAATGCCCGTCCTTATGTTGCCCATGCTGTTCGGGAGTACCGACAGGGGGGGGGGGGGGGGATGAGTGTGTGGACTAGCCAGCAAGATCCCCTGACCTCAGTCCAATCGAACATGTCTGGAATGAGTTGCAGCTTACAATTTCAGTCCGTCCAGTCCAACCAAGAAGTATCCAGGAGCTTGGTGCCATGCTGGTCCAAGAATGGAACAACATCCCACAAAGGACCATCTCGAACCTGATTGGGAGCATGAGAAGGCGTTATCAAGCTGTAATTAACAATAATGGGTCTAATACTCGATATTGAACCCATATCAGTTCGCTCCAACAACTTTTTGGTAAATTTGAAAAATTTCCTCTTTTACCAGTAATATCCATTTCCCATGGTTATCGTATTCAAAAGCTAAAAAATAATGTCAAACACAAATAAAATCTTAATTTCTGTTCTTAAATCATTACAGATATAATTAAATAAAAATATATATACACTTTTCATAACAATATTTCAGCTAAAACGTAAAACAGGTAGTTAGATATACTTGATGCTCAGCAAACTTTGAAGAGTATATTTTCACATTGGTGATTCACTGGTGGTCTGAATTTGTTATTCAAAACTTGTTTTACTACAAATTATTGGAGTGTGCCCAGACACTCTCCAATAATTTGTAATAAAACAAATTTATCTGAACAAAATATTATTCGTGTTTGACTGAATATGAAATATAAGCAAGGAAAGTGTTGGCTTTTGCTCTAGTATCCTCATTTTTTGAAAGCCCTGATGGTGGCTTCTAGAACTCAGTCAGTTAAGACGTCTTGGCAGCAGGATTGTATTAGTATTTTAAGCTGAGATAACATTTGACACAGCGGTTATCACCGAGCATTGTTCGGGAGAAAATAGGAACTGAGGTTAAAACTTTAAAAAATCGAAAAATAATAACAAAACAAAGGACCACAAAGTATCAACGAACTGTTCGATTTCGTACGACGTAAAATAGTATCAAAGGGTTAACCTTCCCAGGAAAAACATAATACTTAATCATTGCCATCATTAATGCCTCATCAAACAAAAACTCCTCCCTTTCGCCCGGTAACGCAAATGTTAATGAATGATTACTTTCCACGAAAAGGTATCACGGAACTAAATATTTTCCCATAGGCGACCATTATGACGTTCTAGCAAAAAAAAAAAAAAATATGATCGTTTTACTTTAATTTTGGCATTAAAATATCTTTGTCAAGTATAACCCTGAACACAACTTTTTCTGACCCCAAAACAGGGGGTCATGCAAAAATAAGAGAGAAAAACTGGCACGAAGGGAAATACCGGTCACAGCCACATATTTTTCAGGGAATTCCAAACCAAAACACAACAAAAGTCAGTTGTATTCTTTAGGTCGAAAAGTTATCAAATCACCCTATTTAGTTATCTAGAATGTTCAACAATAATGCAAGATGTCAACAGAATGCTTCAAACGTTTATTGAAACAATATATTTCCCAAGGTTGCTTATTTTTAGAGACTGCATCATTTCAAGGTGGTTTATTTAGTTCAGTGATACCCAAAATCACCCTCACCCCTACCAAAGATACATTCTACCACTTTCACAAGATAAAAGAATCATTTCTGCATTAGAATTCAACTTTTGGCTTCTGCTAAGTCAAAAACATGGGAACTTGCTTTTTTAAGGAAAAGTGTCCAAACTTTGTCAAAAGGGCTAAAAATCTGGTATTGCCTCTAAAAGATTTTTCTGGCCTGTTACCTAATAAATTAGCTGAGAGGGATAAGAATTCACAGCTTTCTTTAAAAAACTACCCTGATCCCAAAATAAAACTAAAATCTGTTTGGAAAAAATGTGTCTCATTTAACCATACAGCAAGCAAAATAATGTCCCAACCCCCAAGGAAACAATATGAATGTCAATTTTGTTTCAAAAATTGGGCTTGCAGCTATATATTTCACCAACAAAAAGGACTTTGTCATTTTATCCTAACAGTCGATGATAAATTTTCTTCTTCCTACTGATGTGGTCAAATATAGCCCTAAATACACCCCCCCCCCCCCCCTCCTCCGGTATGCTCCTTTTCATAAAAACTATGATATAATTCATGAATTCATTGATATTGACACAAAACAAACCTGTTGTGATATTAAACTTCCATTTAATCACATTCTGGCTTTTGAAGACATTTCACATTGTGGTTTATGAATATTTTGCAAGGCTTGTAAAAAAATCCACAGTTTTCTCAGTTAACCCTTTACCTAACATGAAAAGCAGACGACACTGGCAAAAAAAAATTCTGAAGAACTAATTTTTTTCATTTTTTGTCTCAAAAACATGGGTTATGACCCCTCATTGGAACGAGCTCGACCAGCTCGTTCCAATGAGGGGTCATAACCTATGTTTTTGAGACAAAAAATGAAAAAAATAATGAAAATTAATTGGCGATTGTTGAGAATAACGCTGGCCGGTTTTGGCCGTTACGTTGGGTAAAGGGTTAATGCATTTAGAGTCATTAGAGTCATTGGTGTGGATCCGACAAAACATGAAGCAGTGATTTTTTCCATCAGAATGACCAGTACCTGCTACTGTGGTATCTCATAACAATGTTAAAATGCATAAAAACATCAAACATTGATTCTACAGTGCTAAGCTTGCGTTGCAACTACCCAAAAGTGCACTTTCACAACTTTTGTTTTAATCCCCACAGACACGCATTCTGACAAAAAAGTGAAATTGTAAAAATATGTTTCCAAAGAGAATGAATCAGACATTTGCTTCAAGAATATAGTGGTCTTTGATGTTTAATACATATGTGTGTGGCGGCGGGGTGGAGGGTGAAAGATAGTCAGCTGCCAATTATTGAAAATGTGGAGCCGGGCAAATGAAAAACAAAGAATTACATTGTCTGATGAAGAGACGGACAGAAAGACTTGCAGTCATACATTTAGGAAGTTTACATAAGAGTACTGAATGACGTACAATGAAAAATATAGTGAAAGAGCCGCGACAAAGTTGTCAAATAGAGAATCAGTGGACCACGCGTGCTGCAGTCCCAAAGTAAGTCATAAAAAGCTGAAATAGTTGATTTAAATTTAGCCTCTAAAACATTCTGTACCGTCTTTCCAAATGTTTATCATCAACAGAAGATTTAAGTGTAGGTGGGAGGGGATTTGGTTCAGGAGAGAGCAATATTTCACAACTGTCACTGTAAATTTGTTCTGCAACATGGGAACCATGACAACACTGGTACCAGACAACTATATTGGTAGCTATGCACAGATCCACTCATTCAGATTTTCACTTGTCACGTTATTATGTTATTTTTCCACTGTATCCCCCTCCCCTCGCCAAATTTGTCTTTCAAAATACTCTATTAATGGAGGAATTGTTTTCCAACATTTTAAAGAGCATAATATAGAAGAAAAAAAATTCAAAATACCAGTGAATAGAAGTGCAGTATAGGATTTTTGTTGTATTTGAATGGTGATTGTGGAGGGGGTTAAAAGAATAGAATCCCCCATGTCCCTAGTACTATGAGGGGAGACCGTGGGTTAAATATAATGTGTTAATTGGCTAAGATAGGCTGTTAGTTAGCAGTTGCCAGAGTTTATAGTGTACTCCTGAAGAGTACACTTGCTCAAGATGTGAATTTACTAACATTAACAGCCTTAGTTTTGGGAATATATAGACTTTATTGCTGACTGTGACAAAAATGTAACTTTTCAAAAACAATAAAACAGTTTTGCAAGGTGTTTGGTCCCCCAATAAACATTTAAACGTGAAATAATCGCCAAAAATAATATTTAAATCTGGTTTGGAAACCTCAAAAAATGTTTTCTATAGGTATCACAGAGCTAAATATTTTCCCATATGCGACCATTATAACGTTCAGGCGAAAAAAATATGATAGCATCACTTTAATTTTGGCATTCAAATATCGTTGTCAAATATTGCCCTTCATACAACTTGTTCTAACCCCAAAACAGGAGGCTATGCAACAAATAAGAGATAAAAACTGACTCGAAGGAAAATACTGGTCACGTGCACATATTTTTCACGGAATTCTATACAAAAACATACTAAAAGTCAATTGTATTTATTCGCCAAAAGTCCTCAAATCACCCCCTTTATTTATCTGGAGTATTCAACAATAATGCAAGATGTCAACAGAATGTTTCAAACGTTTATTGAAACAATATATTTTCCCAAGGCAGCTCATTTTTAGAGATTGTAACCTTTCAAGGTGGGTAACTCTAATTCAGTGAACGATTTCACTGTGAACAAAATGGCTGCGCCTAGAAACGCATAGGGGACAATTCTAGCTTGGTTTATATCGCCCGAGATCGGTGTCATATCAACCGAGGTTGAAGTCATATCATCTGAGGTTGATAATGGGCAATCAATTCTGGGAAAGAAAAAATCATATTTAATATATAATTCCCCATCCCGCCCCACGCCACTCGAGGGTAATAATATTCTCGATTAGAATCCGATATGGTCGTGACCTACCAACATCAACGGAAAGTGATTTCCAAGAAAAAGAATTATTTATTTGTTGGTATTTAAGGTCACATACTTATGCACAGTGGCTAATCGTGACCATGACAGTTTTACGGGAAGAGGAAGCCGGAGTACCCGGAGAAAACCACCGAACATCGACGAGCAACTGTCAGCTCGTCAACATTCTAACTCTGTTTAAG
This sequence comes from Pictodentalium vernedei, assembly GCA_031216915.1. Taxonomy (NCBI): domain Eukaryota; kingdom Metazoa; phylum Mollusca; class Scaphopoda; order Dentaliida; family Dentaliidae; genus Pictodentalium; species Pictodentalium vernedei. Next base: position 270,832,178 of record CM062290.1, read on the forward strand.
CTCCGTTCAAGGAGAGTTACAGCGGTTGAAGACATGTGCACCATCGGCGTGCAGTACGCCTTAGTACACGGCGCCATCGTGCCCCATGTAGGCATCCAGAATAAAGGGCCTTGCCGAAGGACACAACGCGGGTCGCCCCGGAAGGGGATCGAACTCGGGACCTCTAGCATAGAAGTCCAACAGTCTATTTTTGCAAGTGTCGTCTGCGTTTCAGGTTAGCTAAAGGGTTAATCACGAGGGTAAATATTATTCATATCGATACAAGTGGATTACTTGAACACCAACGAAAAAAGTCTCAACCTGTAACCCGCAAAATGACGTCAAGGCAATCCACCTTGTTCGGTGACGTTTGATGACGTGATTTACAGCTGTTACACTGTGACTGCAGTAACAGCATAACAGCTTTCACGCCATCAAACGTCATGGTCTTTACCGAAAGCCTAGCACGAAAACAAGAAACGCGGTATCAACTTTCCAATATCGACTCTATTTTGTTAGTTACTATTAACTAAAATATGCAGTGAATATTCAGTGTCGTGTTTATCATATACATATTGTTTTCACGTTGATATCAAACTATATTCTTTGAAAAGCAACTACGACTTCGAGAAGTCGAAAAACTGAATAGTATGAAGGAAAATGTTTGTTGTCCTTTCAAGTGGGAGAAGCTGATGCACGTTTCTGTTTGTGGCCAAAGGGCGATCCGACAGAGCGCGTGGAAAGAGAAGACCGGAAGTGAATATCCAGTTTCTCATCTATTGGATCGATGAACCCAAAATCCACTTTGCAATTATGTTTATGAGTATTTTGGTATTTTTGCTGGATATTTTTTTTCTTTTTACGAGGTTGTTTGGTCTGTAGTTTACTAATAATTTGGTTTTATGACTTTCCAAAGTGTGATTATTGGGATTTCCCGGTTTGATTATAAACGATAACTTCACAAGTGAATTATGCAATCAACAATTGTGTCATGTATCCGTGCGCGGAAACAAAGACGCTTTGCTGTGGGTGTAACTGGGACTTCATTGGGTTATTTTTGCTTTTTACCCTTTACCTAACATGAAAAGCAGACGATACGACGATACTTGCAAAAAAAATCTTGAATAACTATTATTTTAATTTTTTGTCTCAAAAACATAGGTTATGACCCCTCATTGGAACGAGCTCGACGAGATCATTCCAATGAGGGGGTCATAATCTATGTGTTTAGAGACAAAAAATGAAAATTAATTGGCGCGTTTTGAGAATAGCGCTGGGAGTTTTTGGTCGTCACGTTAGGTAGAGGGTTAAATAATATAATTATCGTTAATAATGAAAAGTAATAAACAGAGTAATCGCTTGACTGGACTGGTTACCTGAAATAATTCATTCGAGGGAAGGGACTATATTGTAAAACACTCGTGCGTATTAGCGCTCTCGTGTTTGTACAAAGTCCCTCACCTCTCATGGATTATTTCACGTAACCAGTCCAGTCAAGCGATTACTCTCTATATACCAACGCCGTCAGAAAACTTCAAGCTTTTCCGAATATTTTTATCACAAATCCATATCCTGTTTACCCGGTAACTAATCCCAAGTCATCCATAGCAAAAGTCTACCACGCATCGCTGGCATTCAGGAAGCTAATAAAGGTAGTGGCAGAAGGGTTCTGCGAAGTTTCGAAATTGGATTCGATTCAAAATCGTTCAATTACCAAGTGTCTCCTCTTGAACTCTTCCACTATCATCAGGTCTCCTGTACAGGAGACCTGGTGATAGCCGAAGAGTTTAAAGAGGTTCTTCTTTGGAAACGTTTTTCAATCCGTCCTTTAAAATTTCGTCTTTTTGACTTACTTGTCCAAACAGACGAGTCGCAATTGAATGTACTACTTAAGTGCAGACCGACAATATTTACGGTTGTAAGAATATGAAATATTTACCAATTGAAGGGCCGTCAAGTTCGATTCTATTCGGAATTCTCTCGACCTGATTCGATTCGATTCAGGATACCATTCGATTAGAAATTTTAGATTCGCTGGGCTCTGTTTCAAGGAAGCGATGAAAGTAGTGGCAATCAGTAATAATCATGTCGCGGCCGTAGTCAACCTAATCCCCTGATGGACCTTGTGGAAAGTAAATGAAGACAAAAAGAGTCTCAGGTGGCATTCAAATAAATGCATTGCTCAAACCCACTTGGGTGTTCAAGAGGATGAAAGTTAGTGGGAGACATCACAAATACAGAGCTCGACAGCCTGGCATATTATGTCCCAATATTCTTGAACTTTAGTATATATTATATATATCACACATGAGTTTCCTTTTCTCTGTTTGACCGAAATTTATTTATTTATTTATTTATTTATTTATTTATTTATTTATTTATTTATTTATTTATTTATTTATTTATTAAGGTTTAACCACACGTTAACAGCCAAGGTCATATCGTGTCGGTGACAGCTTTACGGGTGGAGGAAGCAGGAGTACCCGGAGAAAACCACCGAGCAACGACGAGCAGCTGCCAGGCTGCCAGCTCCCCAACATCGTAACTCCGCACTGCAGCACAGGCAGGGTTAGATTGTTTGAAGACATGCGCATCATCGATGTGCAGTACGCCTTAGCACACTGCGTCATCGAGCCCCCATGTGGACAATCCGAGTTAAGTGCCTTGCCCAAGGACACAACGCGGGAGTCCGAATCGATCGCTCAGACGGTCTCCCATCCAAGGACTAACCGGGCTCGGCGTTGCTTAACTTCGGTTAAGTTCCATTCTTCTCAACGGAACATGTCCGACCTCTTATCATCCAATTTCCGTCTGGTGCTTCCAGTCAAATCACAATTTGGTGCCATGAAACAGGACGCTATTCGGTCCACGTATATCTAAATTTATATGAGGGAACGATGTTACTGAGCTAAAGCATTTGTGTTGCGTATCGGACCTCAAAATACCGATCTGGTACCGGTCCAGGTTAGGGTCATGTTCTGAACCGGACCACACCTGTTGTACCGGTACACAAACGAACTGAGGCGGTCCGATCGATCCAGTCTAACATTGTCTGATGGGTATTGTAATAGTTCAAATTATTGCTAGTTCGGGACAAAACGGTCATTTAGTGTTTACCTTACAACACGCTTTCCTCACAGTCGTTCCAGATATGAGATGTCGGCCCATTACGAATGGAGATGTAAGTGGTACAATATATCGCCCCTTGGGTTCAATAAGGAGCCATCTGCAACGCTAAACCATTGCAGATGATGCCTTGTTGCACGCAATGTCAGCAAGAGGAGACGATATGAAATTCGTTTGTAACAAATCCATAATGCCTTATAGAATTTTGCAGTCACCCTCCTCCATCAAATACATATACGGATGCGCCAAAAATGCCCTCTGTTGATTAAAAAACGAAAACACTGTAATTGGAACGGTTCAGTGAGAATAAAACAGACCGTATACTCGGGAACCAGATCGTATGGTAGCGCTAGTTTTTTTTACCCGGACCACCGACTGCGGTGCGTTAAGGTCCGCATCACTGTGAAGCATGATCCAAAGATACCTTGCAATCTCTGTTATTATGTTGATGTGATAATATCGATTGCGAGTTATGGACTGAGTGAGATCAAATCACCGTTACGTACAGTACAGTCGCCGTGGACTGGTCGTAATCCACGCGTGAGCAGTGATGTCCACGCATGCGTTTCACAGATAATAAAATTATCATCACCAAAATTTTAATTAATGAAGAACAGGGTTGTACACGCTACTTCATTAATTAAATTTTTAATGATTATTCTATAATTAGAGTTTGCAATCTAATATTATTACGTCAGTGGAACCACCACCCACCCCGTGGAAAATGACCAGTCCACGGCGGTCTTTCTGTATATATAAGTACTGTATATATAAAGATCGCATCGGGATATTGGGATCATAATGCACCGTAATATAATCTTCTAGCTATCATTTTCATTGTTAACCCTTTACCTAACCTGAAAAGCAGACTACACTTGCAAAACAAATTCCTGAATAACTATTTTTTTCATTTTTTGTCTCAAAAACATAGGTTATGTCCCCTCGTTGGAACGAGCTCGACGAGCTCGTTCCAACGAGGGAATCATAACCTATGTTTTTTGAGACAAAAAATGATAAAATAATGAAAATTTAATTGGCGATTTTTGAGAATAGCGCTGTGCGGTTTTGGTCGTTACGTTTAGTAAAGGGTTAACCTGTACCTGAGAAGCGTTGACACCAGGACACCTAAGTCGAGTAGACTCGTGCGTGATGCTATACTGCACGAGCTCAAGTACTTACGGTCAGGATGATAATGAACTCGGAGAGACTACCACAGCCTAAAATATCTTAGAAATGTCTCGATAAAACTATACAAATATGGATATCATTAGAACACGGGTTCATCGAGCAGGTTCTAATGATATCCATATTTATGTGGTTTTGTTGAAAAATTGTGAGAATTTTTTCGAAAAATGTAAAATTTAATTTATTTTTTAAAAAAGGTTGTGCTAGGCAAAGGGTTAAAGCCGTTTCATTGTGCAGTGGTGGTCTAGCCGAGGGCACACTCTGTTCACACGCCAAATAAATTTTTTCCAACTTTCAAATTATTTCATGCATGTTAGCTTGATCGCATATTCTGTTTTTGTTTTCTTTATGATACGCGTTATCTCATTACACTCTTAACATTTACCAGTTTTCAGGCCGAATAGCCCCCCCCCCCCCCCCCCCCCTTCCCACAGCCGTAACCTCATTAGCGAGGGAATTTCCGTGGATTTAGCAGAACAACCCTTCGTAAAGGACTGTCATAGTTTTGTATGCAAATATATATGTATTTTGCTTGAATGAGTCAATGTGTGTTCTTGAAATAGTCTCGCGATAATTGTAGAAAACTTGTTTTAGCTTTTAGAAAGAGTCTCCAACATCTTTCAAGGCGATAAACGCCACTAAAACGATAAACTCTACGATTCGGACCAGGAGCCAATACCATAAAAACCTTTTGCAATTGTATTTTCTAGAATTTTCTTTTCTAGTTATGACTTTAAATGGGTTAAAATGAACCACTAGCATTTTCAAAGATCTGGCAATTTGCCAGTCGGTAAATTGCCATATCTTTTAAAATGCTAACGATTCATTTTACTCAGTTATATTAGAAGGTAGTAAATACAATTCTAGAGTAAAATACAATTGTAAAAGTTTTATAGTATTGGCTCCTGCAGGATTCGAACACAAGTTCCCTCTCTCCCCAAACCTATTGTTGACCTTCCCTCATACATATCATAATACAAAGGTCACTTCACTGTCAAAACTGTAGTCCACACAGTAAGTGCGTACGCTTATACTTCTCGGAATAGTTGTTTTCCTAACTGCAAATCATTTTCATTTTCATTATGATTCTTTGAGACCACCATGACATTCACAACGGCATTACCGATTGCGTGGCTAATTTCTAGGGCTGGTCCATTTCTCACACATCACCAAACTGACAACCGGTTGTCATGGTCGGAGCGGGGGAGGAAGGCACACCCTTCGCGCACCTCCTATTTTTGTAACTCATTTTTTACAAACGTTGAGACCATGGGACACGGTATTATCTGCGACAACATAAGGATTTCCAGTACCGGAGTGGGTATCCACCTATTAGCGAGGATTCACATGCACATAGTTATAGCTCCTACGAAGGTGCCACATGAGCGCCGCACTGACCTTCCATTTTCAAAAATTGTCTCCGGAGACATCACCAGACCCCGTCGATGAGAATGGGTCGCCCCATCTCATGTTCGCCACTTCGGCGCCGGCAATGCTTCGCATCACGACTCGTGATTACAATATGGCGACCAATTTCGGCCCCACCCCCTCACCAAATTCAGAATTCCGGATTCGCCATGCACTGGCTGTGACAGGAGGTCTTCCTCTGTTATCAAGTAATATTATTCTGCCAATCTGCACTGCTCGAAGTAACAGACAATTTTTGCCACGCTGCTACACCCCAGCACACCCATCCCTGCATGTTAGTATTTATGCCCCTTCCATTGGGTAGCATATATCACTCTCACAAACGTCAAATACAGAGTTCTCCCGAACTGCAGTGAACTGACCCAGTTTAATTTATTGCGGTCATGAATATTTTCATTCATGGTGAATAATTTCTTTTTATCGTTTACAATCCTATTAAATTCACATGATTTAGCCCCATATATGGCCATGTTCAAAAACCTATCACGCATGAGTTTCAACAATGCGTAAGTAAACACATTCGAAGTTGAGATCACCGGCGTCATGTTTGCGGTAAAATTTAACTTTTTCAGTGACGAATTTACAGAACCGGGTATAATTTTCAGCTATATTCAGAGAAAAGAGTCATTTTTATTCTACCGAACATCGCATTTGAAGCTCGTTCCTGCAAATCGATAAGAAACTTACACTGAGTGAATGCGCTTTTGTGCAGTCGACATCTGACCTGGGAAGAATAACATCAGCGTTACGGGTGAGCATTTTTCTAAACACTTGCATAAAAACCTTTCGGGTCATATAACCTGACCTACCTCACTGACAAAGCAGTTTATTAACAATTATATTCAGTCACGTTTTTAATTGTCCCTTGTGATTTCCAAAGTTATTCCCCGAAATTGACAAATAATTTTTATGAGTAATAAAAAGGCACGATTTTGATTGTGAGAAATCTTATAAATACCACTCAGACCATAGCACAATATCAGAACAAATATTTCGCTGTAAGGCAGGTAGAATACCAAAAAAGAGTATCATTTAGGTGGAAGATGGACAGGGCAACGTTTATTTTTTGCTTTAAGGTAAGGAAGGGATCGTAACGTATTTTACGTGTGGCAATATCAATGTGGGCGGAAGAGGTATCAAGTATAATGGTGGAGTTTAGTCGATAATCACCAAACAAAGAAATTATATTGGTGAATTCGAAAGCTTCTTTATCGTCTCTTGAGGGAGCGCGGTGGCTCAGTGATAGACTGTTGGACTTCTATGCTAGAGGTCCCGAGTTCGATCCCCGTCCAGGACCACCCGCGTTGTGTCCTTGGGCAAGGCACTTTATCCCGGCTGCCTACATGGGGGCACGATGACGCCGTGTACTAAGGCGTACTGCACGTCGATGGTACACATGTCTTCTTAGGGTACATCGGCTTCCTACACACGTAAAACTGTGACGGTGACGGTTAGCCATTGTGCATACTGAGTATGTGACCTTAAACACCAAAAAATAAATAAATAAATAAATCCAATCACGGGCGTAAACTCCGCTTTTTGATGAACAATAGAAGTTTCTAGTTATTCGAGATATGTTTCTGTAAGAGTGGCTCTCGAGTTGTGTTAGATAAATTATGGACACTCTTGGATGGAAATAGCGACATAAAATCGTGAAAGGTGGGGGTGGGGGGATTTCATACTTCTATATCTATGTCACTATGCATAGATAAACACTGACCAAAATTTATCTCATTGCCGCATTCCAGAGGCGGCGGAGCCAGAGGGGCACAGGGGTACGTGTCCTTCAGCTTTTTTCCACAGATATTTTTTACAGCTACACAATGTGTTAAAATGGGCGCGTCAGTGTGGGACGTGTCAATATACAGGCATTCCTGTAACTTTATTTGCAAATCTAAACAATATTTAGCCAAAGAATCCCACTTTCGGTCGCTTCGGTCCGTTTCTTCTACTTCAACTATCTTCCAGCCCGAAGGCTAGCCTTCGGGTTGGAAGGTGGTTGAAGTAGAAGTAGCGAGTCATGGTACATTTACCGATATACGATTGTAACCTTTCTCACACTGAGTCGAACCATGGTAGCATCTTAAATTTGTGCTCCTCCACTTTAATCGAGCCTCCGTCGCCCCTGTCGCATTCGACTAAATGCACTAAATGTAATAATCTACCTCATAAATTCGGTTCAGCCAACAGGGCAAATAGCAATGATTAGTTTGGTAGAGTTTATTGGAGTTCAAAATCATTTTCAGCAACTATGCACATATCGCGTCCGCTGAGCAAATATAAAGTGATATTTCACAAATCACACAACTGCGTGGCGTATGTAAGAGGACTCGCGTTTCGGACTTTGGTTACGGGTCATATTCACTCGGGCTTGCATTAAATGAAGATGCAAAGTAAAGAATATTATAGGATTTCTTTGTTTTACGCAGCTTTCTAAAGGTATTACTGCTTCAGAAATAATGTGTTTCATTTTAATAATTACTTCCAGCGTTAGATTCTCGAAATCAGTTGTAGGCAGGCCGAGTATAATTTTCCCTACACGCTGGATCCGATTCGAGCGTTGCGCTCGATGCGACGAAGTCCTAACAGTTTTCCCCTATCAGCTTGGACATTTCGACATTATAAGTTATTGTGGTGAAATGACGGCAACATGGTAGGAGGTTTACGTCTCGGAGTGTACGTTCAACATAGCATGTTGGACAGACGCTCCGGGCGGCCAAGTTATGTTGAACTTACGCTCCGAGCCTAAAACCTCACACCATGTTACCGTCAATTTATCACAAAAGCGTATAAATTCCAATAAGACCCTACTCAGGGCCCAAAACCCACATCGTGACATGAAATAGGCAATTTTCAACAATAACAAGTTTTGAAGAGAAACCTCTCGTGTACCCCGCGAAATCACTGGGCAAATAATCAACAAATCAGATAAATATCGAGGTCAATCTTAGTTCAAATCGTAAGCTGATTGGAGATAAAAAAAACTCCATTTCATTCGGAATATCGACTACTGCACGTATTTTCCGTGGTGACGTCGAACGGTAATAAATACTACTGGAGTCATAAACATAGAAAAAAAACACACAAACTCTCGTCCAATCAGAGGGCGAGAATTTTAAGCCTACAGGAACATAGTGTGATGCCTCTAATTTGAGCGTCCCCGTCAAATAACGACAACTCGGCATTAACCCTTTGAACACTAGTGGTATCTTCTATGCCAGTTCAATGGAAGTACTTGGAAGAGTCCATATTGATTATATGGCGATAAACCAATCAATATTTTCAACGTGCAGCCTCAGGGCTGCACGTTGAAAATATTGATTGGTCTACCCCACACATTTACTGAACAGCCATCCTATTTAATGACGTTATGACGTATCATGTTCCTGGTCGGAAAAGCGGCCGTTAGGGTTCAAAGGGTTAATTAGTACAAATGTTCAAACATATAATCACAGAATATAATAATAATGCACCACTAATCATTGTCATTCCAAAATAGGCATTACCGGATGACTTAAAATTATATAGTCATTGATTTACTGTTTCAGTTTGGATATTAGTTTTAGTGCAGTCAATGTCGCTACATGTATTTATTTATTGGTGTCCAAAGAAATTTTCAGCATCTATGGCCATATTATGAAGGCAACATATGTATGAAGTCTACCATTCCTTCATACCTATGTTGCTCACTTTAGAGGAATTCCTCCACCCCGGATGTTTACAAGTTCTACCCTACCGTTAAAATAGAACCCTAGAGGTTCTATTTTAACAGTAGAGCAGAATTTGTAAACAGTGGACATGTATTGTTCCGTCTGTTTCACAACCCGTGGTCCCCACAAGGAGCGGGGGACAATCCGTATTGTTAGTTCACAACATCATATTCAGACACCGCCGTAAGTCTCATCACTGGTTTGTGACCCACTGTAAAGTCAATGTTAAGTCATCCGGTAATGTCTATTTTAAAATGACAATGATTAGTGGTGCATTTTTTAAGTCGAAAACAATGCAGATTTGTATGCAAGCCTTTTCTGCCTCTCCACGCTACGTGACGGACTGGTTTTGTTTTCCACCTGTCAGTTATTTAAATTTTGAAACCCTTTTTAATATTTATTATATGATCTAACCCTTCTTGCGGTTATTAAGTCCATTCATTGAAAATGGTAATGCACGATCATGTATTAACAACAATTGCACAGGGAGAGTACTTTGATGTGTCTAGGTGACTTTTGTAGGGATTTTTTAAATCATAGATTTCCAAACACGGAGACTATGGGTTTTCACCGTTTAAAGTCTCTGGCAGGCTTATGTTAACACGTTCCTTTTTACTTTGAACCGGAAGCAAAAATACCCCATTCCATATTCCCTTAAGCAACTACTTTCATGAATAACCAACAAATGGTAATGCATGTTGCCATCATACTGGCTACTTCGCTTTCGATTAACAGGCTGACGGGGATAGTAGATAGTAAACACACCAATTTATTCAGGAAACCTAAACTTTGGGATTACGAAAGCCTTCTAACCCCACATCTGCCATATTCACCTAATGCATTATATGCTGAAATCGCAATACAAATGGTGGGTGTTTTCTGCTTTTCAAACCCATTGCTGGAGCTCGTAGCCGTGTTTCAGTGTAAGGCAGTGTTCTAACGAGTGACCGAAAGGCGGAAAGCCGCGCCTTGAAAGAAAACGTACAGTACGTGGAGAGTGGATTGTAACTAAATCACCCACGAAGTGGAGTTATCACCCAAAGTATCACTTTCAAATTCTGTACATATGGACAAAAGACACAAGCAATGTTTCAGCCAATGGACCTCAGGGTTCAACCCGGAGGTCCATTGGCTGAAACATTGCTTGTGTTTTTAACCCGGAGGTCCATTGGCTGGAACTTTGCTTGCCCTTGTTATGCTTTGCAACAAAATTGCAGCTATTGCTTGGGTAGAATCTCCACTCTACGGGTGATTTAGTGATAATACACTGTCCATGTACTGTATATGAAATGCTCAAAATGTTCACGTTTTCAAAAATTTATTACAAGAGCAGCAAGATAAGGAAGCGAATTTTTTATACCAACATCAGCAATAGTCGTAGTAAGAATAGTAGTAGTAGTAGTAGTTAGTATAGTAGTAGTAGTGGGAGAAGTTTTTTACAGTTCATAAGTTGTTTAAAAGTACAACACCCTTTATCTTTTTACCTTTTTACTTTTTTTATTTGTAGATTCTAGTGATAGCTGGAGTTGGCGCACATTATATAGCAGACCGTGGTAACGGTCATTTGAGACACGAACGTCCACACGGCAGACATGACAATGCATTTCATGAAGGTGAAAGTTCTAACGAATCCACTCAAAACAGCCGCGAAAGCAATGAAGGACAATCTTTTGAGGGTAGACATTCAATAGATGAGATCCTCAGCGATGCCTTCAAGAATGAGAATGGTAAATAATAAACATAATAACTCTTTGGACATCCGCTGCAAAGCAAAATGCCATTATTTATTTATTGGGGTTTAACGACACGTTTGACAGCCAAGGTCATATCATATCGGATCGTTTACGGGTGGAAGAAGCCGGAGTACCCGAAGAGAACCATTGAGCAATGGTGAGCAACTGTCTGACTCACCAACGTATTAACTCTACACAATAAGGCTTAGCATTGGTTGAAGACAGTACACCATCGACGTGCAGCACGTTTTAGTACACAGCGCCACTGTGCTCCCACGTAGGCAACCGGTATTAGGTGTCTTACCAAGAACACAACGCAGTTACCCCTGGCGGTGATTTGAAGTCCAATTTCGTAACCACTGAGCCACCACACGTCCTCAGAATACCATTAGAGACTATGTTTGACAGTATCACAACACTAATCTAAGAAATATCATTAACTATGCCAACTATACGAGTAACAACTCAGTCCATGGTCACTGTTAACCGACCGTTCTCAGAAAGTAGCCGTTTTGAGTGTTGATTAGTCATGGTATCATTTTAATGTGTCACTGGAACACTAAAACAGGGGAAACTCCATTAAACGATGTATTTAGGCAGGATCGTAAACCTTTGGGATAGGGTGCCAACGCCCCCCCCCCCCCCCACCCACCCACAGTAAGTAGAAAAAGTTTATATACATATATAAACGCAGCGTTTCAGATCAAAATATATTTATTATGTTACTCTCTGTAATTTGAACAATTTTCGATGTTTTCTCCACACATATATATATAGAGGATATTCACGAAAATTTGATGAATACCGAAAATATCTCGTGAGTGGCTACAAAGAAATATGAGGATCTTCACGAGCGACGCAGTCGCGAGTGAAGATCCTCATATTTCTTGTAGCCACGAACGAGATATTTTCGGTATTCATCAAATTTTCGTGAATTTTCTTTTTATTTAATGCTCTACGACTACAAACTCTCCAATTTGTGGCCTTTATTTGCCATTAAGGCGCAAAATTTATGTGCCGAACCGGCGTCCATACAAAAATTACAACAACCAAACTCCAACCATTGGAATGTGTGAATATCCGCACAAAAAGTAGTCCCGTCTTATTTCTCCCCTAACTTTACGATTTACCAAGGCTGGCGAATTGAAATAATCGCAATGTGTTTCGAAGAAATAGAACAATAACAAAAAACACCACTTTCTTATTTTCAATAACAAGACACGTCATTTTATTTTTTTTGAACTCAATGCACTGAAGACGTGTGAAGTTGAACTGAAGAAATTTGAAAGTGATTTCGGCTTTTCGCTGGAAGGTGAATGAGAAAGTCAAACTTTGAAACCGCTGATTTAATGAATTGATTTAGTCACTGTCACTATCAATTATTCGAATTCGTTTGTATTTGGGACTCTGGAATTCATTACTGATGTGCTGACTCTGTGATGATTGCATGTAAATGTTTATCGGCCCATTGAACGTGCTGCCACTGAACATCGAAGACAGTGGAAATGAACCTACGATGAAATATCGATTTCTAAATATCATTTTGATATTTCGTTTTGCCGACCGACAGGGGAATATGACTTAATTTTTCAGCGTGAATTGATGCCTGAACATTAAATAAATATATATACGTATGAACACACAAGAAATTGGAGAAACGTGTGGTGAAAATAAAGAAAATTGTTCAAATGGCAAAGAGTAACATAATAAATATATTTTGATCTGAAACGCTGCGTTTATATATGTATATAAACTTATATATGTGTGTATAAACTCATACATGCCCACATCTGCAGTGGGTGATTGGTAGTTTGGTTGCATGTGATTGCGTTTCAGAAAATTGAAAGCGAATGTCTTCAGTTTTCTGATATGTCTAGCTCGGATCGGTTCGTGTTTCTTTTGAAAAACGAAATACCATCATTATGCAATGTTATCTGTGATATGATCTGGCAGTTCTTTAAACAACGGGAATTATTGTACAGTAAATAAATAATACAGTGAAAATGTCTTGATAGAATGTTTTTGAATGTGAATATTTGGATTACATTATTCATCATATATATAATACTATGATTTTGTATTTTTGCAATCTGCCTTGTTTTTGGTGTATTTGCTAAATAAATAATCTAATCTAATCTAATCTAATCTGTGAATCGGATAAGCCCATTGATCTCTATGCATCTGTATTACTGGATCGTCACCGAAAAGCATAGCAGCTCAAATTACCCCCAAGATGGCATCAAGTCAATCAACGCAATAACTCCTCCCAATCCGTGGCTTTTGATGAAGTGAACTGAACGCTGTTACGCCACAACGTGACAGCTTTCACTTCATCTAATATTATGGTGTTTACCTTACTCAAAAACTGATACACTGTATCAATTTTCTATTTCGCACTTGTATTTGGTCAATACTGATTCAAAATATGTTGTAAATATGTTAATTGCATTGCCCAGAAAATATGCACATCAACATATTAATTTTTCGCAGACATAAAAGTATGTTCTTTAAAACGCGATCCTAGATTGCGCGGCGTTCTGGAAACGTAACACCGAGAAATTCTGTGTAATATTGTTTATTTATTGCAACTCCCCACCCCCCCCCCCCCCCCACACCCCTACACATAAACATTCTAAGATGGCGGCAATGGATACATATATATTTCTATATGAGACCATTGAGCGTTCCAGCAATCCAGTTGTGTAGAGATCAGTGAACCAGCCCAAGAAAATTAGCCATTAGGCAATGGGGTGGAAAATGGGGTATTCGGACACGATTATTACCACATCATTGCTGATTGTTGTTTCTAATGACGGTGATTGTGGACTAATTTCCGGAACAGCTCGTCGAGACGCATGTACACAAGGACTCTCGAAAATTTTCCAGCAAGTACAGTGCTTACAAAAAATATCTACCAAATCTCAAGCACCCCATAACTTCCCTCCCTTTGAACTCTTGATGACCCTGACTTTTATCTAACTAAGTGATGTGCCTGTAAGTTATTCCATCACAAGTTCCAATATGTTAATATATAACGAAAACTGTGAGAATATTGTAGACTGAGTTATTTCAGTTAAATTTACAACACCACTCTGAAAATTATAAGATGTTATGTGAAACTTTTGAAAAACTCATTTACAGTACGTGGAAATTGGATTGTAACTAAAACACCCGCGGAGTGGAGTTATCACCCAAACTGTAACTTTAAAATTTTGTACATATCGACAAAGAAATACAAGCAATGTTTCAGCCAATGGACCTCCGGGTATACCCGGAGGTCCATTGGCTGAAACTTTGCTTGCGCTTGTTATGCCTTGCAACAAATTAGAAATTATTGCTTGGGTGGAATCTCCACTCTGTGGGTGATTTAGTAAGAATACACTCTCCACGTACTGTAAAATGCGGGTTTGTACTAAGTATTCTTATCAAACAATAACTTCTACATTTTCCAGCCACTGAGAAATTCGGCGAAGATTTTGAGTCAGAAAAGGGAGCCAAGAGAATAGAATTGGACATCATACTCACCGCAGAGCAGCTAGCCTTACTCTATCCACAGTAAGTTAAAGCAATTTCTTTCTCTATGTAGATTTTAACTTCATAGTACAGAGGCGGACTGGCCGTATGGTGCACCGGGACAATTTCCGGTGCCCCCCCCCCCCCCCCCCAATAGGGGGGTCCCCTTTGGGGCCCGAAAATTGAGGTAGCCCAACACGTGTTGGTGCATGGAATTTTTGTAAAAATGACCAACAGGCGAAATGGATCTGATTGCATAGACTGCCGATACACCGAAATGCTCTCTATGTGGACTACCATGGGCGGGTAATTTTGACACATTCCGATATACCAGCTGTCTAGTCTGCATTTGATCGTTCAGATGCAAGGAAACAGTATTCTGTCAGTTTGAAAAATCAAAATTTTCTCCCATTGAGTCGAACTGTGGTCCGCTAGATGGGTCCAATCCACCTCCCTCCCCTCTCTCTCCACCCCATGCTGTCATTTTTTCGAATGAGCGACTAAGATGATATAAATATGCCATCGAAATGCCCTCTATGTTGACTGCAACTGATCGCTCAGATGCAGGGAAGCAGCGTTCTTTCAGTTCTAAAAAGCAAAAGTTTCTCCGGATCACAGGGTGTATTTCCCGGTATCTTCTTGGCCCAGTCTGTCCCTATCTTAGTATATTTCAGGAGAAAAGTGTTGTGGTTGGGTCTGAGTTGATTTTAAATAGAGAGTATAAAGATAGTCTACACCATCAGAACCATAATCCTATGCTGCCACATTAACTCTAAGTCATTAACCCTTTACCTAACATAACGGCCAAAACCGACCAGCGCTATTCACAACAATCGCCAATTAATTTTTATTATTTTTTAATTTTTTGTCTCAAAAACATAGGTAATGACCCCTCTATGGAACGAGCTCGCCCAATGAGGGGTCATAACCTATGTTTTTGAGACAGAATATGAAAAATTACTTATTCAAGAATTTTGTTTCCAAGTGTCGTCTGCTTTTCGTGTTAGGTAAAGGGTTAAAACAAGAAATATCTGGCGATATGTTAAGGACAATCTGACGTTTGTTTTATTTGCTTGGAAGTAGTTTCAGAACCATCCTCATCCACAGGGTCCACAGCTGCCATTGGTTCTGTCTATAACAATGTCAACTGGGTGGTGAAGTATACACAAATTAGTATCAGGTTAGTTGGCATCATCTATTGGAAAGCACACTGTCAACAAAACTGTGAGGTTAATGAACTAATTCAATCGTATGACTTAATATTATCGAAAACTGACATTTTTTTAATTTATTTTTTGCAGAGGACGAACGAAACGAAACGCCATCAGAAATGTGAACCAGTTGTGGCCAGGCAAAACGTTAGTCTATAGCATTCTTCCGGAGTTTTTCAGTAAGTGAATACCACTCGTAATAATTCTGTGCATAAAAATCCGACATTTCTCGTCGTTAGATTTAACATGCCATTTTAAAAGAATCTTCACAAATGTCATCCCGTTCAGAACATAAGTAAATATTATAAGTTATTGTGATGAATTGACGACAGTAGCATGATCTGGGGTTTACGGCTCGGAGCTTATGTTCAACCGAGACGCGAACATATGCTCCGAGCCGCCAACCCAAGACCATGTTACTGTCAGCTCATTACAAAAACGTATATGTTCCAATAAGACACTACCAATAGCCCAAAATCAACATTGTGAAACACGAGAGGATTATTTACTAAACTTGTGATCGTTAAAAGTTGCCTTGTTCAAGGCAACCTTTAACGATCACAGGTTTAGTAAATAAACCCCTCGTGTACCCCACCACTATATAAATAATCAATAAACCAGATAAACTCATTCCATCTCAGTTCAAATCGTAAATCGGTTTGCAATTAAAACAACACTTCATCCGGAACACCCTTTGCTGCAAGTGTGAAAAATCCAGAGAGCGGCTTGCTAGTCACTCCGTTGATGAACCAATTACGAAACGGGCGACGTCATCTCAAATATTTTGCGAGGTGACGGCAGACGGTAGCATTTGTCACTGGAGCCGTAAACATAAAATAAACTATGCCAACTCTCATCCAATCAGAGGACGAGGATTTTACTCTTATTGGAACATAATTTAATTGTTTGAGCCCTGTGTTCGATTCTGTAACTTGACAGTTCCTCTACTCTCAAATCAGTTGGGTAAAAACTCTATCGCATTTGGGTTCATATTCACTCGACTCTGTTGATTTGGGCTCATTTTAACCCAACTGATTTTAGAGTGCGTGTGTTAGACTGCCATGGTTAGAAAATATTGGAATACGACACACTATTGGAAAGGACTTCCTGGGCCCTTTGCAATAGTATAAACATTACAACATAATTCTGGATTTGATCGAACGAACGCTACAGATTATGACATCTGGTATTCTTGGTCTACCATATATGCAACGAATCTATAATGTATGTAAAAATGCTCACAGACTCCAGTTCATTTTCAAATCCCTAAAAAAATATAAATTTTGAATATTATCTCAGATTTAAAAAAATGGTTCACTGCGCAACCTCATTCGATAATAATCGCCGTTTCTGTCAAGTCAGTTCCCAGCCTCTCCGTCATCACTCATCACATATTCCGCAACATCATCTCTGTGGGCGCATGAGAAACGGGCGTCGCTTGAATTATTGAATTCGGGAGAAAAAAATGCCATCGGGTATCTACATTCGTCCGTAAAATATCGGAATGGTTAAAAGACAGTCAGCAAACTCGTTAGGAATGGTCCTGCAGTGTAGTGCAGAGAGTATAAAAAAAACTTTCCTCAATGGCCCTTACTTTGTGTTAAAAACTGGCCTTCTTTACTCTTGTAATTATTTTCAGTTCGAGTGCAGCAGTCGCATGGCACACATGTAGTTTTTAATTGTATTCTACCTTTTACCCCTTTGAACCTTGATGGTATCTTCCATATCAGTTCAATGACAGTAACTGGCAGAGTCCATATTCATTATTTAGGGGCAAACCAATTAATATTTTCAACGTGCAGCCTTGTGGCTGCACGTTGAAAATATTAATTGGTCTACCCAACATATGCACTTAGCATCCGTCCTATTTAATTCTTATGACGTATCATGTTCCTGCACGAAAAAGCGGCCGTTCGGGTTCGAAGGGTTAAAAAGAGTAAAGAAAAGCGTGACATATGTCCCCAAGGGCAGCTTGACAAGTTCAGTGTGAAGCTGAGTCTTTGCAATATGGGATCCGGATACTTGTTGACAGGAACCTTCCGCTTTCCATCTTCAGTATGTCACAAAGAAATGAGACATATCGGTGAAGGCATTCGTGAGTTAGTTGATGGAAACCACAACCAAGATGGCCGCCGTGGCAGCTATATTGGGTGTCGAATCAGGATAATTATCGAAAGGAACCTTCCATTACCTACCCAAAGCACTTCACCACGAAATGAAAATGATCAGTGAAGGCATTCTTGAGTTACAACTGTCTACTGACTCAGAAAGTCCGAGAGGAGCTATTGTTCTGATTATCCTTAATTAAAATTTGTCGTATATGCCTAACGAAATCAATTGGATTCATGAATTGAAAACGCTCGAACCATTTCGCCTGAACAGGAAGGACTTTTAATTAAGTGGCCTATGATCATTATTGAGTTAAATGATGAAAGTCAAAACCACGACGACTACCATGGCGGACGGACGGTGGACGGACGGTCATGGTGTCGACATAATGCCCACTCAATAGAAATTGGGGGCATAAAAGGTTTTTATCTCTCTTCGCAAGTGTCAGATAAAATATGGTGTGAGCTATATCCCTTCACACAATGCTTTCTATTTTAGTTTAAAGACCTGAACAACGACCCGCGTTGTGTCCTTGGGCAAGGCACGTTATCCCGGTTGCCTCCATGGGGGCACGATGACGTCGTGTACTAAGGCGTACTGCACGTCGATGGTACACATGTCTTCAACCGCTGTAACCCTGCTTGAGCGGAGCTCGAACAGAGTCAGACTGTTGTGGAGCTAACAGTTGCTCGTCGATGCTCGGTGATTCTCTACGGGTACGCCGATGTGACAGGAATGATAGTCCGTAGGAAAATTAGTCCCTCTGGACTATTATTCCGCGGAATTATAGTCCTAGGTCTAACATTCCTAGGAATAGTAGTCCGCCGGACTACTATTCCTAGGAATGTTAGACCTAGGACTATAATTCCGCGGAATAATAGTCCAGAGGGACTAACGTTCCTACGGACTATCATTTCTGTCACACCGGCTTCCTCCAACCGTAAAACTGTCGCGGTCACGATTAGCCATTGGGCATAAATATGCGACCTTAAACACCAATAAATAAATAAAGACCTGAACAAAAAGTCATTTTAATGAAATGTACAAAATGAGTGGGAGGGGGCGAACATATTGGGGTAGGGTGGGGTGGGGTGGGATGGAGTGGAGTGGAGTGGAGTGGAGCCGGATCTGGTCTGGTCTCTCGGATCGGATGGGTAAGGGTGAAGTGGTGTGGGGTAGGGTTGGTGCTGTGGGGGTAGGTGGTATAGAGTGTGGTAGGGTTGGACATGGGGGTGGCTTTTCCCGTGAAAAATTAATTTCAAAAGAAATAAGCGAAAATACTTTAGATCATAGTATGCAATCCGATGGTCCATGAGATGACAAACTGGTCGTACTGCCTACGAACAAGAGTTGTAAGTAACTAACGGGTAGAAAATCGCTCTCATCATGATTTAGTACGAAACCATTTTCAACGAATTGTATCTAAGTAGTAGAGAATCCAAAAGTTTAGGTGGTTTTAACCATTTACCTAACACGAAAAGCAGACGACACTTGCAAAAAAAATTCTTGAATAACTAATTTTTTCATTTTTTGTCTCAAAAACATAGGTTATGACCCCTCATTGGAACGAGCTCGACGAGGGGTCATAACCTATGTTTTTGAGACAAAAAATGAAAAAAATAATGAGAATTAATTGGCGATTTTAGAGAATAGAGCTGATCGGGTTTGGCCGTTACGCTGGTAAAGGGTTAACCCAAGTCAATAAAAATAAAGAGCATGCGAATGGTGAAAGAGTAAGGTTATGAAGTACACATTATAATATCACGTCATGTAAATTCTGAAAATAATTTGACAAAAAAATCTCCAATATACACGCCTTTCATTTTCAGCACAAGAGGAGACCGACATTATACTTGCTGCAATGGCGAAGTGGAGTGAATACACCTGTCTTAATTTCAGAGAGAAAACGAGCGATGACGCAGATTATGTTAAGATATATAATGGAACTGGCGGGTAAGTAAAGTTATACTATTACCATTTTAGCTGGCGTCCTCAAATATATTAACCCTTTACCTAACATGAAAAGCAGACGACACTTGAAAAAAAAATTCTTGAATAACTAATTTTTTTCATTTTTTGTCTCAAAAACATAGGTTATGACCCCTCGTTGGAACGAGCTCGAAGAGCTCGTTCCAACGAGGGGTCATAACCTATGTTTTTGAGACAAAAAATGAAAAAATAATAAAAATTCATTGGCGATTTTTGAGAATAGCGCTGGCCGGTTTTGGCCGTTACGTTGGGTAAAGGGTTAACGGAGTCCAGTATGACAGTTAAACACTAATGCTCAACAGAATCAATCACCTGATGTGTCGGGTCGTTAATCGATTAACAATGTCAACAACAGGCAGACACGTCACGTGACTTTGACAAACAGGGATAAATAATTTAATATTATTACCACTCAATCTATAAGTTACTAGTCGATTAACATAAGTTTGGAGGCCCGTTAAAACTCCATAATTTCAGTGACGTCATTCGACGGAGCCGGGCCGCGAGCGATAATGGTATAAATAGCCATTAGCGGCCCGCGGCCCGGCTATTTTTAGATTCCATGGTCTAATGAATTACTCCCATTCGGATGACGTCCCTTTGTATTTCTGAACTGAAGTCGAATGTACGATCGAAACAGACATATCGAACCGACTTTAGTGATTATTTCTGTGCTGAAATGAAGCACTATCAGATGGAATCAAGTTTCATTGCACTGTGAATCGGTCGCACTGTAAGTATACTGATAAAATCATCGTTCGTTCGTTACAACGGCCTGGTAATAATAGTAATAACATGATTGTTGTCAGGCATCATGATTCATTAGCGGGTCTGCAGCAATGATGAACAGCCCTTAGGCTTATTAACGGCCCTCGACTTCGGCTCGGGCCTTTAATAAACCCTCGGGCTGTTCATCATTGCTGCAGGGCCGCTAATGAACCATAATGCCCTCCAAAATCATGTTATTGTTATATTGTTTCAACTTCAGATATTTTTGCTATTCCTCGTCAGCTCTTTCTATCCTTTGGACTTTTCTTAGCACTAACAGTGGTTATATGCAGTACAGTCGCTGTGGACTGCTGGTAATTCACGCGTGGGCAGTGGTGTCCACGCATGTGTTCAACAGGTAATAAAAGTCATCATCGGCAAAATTGTAATTTATGAAGTACCGGGTTGTACCCGATGCTTCATTAACCCTTTACCTAACATGAAAAGCAGACGACACTTGCAAAAAAAATTCTTGAATAACTAATTTTTTTCATTTTTTGTCTCAAAAACATAGGTTATGACCCCTCGTTGGAACGAGCTCGACGAGCTCGTTCCAACGAGGGGTCATAACCTATGTTTTTGAGACAAAAAATGAAAATATTTTGAAAATTAATTGACGATTTTTGAGAATAGCGCTGGCCGGTTTTGGTCGTTACGTTGAGTAAAGGGTTAATTAAATTTTGGATGATTATTCCTGTAATTAATGTTTGCAGTCTAATATTATTGCGTCCGTGAAAATACTGCCCATCCCGTGGAAAGTGACCTGTCCACGGCGGCCGTACTGGAGTAATAACATGACTTTGTCAGGCATTAAGATTAATAAACAGCAACGCATTCTAAAATCCTCCTATTGTTATATTAGTTCTCGAGTCGAAATGCAAAGGAAATCAAAGTTTATTTGAAAACAGTATTCTGTCTTTGCCTTGAATTGAACAGAAGTATGTCCTATGGGTTCAACTCGACGCGAACCTGGTAGGGCTGTCTTGAAAGACGTCCAAACGTGCGTATAATATCTTCTTTAACAACATAGCCTGCGCTACATAGCCTTTTGAGATTTTCGTCGTATTATTCCATCGCACTGCCTCGCGGAGCAATGAAATCACAAGGATGGACCACATTGCTTAACCTGTTCACTCCACTAAGTATAATATACAGTGGAGCCCACTTAATTGGATATCTCTTAATTGTATATCCCTGTTAACTGAATATAATTTTCAAACACAAAACCATTTACCATACCTTCAGTACAAATTTGATCTGTTAATTGCATATGGGTTGTAGAGTAAACTCCTGTTAATTGTATATAAATGTTTGTAATATGTCGAAAAAAATTGCTGTGACACGCACCAAATTCCCCTTATTTATCAACCTTTTTGGCCTCATACATCCAATACAGACATTTATTCTATTATATCTTGTTTGACAGAGCTCTATGAGCTCTGTCAAACAAGATATAATAGAATAAATGCTCAGTTTACCTCCAGAACACAGGAAACTGACCAAATCCCTGTTAATTGTATACTCCTGTTAATTGAATAATTTTCACTGGCAAAATGGATATTCAATTAAGAGGATTCTACTGTATTGCGTAAAGCAAACATTGGTAGACCGAGAGTAGACAACACAATAAACACCTAAATGGACAAGGGATCAATAATAATTTAATCCTACAGCTCATTATGGTAAAAAGATTAATTTGTAACTGAACACCCCCACAAATGCGAGATGGACTCACTCATTTCTCTATAAACAGAGATGTTTAAAGCGTTACCATACAGTGCTCCGGGGTTCAAGAATTTAATAAATATGGGTTATATACACATGGTGTTTGTAAAAAATCTTTTATCGCGACGAGAGCGTTTTCGGGGGCATATATAGCTACGAGTCGCGCAGCGACGAGTAGCTATGTAGCCCCCGAAAACGCTCGAGTCGCGATAAAAGATTTTTTACAAACACCATGTGTATATAACCCTTTTATCTACACCCCCACCTCCCCCACTCCCGTAATAAAACAAGTTTTGATTAACAAATGCAGACCACTAAAAATAATCTAGCCTTCAACCAGATAATCACTAATGTGAAAAATATCTGGTTATTTGTACTTTCCGACGTTTGACGTCACATTTTGAAAAATGTTGAAGAAACTGAATTCCCAGTGAGGTTTGAACGTCAGGATAATTAAAGTCTCGAAGGGTGAAATAATCTCATTTGAAAAAGTGTAAGTTACTAATTTTTACTCTTTTCCGTCAAATTTTATTTTTACAATTCAGTAAGTTTAATTAATGGCCTTCTTTTTTATTCAATACATTTCGATAAATACGTCCCGTTTTGTTTCGATCCGCGGCAGCGATAATTAGTTATTCAAAGTGTTGAATGAAATAGTACGTCATGCAAATGAGATGGGCATGAACGTTGTATTCTTGCGATATCACGTGACTTTTATTCTTACTGCAGTAACGATAAAAGATTTTTTATTGACGGCGAGTTTTCGATAACGATAAAAGATAAAACGTTACTGTTTTACGTATAAAGTAGATAAAAGCAATTCTCAAGTTATAAAATGATTCGTTTCCATTCGTTCGTACGTCCCAATTCGTCCATTCCACGATGTAACGGACGAGGTTGCTCATCATTGCAATTGTACACTGAAGTCGCTATTACATAACATTTCACGTTTTCTTCATCACCCCACCCAACCCGACCCCAGACTGAAAGCCTTCCATCAATGACCTGCAATATGTTGTGATTCGACATACATGTGTTGATAGCTGACATACAGCGAAAGATAGCACTCATGAGTTGTCGTTCTTTGCTTACTTTCAGATGTTATTCCTATGTAGGGTACATCAACGACGGAGGTCAGGATCTAGGATTAGCGTCCGGATGCGTTCAGGTGAGGATACTTTACTGGAATAATTTGATATCGCTTTTCTGAAAATATATCTCTGTGGTGCCTTGATTCTGCCCATCACAACTGGCCCATCTTTAACTGGCCCATTTATTATTTGTTTCAGAACATAGCTTATAATCGCTTGTCGACCCCTTCCGCTGAGCAATCATAAGCTATGTTTTTGAGACAAAAATGATTTTTTTCTTGTCATGTTAGGTAAACAGTTTAAATCCGGACTGGGTTACAGTAATCTGGAACGAAAACAACTAACTGTTTGTTTGCTTATACTACATGCTGTTTTTTCTCTTTCAGGAAAGCGTTTTGACTCACGAAATTGGGCACGCCCTTGGAATGTTTCATGAACACACGCGTCCCGATAGAGATCAATTTATAACGGTAAACACAGAAAATATACAACCAGGAGCAGAAAGCCAGTTTGAGATCAGAGATGGTGCAATTGTTGATAACCATGGTACCGGTTACGATTATCTGAGCGTCATGCACTATGGGAGAAGGGTATGTCCTACATTTACAGTTTCCACCAAACTTTAGTCAGAAGTCAGAAGTAAGAAGATAGGAATAGAGAGTTTCATAAATAGCCCTTTTTGACGATTTAACAACCGGCGAACAGTCGAGCACCGAATTTCGATCGCATCGCGATTGAATCGCGATCCGGTCGAAATGCTCTCTCCGCATTTCTCAGCACATTCCTGTAGAATCTTACATGGAGTTAACAGAGAACTATGCAATGGAGATCTCGGACTTAGAAGTGGACAAAAACCAGGGTAAATGAAACTGACAGGGAGAAAAGCTTCAATAAGGCTTTCGTGGGGAAAACAGTCTGGGAAATGGTGGGTGTATCAAGTATAACTTATGGTACGAAAGTGATACCTCTAAACCAAATGACTTTAAACAGCTTGGAAACTAAGCTGAACGATGCAGGCGAATGGATAATTGGGTCGAGTAATGCCGAAGCGCTAGAAGCAATAAGGGGTGAGCTTGGGTGGATGGGGATTAAGAAAAGGATAGACTTAATCCTTTACCCAACGCAGGCGACATAAAAATTTAGTATTTTAATTACTATTTTTTTTAAAAAATTTTCCAAAAATTTCAACAAAACCATATCATGTGACCCCTCATTGGAACGAGCTCGATGAGCTCGTTCCAACGAGGGGTCACATGATATGGTTTGGTTGAAATATTTTGAAACATTTATTTCTTTCAACTGCTGAATTTGCAAATTACGCGGGCGGATGCGGGCGATTCATTAGATAGACTTAATCCTTTACCCAACGCAGGCGACATAAAAATTTAGTATTTTAATTACTATTTTTTTTTAAAAATTTTCCAAAAATTTCAACAAAACCATATCATGTGACCCCTCATTGGAACGAGCTCGATGAGCTCGTTCCAACGAGGGGTCACATGATATGGTTTGGTTGAAATATTTTGAAACATTTATTTCTTTCAACTGCTGAATTTGCAAATTACGCGGGCGGATGCGGGCGATTCATTAGGTAAAGGGTTAATGCAACTCTGCCATCTTAACTATTTGGTAACGCCCCCACCCCTCACCTCCAGCCCCCCCCCCCCCACCCCCGACAGCAGACGGTGTAAATTTATGTTCCAGAATATTTGGAATTCAAACATAAAGACAAGGTGGATAGACCAGGTGAGGGAGTTAATGGAGTGGGAATCTGGGACTAAGAAGTGAGCACAAACCAGGGTAAAAATCTTCAGAGAATGTGTCATGGCGGATTGTAACCTGAATTGGCGAGAGGGGGTCAAAGCAAATAGGTATTTGGGTGGCCTGCGTGATAAATAGAAGCCAGGTTTTGAAGAGAGAGTGCCTTGATGGCACCTTTGGTGGTTCACTGTTGTTCAAGATAAGGTCGCGGTCGATGGAGCTTAGGGAAAAACTGGGAAACACAATGAAAAAGAGTGCCAAAGGTGTAATTTAGGCATAGTGGAGACCCCCTGGAACACTTTCTATTAGAATGTCCAAAATACCAGTCTAGCAGAGGATTCACCGGGATTATGATGGGAATTGTTGGGATGATAGAATAAAGGGCGCGTGGTTGGTGGGTCAGTATGCTTATCGGAGAGAATGGGGTACGGGATGTCATCAAGCAGTTCGTCTGAAAGTGGTGGGAAGAAAGAAGAGGCGTGGGGATACGGAGGCATTTGGGAAAACAGGGCTAATCAAGGCCTTTTCACATGAGAACCGCGACAAATCAGCGGCCGGCAAAGGGTATTATTATTATTATGTCAAAAGATATGTGAATTGCAGATGCTTTGTTCATTCCCTTTCATTTATTTGGTCTTTTTGCAGTGTTTTATTTATGACCTACTGGTGTAGAGTGCCGCGACCAGATCGCGATCTGATTGAAAAAAGACCACTTTTGCCATCACTGTACTGTACGCCGATGCCACCTTTATATCAAATGTACAAAGTTCATATCGGGATCGTGGTGGCTGATTGGTTAGAACGAGACTCTAAACCGAACCCGCGCTATCTGCGCTGTGTCCTTGGGCAAGACAATTAATCCCGATTATCCACTTGGGGGTACGGTAGAGTAGCGCTGTGTGCTAAGGCTAATGTACGTCGATGGGCCGCTTGCCTTAAAGCGTTGCTAACTCTGTGTCGGGTTAGTAAGTTGGTGAGTAACAGTTGCTCGTAGCTACTTGGTAGTTCTCTCCCGGTCGAAGAGTGCTGAAAGTGTCATTAAACCCAATAATAAAATAAACAACTGTGAATCTGAAGTTCAAGTCCACATGGTCAAAAGATAACCTCATAAATACGGAAGCCAGTGGAACAAGTTCCCTGGAAAATCTTTACTTTTGAATATTTTTCAAAGGATTCAAAGCAGATAGGCATCCAAGACTTGTCTTCTTGTGATATCCAAGGCACTTTACATCTCACCTGGGAATTTACGCGTCAGCTTTTCTTTTTTGCTTGTAATGTCGTCGCCTGAGAGCGAGAATGTTCTATGTCCCAGAGGGGACATAGAACATTCTAGCTCTCAGGCGACAATATATTTGCATGTCACGAGCATGGACAAGAGCAATCATTTTCTGTCATTCTTTCCGTTCGACATAATAGTCTCCATTACATTTTGTTTCGATTATCACACGAATTGCGTTCCGAAAAAAATAAAATCCTTATTTTCTTTATTGAACAAATTATTTTAAAAAATGAAATGTATTTTTCCCTTACTCAGAGATCTACGATGATGAATTCATTCCATATTCGTAACACTCTGTGTCTGTATTAACAATGGGAACGGCCAAGGTCATATTAACCCTTCACCTAAAGTAACGGCAAAACCCATCAACGACTTTCACAAAAATGGCATTTAAATTTTATTACTCTTCTGTCTCTTGCCTCAATCATCAGCAGCAAAATTTGAATTAATTAAGCACCGGGTTGTACTTGATGCTTCATTAATTATTTTTTTTTTGATAATTATTGCTATAATTAGAGTTTGGAATTTAATATTATTGCGTCCGTGGAAATATGCCCACCGTTGGAAAGTGACCAGTCCCCGTCGCCAGTACTTTCGCTAAAATAACACGTCACAGTTTGTCGTTATGGAGTATTATTGCCATTACATTATAAGTACGGAGCGTAGTTGGGGGATACAGTGTGACATAAAGCGAATTGAGAACATTATTTGGCGAGGCTTCCGCCGAGACTAATACTAATATCGCTGTGCCTCGCGTGACACCCTATTTGCCGACTAAACATCCCGTAACGTGTTTATTATGCAAGCCTGCGAGGTGTTAGCAAACAATTTCATGTTTTCGTTATATTTTCTGTTGGCCTCGTGAGAATCCCGGGAAGTGAAGCAGTGCTTGTTTACTGTGGTAAACAAGCCCTGTTTTACAAGTAAAATAGGACTCCATTACCAATGCTTGGGCTGAAAGTTCTTTAAAATGGGCAACATGGGTATAAACGGTTTCATTATACTCTAAACAATAGATTATCGAAAAAGTTGCGGAAAGATAGAAATCGTATCCCCCACTGTGAAGATATAGAAATTTTCACTTTCACGGTATCAATCAAAACAGCGGCTTTCAAAGCATCACTTCAAGGTGAATACGAGTCAAGTTATTACTGGAAATGATCCATTTGTTCTAAAAGCGTATAACGAAAAGAAAATCTATGATTTTGAGGGGATATCGATAATTTCCAGCAATAATTCAACACGTATTCACCTTGAATTGATGCATGAAACCCGCTAGCTGAATCAGATCACAAGACGATTTATTACCCCCGACATTTTGGGACGCATTTACAATTATGCTTGCTTTCTGGTGCTTAGAACTGAAAGCAAACTTTCTGAAGTGCCAGTTGGCAGAAATCATTACTGCGACTTTTGCGACAGAGATAAAATGGCTGAGAATAGAAACTGATTTACCACCCGTGTATGAAGATTGTATTAATATGGGATCTCTGTTGACGATTATTGTCTCTGTACATTCATCCGTCCAAATTCAACTGTTCATTGGGTTATCTATCCGGCTCGTGAATACTAGACCACATCCCATGTTTAACCCTTTGCATAGCGTAACAGGCACTAGGGGTCTGCAAACATAACGTTTGACCCTCATTGGCACGAACTCATGCTAGTTGCAATGGGGGATCGTCTGCGATGTTTTGGGTAAAAACAGGAATATATTTAGTTATGCAACAATTTTCGTTGCAGGTGTCGTCTTCCATTCACATTAGGTAAAGACCAGGGGTGGCGCCAGGGATTTCTTGACAGGGGGCTGACCTCTCCGACAGGGGGACTATAACATTTGACCCCCCAAACGAAGGAAAATGAGCGAAAATTGGTAAATTGGAGAACCAAAATAGAAGCAAATTGAGTACCCTTATAAAAAAGTACAATGGTAAATCCCCAAATACCCTGGTAATACCATGGTAATACCATGGTATTACCAGGGTATTTTGGGATTTACCATGGTTTACCATGGTACTTTTTTTATAAGGGTATGTTTGTTGATTATTTAACCCTTCACCTAACCTGAAAAGCAGACGACACTTGCAAAAATAATTCTTGAATAACTATTTTTTTTCATTTTTTGTCTCAAAAACATAGGTTATGCCCCCTCGTTGGATCGAGCTCGACGAGCTCGTTCCAACGAGGGGTCATAACCTATGTTTTTGAGACAAAAAATTAAAAAAATAATGAAAATTAATTGGCGATATTTGAGAATAGCGCTGGCCAGTTTTGGCCGTTACCTTAGGTAAAGGGTTAAAGTAAACATATCATAATAAGGTCGGGAAATATTTCATCTATAAAGCCGGTTTGACGAACGACATTAAGGAATTTCGTGAGAATCACTATTCTCTATCAAAGTTCCAGTGCTGCACACGAGTTCGAGACTGACAAGACGAGATATCTGCATTCGATTGTCGGAAATTTCTCGTGAAGTCGGGTTTACGAGACTCTCCGACGGACTGACTAAAAATCAGGGAGGGGGGGAGGGGGGAGGGGCTGGACCTCTCCGACGGGGGAGGGGGCTGTACCCCCCCCCCCCTGGCGCCACCATTGGTAAAGACTACAGACCTTCAAATAACCACAAGTTGTTGCACACGATATATTATTTAGATTAGTGATAAAATCCCCAAAATTCCAAACTGTAGAATTATTTGAACGTTGCTCTAAACACGTTCACTGAAGATCGTTCAGTTGTCACAAATCCTGTTTTCATTTTTAGTTTTTCAGTTTTAATGGCGAAGATACAATTACAACGAATGATCCAGCTTTCCAGGATGAAATCGGACAAGTTACCACTTTCAGTTTTCTAGATGCTTTTATGGTGAACTCAATGTATAACTGTGCTGGTAGGTACAATCCCACTTATGCTGGTACACACTAAAAACTAAAGTGTTAAAAGTGACACTTTCAAGGTGTTAAACCCATTCTAACTCTTAGGGTTTGATGTTAACACTCAAAGTGCAATGCTTTAAGCACTTAGTCATTACAATCGTCAGACATCTGAAACT
Organism: Pictodentalium vernedei; assembly: GCA_031216915.1. NCBI lineage: Eukaryota > Metazoa > Mollusca > Scaphopoda > Dentaliida > Dentaliidae > Pictodentalium > Pictodentalium vernedei. The sequence continues at coordinate 270,861,835 of CM062290.1, forward strand.
TGAATGGATGGCACTTACCATGTGTCTAGCATTGGTGGTTCTTCCAGAATCGTCCATAATTTGATTTGTACCTGGTGGGTACATAATTAAAAGGACACAACGCAAATGACGCGGATCAGGCTCGAGAGTTCGAGCCTGATCCGCGTCATCTGCGTTGTTTCCTTTTAAGTGTCGCGACATTACACTAGTCAAGTGGTATTATTGTAACACCTGTCAAGTTCTGGGATATCTACACTTGAACAAAGTGCTAGTTCAGCACTTCGTAAGTGTTAAATGCAGCACTTCAAGTGTAGTTTTTAACACTTTAGTTTTTAGCGTGTACACATGTACACGTGAACGATTCGAGATATATCATGTAACCATTTGAACCATTGAGCCCTGGTAGTATCTTCCATGTCAGTTCAATGGCAGCAACTGGAAGAGTTCACATTCATTATTTGGGGGTAGATCAATTCATATTTTTAACGTGAAGTCTTGAGGCTGCACGTTGAAAATATTGATTGGTCTACCCCACACATTCACTAAGCAGCCATAATACTCAATCAAATTATGATGCATCATGTTCATGGGCTGGAAAACCGGGCTCACGGGTTCAAAGGGTTAATAATTCTTTTTTGCAATATAAATCCGATAGTATCACACAGTACTATAATTACAATACCAGATAGACAATTTTGACTGAATCTCGACTGGGTGGCGATCCGGTCGAAATCATCTATCCACTCTCCTCCCCACAATAAAGGTCGGTCCAGACTTAATGTACTGTAGTCGTTCCGCAAATTTCGATATAAACTGGGTATTTGTTGGAGATCCTCTATTTAATGAACTCAGTGGTAGACTGTTGAACTTCTATGCTAGAGGTCCCGAGTGTGATCCCCGTCCGGGACGATCCGCGTTGTGTCCTTGGGCAAGGAACGTTATTCCTGTTGCCTACATGGGGGCAAGATGACGTCGTGTACCAAGGCGTCCTGCACGTCGATGGTGCTCATGTCTTGAGCGGTGCTTGAACAGAGTTAGAATGTTGAGCTGACAGTTGCTCGTCGATGCTCGGTGGTTCTCTCCGGGTACTCTGGCTTCCTCCACCAGTAGAACTGTCACGGTCACGATTAGCCATTGTGCATAAGTATGTGACCTTAAAAACACCAATAAATAAATAAATAAATTTAACGAACTGATGTATTATCTTCACCGAGTATGTATTGTCCATTGCAAGGCTCCAACTGATAAAGTATTTGAGTTGGCACCTTTATATTTCCACGGGACAATATATTGCTCTTTTTCCGACACAGAACCAGTCATTTTTTATTATCACGCTCATAAGCATCCCATCGGAGGTCACTATTCATCAAGAATCAGTGGCGTAGGAACCGGGGGAGGGGGGAGGAGGTATTTACCCCCCCCCCCCAAAAAAAAATTTCCAAAACTTTGTAAATCATATCTTCACGAAAATAACCACTTACATCTGCATATTCTACATCATACAGGCGCACATGAAAACTGTATGATCTACACCATTTGCAGTGCATAGAAAAGTTGGTAGCCGATGTCACTGACTGATCTGACGCTCAGCAGGTTAACATCTTCCTCTCTGACATACATCCTACATCCTCCTTTAATCCTTTACCCAACGTAATGGCAAAAACTGGCCAGCGCTATTCTCAACAATTGCCAATTAATTTTCATGATTTTTTTCATTTTTTGTCTCCAAAACATAGGTTATGACCCCCTCACTGGAACGAGCTCGTTCCAATGAGGGGCCATAACCTATGTTTTGGAGACAAAAAATGAAAAAAATTGGTTATTTAAGAATTTTTTTTGCACGTGTCGTCTACTCTTCATGTTTGGTAAAGGGATAAACACCAAAAATTAACAGCAACGATACCTTGATTTTTTCACTTGAGAAGCGAGGAAATGAGCTCTCAGTAGTTCACATTTCACAAATTTTCCTGGTATGCCACTCCCGCACTCTCCCCCGGGTTTGGCTACGCAGAGCGAACCGCCAAAGGCGACCGTGCTGTCCCCTTCAGGCTCCCGTTTACAATACCCCCCCCCCCCCCCCCCCCCCCAGATGATCTCTGATGAGTCCCGATTTCAGATAAAATTTCTACTCCGAGTTCACTAAAATCGATCTGAGCCGAGGTTTACCGGTGTTTACCGAGGTTTACCGAAGCTCAGGTCGATTTTAGTGAATGAGGTTCAGAAATGTCACGTTGAGTTGTGACGAATGTGAGATTCTGATCATCACATTACGTGTAGTTCAAATTTTTACCTGACGTGACAACCAAAGCTGGCCAGAGATGTTCACAAAATCGTTATCCAGATTTGAGAATTTTTTTCTGAACTTTTGCCTAAAATAAAATACGTTATTTACCCTTATTGGGACGAGCTCGTCGAGATCGCTCCATTGAGGGGTCATAACCTATGCTTTTTAGGCAAAAAGTGAAAATATTTAGTTATTCAGGAAATGTTTTCTGCACATGTCATCTTTTGTTTGTATTAGGCAAACAGTTCATGAATAATATTAGAATATTAATTTAATTCAACTTCCGAAAGCAAGTGACTAAAGATTCCACGCCGACGTTGACTTCTGACATTATTCCCAAATTAGACGTGTTGTGAACGACATTTCCCGTACCGTAATCAGCTATTTGATGGTCATTATGTGATAAAAATGGTTTCACAATCGTCCATTGATTTTCAAATTCATTTTTCCTCAAGAATTCTCGTGGACTCTATGAATGATGAATAACGTTTTGGTACGAGAAACCACGGGGTTCTAAATACATGTTACAGTTTAATAGAGAAGACAATTGTATTTTTACCATGCATCTTTGTAGCATATATTTTGTTCATGCTAGAGCATGAACATGTGACGGCATTTCTTTTAAATATTTCAGATGGATGCAATGCCGTCAATTGTCCTTCGGGAGGTTACCAAGCAAAGGACTGCAAATGTTATTGCCAGGCAAATGATGGAACTAGCATAGTTCTCTGTTCAGGTAGGTTGATACAATTTATGCACACCATTTTGCCCTTTCAATCTCAAATGCAAACCGAGGTACAGTTGGACCGTGTCACAAGTAACCCTCCCCTAAATGTTTGTGCTCCACGTGTTATTTTGATATACTCAGTCCTATATTCTTGTTTTCGTACCTTGTTCGTAACTCTCCTTTTTCTATTCTCGTCTCAAAAATTGTTTTGCTGTGAATGTTAACATGTCTTCCGACGAACTGACTGAATACAATTCGTGATCTTTAACCCTTTACCCAACGAATCGGTCACATCCGCCCGCGTAATATGTAAATTCAGCAGCTGAAAAAATATTATTTTTCAAAAAATTTCAACAAAACCATATCATGTGACCCCTCGTTGGAACGAGCTCGACGAAATATTTTGAAAAATACTTTTTTTTAACTGCAGAATTTGCATATTACGCGGGCGGATGCGGGCGATTCGTTGGGTAAAGGGTTAAATGAGAAATCGTAATCGTAAATACGGAAAAGGGGAAACGACAGTTGATGGGAAGAACACAAATTCCGCTGACGTATGTACCCCGTTCGTAATACCCACCAGTTGTCGTTCATTGTGCGAAAGGTCTGTTGTACTTGAGACACCATTCTGGAAAACAATGTGGGATGATTTAGCAGAGTCAGAGCAGCACTAGACCATACTAAGCGCCGATTGATTTATTCAACTTTTACACATCTAAACAAGTTAACCTTTTCAACACTGGCCCCCTGGAAGGCATCATTTCCGTCAATTCCATCAACGGCGAAATGAAACCACCCCGGCTTGTTGGAAGGTTCAGAACGGTAATAATCTAATCCAACTGCTCTGGCGAGCTGTTAGATTAAATTATTAACGAGCCTCGCTTCAGATTTTTTGCTCTTTATATTGTCTGCTCGGCCACTACCATTTTGTTTTCACGCAAACATTTATGCACACCCGTTTTCAAAGGGTTATCCGAAATGGACAGTAGTAGGATAATGAAGTCAGCGATTATAAAAAACAATGCTTGTCATTTCTGTTCCATTATATTCATGTAAATTAATGCGATCATTAATTATTGAGCAATATAGGGCCACGCCCGTCTATTATTACACGGTGTAATGAAACGCGATTTTTCAGGAAAGTAGTTTATACTAATAACATGATTGTTTTTCATTTTACAGAAGCTACCACGACTACCAGCACTACATCCACATCGACAACCACCACACAACCCACAACTACAACAAGCACCTCCACGACAACTACTCAGACGACTACCACCTCTACACAACCTACAACTACAACCACTACACCCTCCACCACGACCACAACAACAAGCACCTCCACAACTACGACTCCGACCACAACCACAACACAACCTACAACTACAACCACTACACCCTCCACCACCACAACAAAAAGCACCACAACTATTCCGACGACCACCACCTCTACAACCACCACACAACCTACAACTACAACCACTACACCCTCCACAACCACAAGCACGACTACTACTCCAACGACCACCACATCCACAACCACCACAAGTACCAAAGTGTCCACAACCTCGACACTGCCAACAAGTACCGCATCGGCTACTTCTCCGACGACAACACCAACATCCATCACAAGCACCGCCTCGTTAACAACGCCGACAACTACGTCATCCATCAGTGAAACACCATCTACGTTGACCAGCACCACGTCAAGTGAAGTTACAAGTGTGTCTACAGACATATCGTCATCCGACCCCGACTCACAAGGTATGTATATCAATTTAATTATGTGGACATTATTAGTTATCCTTGTGTTTTCCAGGGTGTATGGGAATTTACACCGGTTTGGGAACTCATACACCCTGAGGCGAAAGCCGAAGGGTGTATGAGTTCCCAGACCGGTGTAAACTCCCATACACCCTGGAAAACAAAAGGATAACGGATTTATTTCCAAGAATTTTGGCGTACTAAATACTTTAACCTAAATTGTGGGAAAAACTGACAGAAAATGTGTACTTTGTGTAAGTTTAATAATAAAACCAGACAAATATGGATGTCATTGGAAATGGTTCAATAAGCCAGTTCCAATGACATCCATATCTGTAATATTTTATTGCACATAAATATTAAACTTCCTGTATTTTTATTTTTGTTCAAACATAACCGAGCAGAAGGTACGAATTGATAATTAAAAATGGGTACTACTGATGTGTATTCTTGTTTTTACACTGTGGTTAACCACGGTGTAAAAAAAGCTACTGTGGATTGCAAGTTACACCGTACCTCTCAGCCAACCAAAACGCAGTATTTTGTTTCATTTGGAAATAAGATTAATTATTAAAGTGTGGGAATAATCAGTTGCCACGAGGTACTGCGAGATGGAGACCTCACCCAGCGAATATTTCCAATTTATGAAAACAAACACGCATATAAACACCTCTTACGCACACGAAGTCTGGTTTACTGTTTATGTGGGTGTGTCCTTTTGTTCCCTTCATTGTTCACGACAGTCATGGCTGAAAATCCTCGTCACTGAAAGGGATTTACAGAAAAGTTAGCTCTCCTTAATTTCCTAAAGCTGTCTGCAAACTTAACACTAATGGTGTGGGAATTTCATAGACAAACTGAAATTTCTAAAATGTTAGCGAATTTGTACCATCGATGCACATCATTTCATAAACCTCAGGCATTTTCCAAAACAGTAGTATAAAAGTAGAGGAGCTGGGTTTTTACACCTTTTCCCAGTCAGTTTGAACGTTTGAGTGTTACTTTCAGTTGAAACACATTTAGAAATAAGGAAGCGGTGTTTCACCGTCTTTCCATGTGCTGTAACTTTTTTTTCTCTTCATTATATCAACTGAGTTTGCATCGTAACAAAAATACAGGCACTGTCCTTTCCATTAATATAAATCTCTTGGAGGTGAGATTCGCTTTTTTTCCTGGGAAGCATAAAAACAATACAATTACTGTAAGAACACATACGCTATACAAAGAGCGGAAGTGAACACTTACCTAGGGTTATTAGGTGTAATACTGATAAATATTCTTAATGACGGATTATCTATGAAATCGTTGCTTTGAATTATTTATTATTTATTTATTGGTGTTTAAGGTCACATATTTATGCACAATGGCTAATCATGACCGTGACAGTCTTACGGGTGGAGGAAGCCGGAGTAACCGGAGAGAACCACCGAGCAACTGTCAGCTCCCCAACATACCAACTTCACACAAGCAGGGTTAGCATTGGTTGAAGACAAGTGCACCATCGACGTGCAGTACGCCTTAGTACACAACGCCACCGTGCCCCCACGCGGGCAATGGAGATGAAGTGTCTTGTCCAAGGACACAACGCGGTTGCCGCAGGTGGGATTTTGCTTTGAATTAGCTTGCCATAAAAGCCAACTTTCCTTTTGAAACTTTTAATAAATGAAAACAACAGACGGCTGACAGAGGAAATTTGGCTTTATTTTCTACTGATGCCATAAGTTTTTCTCAACAGTTACTTACTTCTTAACCCTTTACCTAACATGAAAAGCAGACGACACTTGCAAACAAAATTCTTGAATAACTAATTTTTTTCATTTTTTGTCTCAAAAACATAGGTGATGACCCCTCTTTGGAACGAGCTCGGTGTTGTGTTGTATCTTTCCAAAGATGAGTATTGGCATTAAAATGGCCAAACCTGTTTGTACTGAGAGGGATGTTTATGAATGGATTGCAGGATGTAATTCCTAGCATGCTGTCTGTGGGTATTCCCGCCTAGCACGGGTTTTCTCCTTGCCTGTGAAATGGATACAATTTGAACATATTTAATCAAATCTACCCTCCCTTGTAAATTAAATGAATTCTTTCACCAGTGATTCTTTCAGTTAAAATTCCATGAATTTTTTATCAAATCTAGTCAATGCTGCTGTAAAGCAGCCATGACTAGATTTGATGAAAAATGTTCTGAAAATACTAAGCCGGTTAAAGTTAATTATTACTGAACCACACTTATTTTATATTACATACATTTCATCGCAACAACGTAGCCTTAGTTGCTGAGGTGGAGTGAAATGCCAAAAATACATGCTAAACCACTATTCCTTTTGCAGAATTTTGGACGTCTTGTCATCGAATGCAACATTTTTATTCACTCTAAAGTTCATGCTTTCCGTTGTGTAGTCGTCAACATCAGTTGTGATTTTTGAAAATGACACTGAGTCTAACGCAAAACATGAAGTCTGAAAACGAGATGAAATTAGATGTATTGATTTTTCATTTCCAGTTGTGTGTGAGGATGTCTGGTATACTTCGAGATGCCAATGGTACAGATGGTTAGGCAGATGTCAAAGTTCGTCGTACTTGAGAAGTAACTGCGAGAAGACCTGCGGATTATGTACTGATGGTACGTTTTGCGACGTTAACCACAAAACGACCCTTGCCTCCCTTCGACAACAAGAAAGTCTGTTCCCGGGAAATTCAAAGAATGTTATTTTGTAAAATCATGTTAATCAACTTTGTGAAAGCTATTTGGTAATATTTATTTATTGGTGTTTAATGTCAATTTCGGCATCCTTGACTGTATCATGAACGCAAAGGGGCTGTCGGAAGTGTCATTAAACCCCAATAAATAAATAAATAAACGCAACATTGGTATGAAGTCAAGTTTAGCCAAACGTTTCCACATATGCTGCCCATTTTAGAGGAGTCCCACCCCAAAACTTTGTCCCAGCTCCTATTTTACCAGTAATGCAGAATGCAGAACCCGTTTACAGCAGTAAACAAGCACTGCTTCTCTTCCCGAGGTTTCCGCGGGGGTTGGATAATATGTATGAGTAATAAATTCTGAGCAAAGTGAATCATCTTTTTATTGCATGCCGGTAAACAAATGCTGATTTTTCATTTTTATTTATTAATTCTTCACTTGTGTTTAACGACACTTTCGACAGCCAGGGTCACCCCGTGTCGCACAGTCTCTCTTGCCCTAACTGTGACCTCTGAAAAGCCATCTCTCTAGTAGTATAGAAGAGATTTCACGGAATTGTTGCCAGATTCTGGTTTTCATCTTAACCCTTTGAACCCTGGTGGTATCCACCATGTCAGTTCAATGACTGCAACTGGAAGAGTCCATATTCATTATCTGGGGGTAGACCAATTAATATTTTCAACGTGCAGCCTTAGTGCTGCACGCTGAAAATATTGATTGGTCTACCCTACACATTCACTTAGCAGCCATCCTGCGTTATGAAATTATCATGCACCATGTTCCTAGGCAGGAAAAACGACCCATCGGGTTCAAAAGGCTAAATAAAACGAGATAAATTGTTCTGCAGTTCCCTAAAAAATTCAGATTGGTAGTGTGGATTAATTTAAATTGGAACAAAAAGACCCGCCTTTAATTATATACGATTACCATACGTAATCAATAGGGTCCATGTAATATGTATAATGTGGTATGTACCCTTCTCCACGCAGTTGAAATTTTAGAGTGATTGCTTTCTTTTTCTTTTAACAGATATAAATCCGCCCGTATGTGCAGACAGCTACCCAGGAGACATATGTCGTTTAATAAGGCGGTATGGAATGTGCAGATACTATACAGAACATTGTGAGAAATCTTGTGGAGTATGTCAAGGTAATCTTTTCCCTCATCAAGTAATATTTCTATTCGCAGTATTCACGCGACCGGGTCCGAACTTTATTGTCCGATTTTCACCCATAACAGTGTAGGATATCGAGAAAGGGCGAGAACACGGGAAACCAGGTGCTGTTTCGTTTGTTTTTCTCGCAGCAACCGTTGGTTCGTAATATTTCATTTGTAAAATCATGAGTCGCAGGTGTCTGGAGCAAAGGCGATCTGATCGAAAAAATACTGCATACATAAAACAAATTACGGCGTACAAACAACTGTTAATGGACATTTTCCCCTGCACGTGCATACAGAATGCTTTCCCCCAAGTTATGGTGATGTACGCGCCGTCATCGAAACATTGTGTCCAAATAGGTTACTACCACCGTGTGGTTTTCGAGTTGGTATATTGAAGTCAAGATCTCTCGTCTCGGCATCGACGAGTCCGTTGGGATGAGTCGCTATGGCCCAAAGGCGCAGTCGAGACTTCAATACACCATCTCGGTAACCCACATGGTGGTAAAACCCAATTTATGTTACAATAGTTCTACCTTTCTTGACTTGTTCGCATAAAGTTAAGTTAACCTGGTAAGTATTTTTAAGATTTTTTTCATCGAATCTAGTCATGGCTACTTCATAGCAGCCATGACAGATTTAATGAAAAAATCATTTAGATTTAACTCAAGAAACTAATGGTGAAAACATCTGTTCAGTTTACAGGGTGGAAATTGGATTAACCCTTTACCTAGCGTAACGGCCAAAACCGGCCAGCGCTATTCTCAAAAATCGCCAATTAATTTTCATTATTTTTTTCATTTTTTGTCACAAAAACATAGGTTATGACCCCTCGTTGGAACGAGCTCGTTCCAACGAGGGATCATAACCTATGGTTTTGAGACAAAAAATGAAAAAAATTAGTTATTCAAGAATTATTTTTGCAAGTGTCGTCTGCTTTTCAGGTTAGGTAAAGGGTTAAATCTGCCCGAATTTTTAATATTTCAGTGGCAAGTGAAATCCTGTATTGGGTAGGAATATGCGCCAGCAGCATGTAAGGAGTTAAAGTAGTCTTTCAACGGTGTTTATCTTTGTTTTATTTTTCATGTTTAACACAGGGTGTATAAATAGCATCATGACCAAAAATAATCCCGTGTAATGTATTTCGTTAAGCTAGAATCATTTTATAACAGTTATCAAAAACATTGATCTCGACATGTGTAATAAATCAATACCGATTGAATGCAGGTAAAAACATATACTCTTTCTAAATTGAATGATCGCATGTGGGGGTTGTTACCCTTAATACAGATTTGTACTTTGTTTAAACATTTTTACTTGGATGGGGGGAAAATACGTTCTTGTTGTAAGATTAAATACTTGAATTGAGGAAAAAACATACTTTATATAGTACGCTCGAAGAGCGCATTAACCCGTTGAACTCTAGTGGTATCTTCCATGCCAGTTCAATGGCAGCAATTAGAAGAGTCCATATTCATTATTTGGGGTAGACCAATCAATATTTTCAACGTGCAGTCTCGGGGTTGCACGTTGAAAAATATTGATTGGTTTACCCCACACATTTACTGAACAGCCATCCTACTTAATGACGTTATGACGTATCATGTTGCTGGCCGGAAAAACGACCGCTAGGGTTAAAGGGTTAAAAAACAAGAGCGGATTAAGATACCTAGGGTCTCCTAAGCTAATCATTCCGGGGCGAGGGGGAGTGGGAGGGGGGGGGCGTTATGGAAAAAAACTTGCTAAACAAATTCCGTGGACCCTTGTCTGTGAGCTCGGAAACTCCGCGGTTTAGCCCAATTATTCTGCTGGATCATCCGACACTGGTCCGGAAAGGCGTGTCGCGTATTTACCGGCGTTTGTATACTGCAATTCGTTTTATAGTTACACGAAAATAGATGATAGATGAAAATATGAAAATGCTGCAGTATGTTTTTGTTTGTCTGGAGGGCGCATGTGGTTCAAACGTTGGCGCGTTCAACATTCTTTCCGACAAATGTTCAACTTATATACCGTCCCCTGAGTGTAATAAGGCGTCATCTGCAATGCTGAAGCATTGCAATCAAGAAGCGATGCGGTGCAGCGATTACAAAAGCGGCCACTTTCACAATCAGATCACGATGTAGTCGTGAAATACTTTCACCAGGGGAACAAGATTTCAAAAATAAAATACTGCGAAATTTAGACTGTACAAAGGAAAAATAAACAAACGACAATTGCATCTGGGCTACAATGGTGTTGCGATTGTTTAGGACAGGTGAGAGTCCATATTGTTTTGAACAGAAATGTAGGGAGAGAATTTCGACCAGGGACCAATACTTTAAACCTTTTACAATTGTATTTTCTAGAGTTGTATTTTCTACTTATTAATATAACTAACTGAAATGAAACATCAGGATTTTAAAAGATGTGGCAATTTGCCAAATTGCCACAAGTTTGAAAAATGCTAATAGTTCTTTTCAGCTCAGTTGAAGTCGTAACCAGAATATAAAATTCTAGAAAATACAATTGTAAAGGTTATATAGTATTGGGTCCATGTCAAGAGAGACCACAGTACCTTATGTACCACTCATACAATTGAACAGATTTTGTGTGATATATGTCATGCGTCACAAAAATATGCTCTCCTGCCCTGGACCCAGCCAAAACAGTAAGACTAAATTTTGCCATTAACATCAAATTGAGGCCAATCACTGACTTTACATTGCTCCTACGTTTGAATGGATAACGTACAATGACCCAATAATCTCCAACCTTGGATTGAATCCGTTTGATCAGGTTTGATTACCCCTTTGAGTCGGAGGTAGGGCTGCACGATATTCAAAACTGAATACCGGTATCGGTATTCAAAAAAAATACCACGGTATACCGGTATATCGAAAACTGTCCAGATATGTGAACACAAGTACCACAACCGAGACTCGAGACATCACAGTCGGAACGAATTAGCATGCCTTGATGATGCGATTCGAAAAAACTTTACCCGACGCAGACGATATCAAAATTTATTATTTTCAAAATTGGTTTATCAGATTTTCCCCTAAGATTTCAACAAAACTATATCATGTGACCCCTCATTGGAACGAGCTCAACGAGCTCGTTCCAATGAGGGGTCACGTGATATAGTTTTGTTGAAACTTTTGAAATTTATTTTTTCAACTGCTGAATATGTATATTACGAGGGCACAAGCAGACGATTTCTTGGATAAAGAGATAAAAACATTCATTCGGGGCTACAGTTAAATGAAAATGTCAATAACACTGTAGCGCAACTTGTCAAGACAAAGACATGTACATGTATAATATGTGACACAGCAATGACAAACATCTAGGTAATGACCTGATAACAAAGGTACATATAAAGTATTGTAACGGTCTGTACATAAATACTGACCGTTGCCTTTAACAAAAGTATAGGTAATGTAATGTAAAGGTGGGTGACAGTCAGATGCTAAACTAGAAAAAAAATCCCAGAGTGGGTTTGACTGAACCCCAAAATATTTGTTCTCATAGCACAGTGATAACAAAGGCACCCCAAAACACACTCATTCCTGTCCCAAGGTGAAAACAAAGGTACCCAAGAAGTTTCGTGAAGATCAGTTCACAAATATGAGCTGTGTAGAAGTTGTGACAAAATTAAAAAAACGATTGGACCTAATTTCGGTACAAAATAGCCACTGGCAGCCATCTTGAATTTTGGACCGCGCCCAGAAACACCCGTTCTCGTCCCAAGGTGATAACAAAGGTACCCAAGAAGTTTTGTGAAGATCGGTTCATAAATACAGCCTCTAGCCCGAGCCGTATTGGCATGTGTGCTTACAGTGTATAAGTAGCACTGAATGAATCAAAGTTCAACTAATTTGCATAATTTCTGCACGAGAAAAAAACCCGTACTATATGTGATGTATTCCATGTTACTAAACATTCATACAAAAATTTATTCAAATCAGAACTTTCATACAGAAGTTCTGTACAAAAGACTGATTGCACTAATTTTGGTACAAAATGGCTGCTGGTGGCCATCTTGAATTTCGGACCACACCCAAAAACACTCGTTCTCATCCCACGGTGATAACAAAGGTACCCAAGAAGTTTTGTAAAGATCGGTTCATAAATACGGCCTCTAGCCTGAGCCATATAGAAGTTGTGTACAAAAAACTGATTAGACCTAATTTCGGTACAAAATGGCCACTGGCAGCCATCTTGAATTTTGGACCGCACACAGGAACACTCGTTCTCGTCCCAAGGTGATAACAAAGGTACCCAAGACGTTTCGTGAAGATCGGTTCATAAATACAGACTCTAGCCCGAGCCGTATTGACATGTGTACTTACTGTATGTTAGTAGCACTGAAAAAATCAAAGTTCATTTAATTTGCATAATTTCTGCACGAGAAAAAAACCCGTATTATATGTGATGTATCCCATGGTACTAATCATTCACACAAAAAATTATTCAAATCAGCGCTTTCATATGGAAGTTCTGTGCAAAAATCTGATTGCACCAAATTTTGTACAAAATGGCTGCCATCGGCCATCTTGAATTTCGGATCGGGCCCAAAAACACTCGTTCTCGTCCCACGGTGATAACAAAGGTACCCAAGGAGTTTCGTAAAGATCGGTTCATAAATACGGCCTCTAGCCCGAGCCGTATTGGCATTTGTACTTACAGTGCTGAAAGTAACACCAAAAAACATCAAAGTTAGTCTAATTTGCATAATTTACGCACGAGAAAAAAACCCGTATTATATGTGATGTATCCCATGGTACTAAACATTCATACAAAAAATTCAAATCAGAGCTTTCATATGGAAGTTCTGTACAGAAAAACAGATTTCTGCATCGTCGGTACAAAATGGCGTCTGGCAGCCATCTTGAATTTCGGACCGCACCCAAAACACTCGTTCTCGTCCCACTGTCATAACAAAGGTATCCAAGAAGTTTCGTAAAGATCGGTTCATAAATACGGCCTCTAGCCCGAGCCGTATCCAATTGTTGACGGACAGACGAAATTGTGGGTAAATAAATAATGACGAAAAACCGATATTTTTGTAATTACACCGGTATTCAATCGATTTTGGTCTGAATACCGATATATATCGGTTTATCGATATACCGTGCAGCCCTAGTCGGAGGAGTCGCTTTTCCGGTCCACTGCCGTGATACGACCTGGATACATTAAGTAGATAGTTGCTCCGTGAGTTTGTACTATAGACCAATCAATATTTTCAACGCGCAGCCCCAAGGCTGCACGTTGAAAACATTAATTGCTTTACTCCTAAATAACGAGTATGGACTCTTCCAATTGGTGACACGGAACTGGCATGGAAGATGCCGTCAGGGTTCAAATGGTTAAAAATTATGCGTAAAACATCGAGAATCCTAAGATACAAACAAGACCAACATATTGGTGGGAGCATCAGTTATAATTTTAATCCTGTTGGGTTGTAGGATTGTCAGCTATAATGAAGCATATGCTTTTAACAGCAAAACAGAGAGCTGTCCATTAAAAAGAAAGCATTTTATTTCAGTTTCCTATGCAATCTATGCAGCAACAATTGAAGTATACTGAGCTATTTTAAATTATTTTCATTGCAGATTATTGGAACCCCAATTTCTAGTCACTTGCAAGATGGAAGACCAAATAACTGCAAATACAGGAAGAACAATAACCACCACCAAGTCGTGTTTTTCAGAAGTCTTCTGCAGCGAACTTTCGCAACATGTCGATCGTAAAACAAAATTGTTCATTCAGACCAAAAGATATCCAATTTCGTTTACTTCAACATGGCAAACATCGTGGTACCCACAGAGAAGTTAATGCTTTTGTTTTCTGAGGAAGAGTGAGTGTGGGAAAGGTAATTTGATCAACAAAATTGATTAAATCATTTTGTAAATTTAACAAACCTACACTGATAATTGTTGGACACCCAATTCATGACTTTATAACCATTTAGGATGTTTTGTCAGCAACAAACAAAACAAATATTCTTACTTTTTTGCTTAGATTTAAAAAATTCTTTAATCCAAATATTCCGATTTCGAGTGCTTTTAACTGGTTATTAATTCAGTCTTTCGATAAGAAGCCAACACAGCAAACATATAAAATGACGAAGTGGATCAGTTATAGTTTAAGACTACAGCATTCTTGTGCTAAAGAATAAAACTATTACTCACCCAGACTACTGATGCAGTGAGGATTTCCCTGTATTTGAATGATATTTTTGCATCGTGTGATTTTACTGTTCAGTCGCCGTAGACTGATCGTAATCCGCGCATGGGCAGTTATGTCCTCGCTTGCGTATACCAGGTAATAAAAAAATCAACAGCTGCAAAATTTTAATTGATGAAGCACCGGGTTGTACCCGGTGCTTCATTAATTACATTTTCGTGGGATTTTCCTGTAATTAGTGTTTGGAATCTAGTATTATTACGTCCGTGGAAATATTGCCCTCCCGTGGAAAGTGACTAGTCCACGGCGGCCGTGCTGTACAGGGGCAGGTGGTTCATGGTGGCTATAAAACAGAATTGTTTGGTTTGTATTTTTCACTCTTCGTTCAAATGCCACGGACATTTGTAACAACTATCGACAAAAAGTGATTATTTTCGTATTTTTATTTGTGCCAATACAATCAAACCACATACAAGTTTAACATTTTAGCGAACATTTTGAGTAAATTTGTCTATTCCTTAGTGTATCAGATTGTATTTGTAATAATACTCTACACATTTATTGTTCATTATTGTAAAACTTATATTTTACACTTGCCGCTGGTCGGCATATTCCGATATATCCTGATGAGGCTGGAGGTGGGGTGCAAATGCATAATCTCAAACAGCTGCTATAATGTATGGAAAACAAATACACTTACAGGTGTACACAATGGCTAACATGGTGTGTTGAGAAATAGCAGAATAAAAACAGCAGTTCAAAATGGATTCGGGATTCCTGTGCAGGAGACTCACTGATAGAAGTTGAGTTTAAGGTGGTTTCACTTCCAAAACTACAGTTAAAAGTAGAAGTCCTGTCACGAACTGTGCGCTTATCTAGGCTTAATTGCGCGTAGGAATTGCGCGCAATTGCCATATCGAATGGCACCCAAAGCAGGGCAGGTTCCCCTGCTTACTCATAGCAAACACAGGCAATGTTTCTGCCAATGGACCTCCGGGTTACCCGGGGGTCCATTGGCTGAAACATTGCTTGTGCAGTTTGCACAGGTCATATGTATAGAATTTGATAGCCTTACTATAGTCATAACGCGTAGATTAACGCGCAGATCGACGTGCTATTTGTGCGCATTGCATGGCAGGACTTCTAGTTTTAACTGTACTTTGGTTACTTTCGATTTGATTTGATATATATAGTCCGATTCTGGATTCGATTCTACTCGAAAAATAAGATTCATCGAGCTTACAACAAACTGGTGATGAGAATCAGTAACATTTCACAATCATACACTCATTTTAGGAACTATGATTAAATTATATTTGACTGTTGTATCAGAGGCGATAGAACGGGGACACAGGGAACTCCCACTTTTCCTGAGACATGCTACACATTCAGGCGGGCAGACCAATATCTTCTAATTCAACCATCTTCTGACCTGGAGGCTAGCTTTGAGTTGACAGATGATTAAAGTAGAAGGAATAACCAAACCTTCACCAGACCTAGCAAAGTTACCAAAAAGGGTGGCTGCTGTGGGTTTGTAAAATTAAAATATTTGTTGTGACAAAGAGGTTGCAATCGGCTGCTTTATGGATATAATATCAAATCGGTTTTGACAAGTACAAATTTGAGAAATAACTCGTCTCTTGAGTGCAGCAAGACGCCATCTGATGGTTGCACGCAAGGGATGAACTGAAAATCTATTAAATATTAAAATCTAGAACCCAGCAATTGTTTCTCGTCAAGAGTTGTGTTCCTGAATAGGTTGATGGCACTAGACTAAACCGGGTGCTCAGGTTTCATCCAGGCTTTGCTTGTTCACTATAAGTGAAATATCGGTGTTGATCAACTACAGGCTTCCAGATGGGAACTAATAGCTGTATTTTATATTCAGAAGTCTTCTGAAAGCTATAACCTTGAAGCTTGAAATAGTCTAACAATATGGCCAAAAGGTTCTTAAAATTGGGGTGAAAAAGTCCCGAAAAGTCCTTGAAATATAATATCATCCCTCAGACAATGAACCCTGTTATGAGTGTGCACTAAATTGTTTTTGATCATTTTGTGCTCCCCATCTCCTAGCTGTACTCATCATATGTTTGTGATAATGAATTTGATTTTGTATTATTTTGATAACTTATTTTGTCCTACAGCAATTAATTCTAGTCTAAATAAATTATATATATATATTTTACTATATCCTGTTATTTTCTTTTTTTACTTCAGTCCAATAATGCGTCATCGTGAGAGTTCCTTTGTAGTATCGTAAACTTTAGCTCTCGTTAATTTTTTTTCTGCTCCTTCCAATTTCGAATTGAAGCAAGGTGCATCTTTCCTCGAGTTTCTTCCATATTCTTTTACATTTCGCGGATATGTGTGTTTAAAGTAGTTTATATATTTTCGATCATAACCTATTTCCATATCGAGTCAGGTTATGGTCTGTTTGGGCTTTTTCAGTATCTGAACATTGATAATGTTCACAATGTCTCAGCTGAAACAGATGGTAAGGGACTGTGTCATCCCACCTCACCTATCTGTACCATAATTTGAATTATTCTGTTTGTCGTGAATTCTGTTTGTCGCGAGTGACGTGTAATGTCTCTTCATCCTCTACGGGGCTGATCGACTTCAAACTGGGCTTTTGAATTTATTTTATTTGCATTTGTTTTCATTCCCCAAAACAAATCATATTCCCTTTTCAACTCACCGAAAATAGTATTTCACTCCCAGAATCGTATTCCACTCTCAGCGATGACGGACTATATTTTTTATTGTTTGCAATTCAGTTGAGCTGAATCAGTTATAAAGGGTTGTTTTGGGAAAAACAAATGAGAAAATAAAATAAATACAAAAGTTCACTGCTCGGACTCGAGTAGGATATTATCCTCTCGTGGGCCGCGCGGATTATCTCACTCGTCTAACGCCTCGTGAAATAATCCTCCGCGCGCCCCTCTCGAGGATAAAAATCGTACTCGAATCCGAGCATTGAACTATTGTCTATGTATTTCTATCCGATATAACTAAATCGACATGTTTGATGGGATTATTTTGCGTTATTTTTTCAAAATTGGCAATTGTGTCACAATATAGGGGTACTTACCGTTGGAAAACAGTTTTTGAATTCGCCTTTATGGAATAAGGGAGGTAACTCGAAGTTTAATTGTACCGTTATTCGCACGATTAAATTTAAAAAATATTCATCCCTGAAATGCCACCTATCGAAAATCCATGCATAGCAAGTACGTTCAGCCACTAGAATTTTTAATTATTAGCAGGGAAAGCCGCACTGATGTGATTGAAGATTCAAGAAGTGATGTAGATGAGCGGAGGTTGGAATTTACTGTACTCCACCTCACATTTCAGCACACGACGGTGACAAAACCAATGCCAGTGTCACCTGAGATGGGAGTAGATGTGAGCTGGATTGTCAAAAGTCATATGAAAATGATGGAAACTAAATTAATGATACGAGGTGTCTCATTGGTTAGGGCAAGGAGCTTTAAACCGAGAGGTTGACAGTTCATCCTGACCCGCGCCATTTCCGCCGTGTCCTTGGGCAAGACTCTTGATGATGATTACACAGCGGCCCTGTATTCTAAAACGTGCTGCACGCTGATGGTGCACTTGCCCTCAATCGCTGATAACTCTTATTGTGCCGGATTAGTAAGTTAAAGAGTCTGACATTTGCTCGCCGCTGCTCGGTGGTTCTCTCCGGCTTCTTCCGGATATTAATGATATTGTACCAAAAGATATGAGCCTGACTGATGATAGTGTTATTGAGCTCCCAACAAGCAAACAATGATACGAAGTCGCAATGAGGCCTGAGCTAATTTGTGTCGGCGAAGGTGGCTGTCCATTCACTGGGAGTCAATACCTCCTATACGCCGGTTTTCACTCGGTAATATGCGGGTAAGTCAAATGCTTTTGAAAAGGAAGACCTGGATTGATATCTATGAAGTTCACAACTCAAAAAATACATCTCTCCTGAGTTAAATACAAAAGAGATGTCTCATTGCGGATGGAAATGTTGAGGTGAGATACAAGGCGAATTTAATTTCAATTTTGTATTTATCAAAATGCTACAAAGACCAGTATTCCAGGATATCAAATAACTATGCGGTATGATGTTTTGGGGAGAGGCGATCATAGGCCCTCCCCACTAAAGCAACAGTTTTGTTAGAATGTTTTAGTTCTGTCGGATTTTGTTTTATTTAAATTATTGTCAGTTAATACTGTTATACGTAGAAGGTCATAGCGCCCGAAGGCGAGGCAATAAAATTTACGAAACAATTTAGAGATGTTTGCGTCGCGATTTTCTGTCGAAAATTGTAAGTCTTTTTTGGAATTCCCACTAGAGCATACGTATAGACCTTTATTTCTAGAGGATATGAAATGAGTGTTTTTCTCATATGATATTAATGAAACGAGTCTAAGAATTTTCCGTTTGGGCAAGTCTCTGGCGAGCCCCAAATGGAAAATTCGGACGAGTTTCATAAATATCATATGAGAAAAACACTTATTTCATATCTATTTATCATATGACACACATATGCACAAATTAACGACTTAGTATGACTTTTTAACCCTTTACCTAACGTGTGTTGCAGACGACACTTGGAAAAAACATCATCATATAACTAAAAATTTTCATTTTTGGCTTCCAACACATAGGTTATGACCCCCTCATTGGAACGAGCACAAAGCGCTCGTTCCAATGAGGGGGTCATAACCTATGTTTTGGAAGCAAAAAATTTTTTCGTATATAGCACTGGCCGGTTTTGGTCGTTATGTTATGTAAAGGGTTAATGCAATATAACCCAACCTAAATAGGACAGATAACGCAAATTCTCCCTACTCAAATTATGCAATAGTGACCCAGTTGTATTTTGTTTAGCCAATCAAACTGTCCATATTTGAAATTGACCAATGAAATTTTTCAACCCGAATTATGCAAATTATGAAAATATGGCCCAGTTGTATTTTGTTCTGCCAATCAAATTGTCTAGTTTTGAAACTGACCAATGACATCGACGGAAGGCTTTATTTATCACTAATTAATATGAAAACAAAATATCAAATGTTTTAAAGTGAACAAAACGGACGAGTTATATGATAAAGACCTTTATTTCTAGTTCTCACGTCTTCTTTAGATTGTTACTTCTCTGCCCTTATCCCAAACAGCGTCACATTTAGGTGCCTTTTTAAGTTTTAATTTCAACTAAGGGATTGAACTTTCGTTCTCAAAATTTTGGAATCCTATTCTCCAACAAAAACGATATTTATAAATCTGGTACCGACCTGGGAAATTCTCAACTGCAATGGCCAATTTTTCGGGTGATGTTATTGACGTCGACGTCACCAAAAATTAAATGTCGGCCGATTTCCATACAATTTTAATTCGTTGTAGAGCTCAAAAATTAAAAGATACGTATTTTTCAGTTTTTTTTTGATTTACCGCTATTTTTAGGCCTTAACTTCACTTCACATTTTTGGCTTTTTATATGGACATTTTTCCTTAAAAATGCTGATTTGCCAAAATACATAACTCTCTATCTGTAATATATATTGCTAGGACATTTCACATATTTTTATAATGCTGATGATGCCTCCATTCAATACAGTTGTCAGAAGTTGGAAGTTTAACCTTTACCCGAAATAACGTCAGATTGACGTCTTTTTCATACATGCTTAATATCTTCCACCTTATTCAACTTTGCTTGTCAATATTCTTAAAATATACTCCTCAATAAAAACTATCTCTAAAAACGCAATCACTTTTTAGCGACGAAAGATCTGCCCGAGTTGCCGTGGCGGTGACGGTCAGACGCCAATAGCTATTTGCGTTTTATTATTTAACGTAATTTTTGATGCTTTATGTCACTGTATCAGGCGACATTTCCCACTAACACTCCTTACATAACCTTCATTATTAACCGCAGAGTGACTCTCGGGCATTTATATGGCCACGGACGCAATACCCCGATTACGAATTTTAATGCCAAAAAACTCGACCCCCTCCCCCTTTAATGACCGCCTTACCTCTACAGCTGGAAGCATCTACCAATATACTCTATTACATACAGCTCAATTAACAATTGGCAGGTGGCCCACTCGCATTTATATGGTTATACAGGCAACGTAGATAATGCTATGGCGTCAAATGCGATGGAGGCGCGAAAAACGCTACCCTCTCCATTTTCTCACAGAGTTACTACCCAATTTACAAAACACACCACCAATTTTATATCACAGACCGCTAGAGAAATAATTGAAGGCGAGCATTGCCAGTTTTTATCCACATTTCCTGAAAAATGTTGACTTTGTGACGTAAATGCCCAGGGTTGAAAAATTTTAAAATTAACCCTTTAACAACGTAACGGCCAAAACCGGCCAGCGCTATCACAAAAATCGCCAATTAATTTTCATTATTTTTTTCATTTTTTGTCTCAAAAACATAGGTTATGACCCCTCTTTGGAATGAGCTCGTCGAGCTCTTTCCAATCATAACCTATGTTTCTGAGACAAAAAATGAAAAAAAATAGTCATTCAAGAATTTTGTTTGCAAGTGTCGTCTGCTTTTCATGTTAGGTATTGGGTTAAGGTGTATTGTAGGAAGTCGAAATCTTAGGGCACTTTAGTACTCGTGGTCCAAAATACACAGCTGAACCAAGTTTGCAAATCAGAAGTCAGATACCTCAGATATGATGTGAACAACGTCGGGGTACAAATCTTACTTATTTGTGTTTACATTCTCTTTTCAACCCCATTTTTAACATTTGCTATTTATTTATTTATTTATTTATTTATTTATTTATTGGTGTTTAAGGTCACATATTTCTGCACAATGGCTAACCATGACCGTGACAGTTTTAAGGGTGGAGGAAGCCGGAGTACCCGGAGAGAATCACCGAGCAACGGCGAGCAACTGTCAGCTCCCCAACATACCAACTCCACACAAGCAGGGTTAGCATTGGTTGAAGACAGGTGCACCATCGACGTGTAGTGCGCCTTATTACACAGCGTCACCTTGCCCCCACGTGGGCAATGGGGGTGAAGTGTCTTGCCCAAGGACACAACACGGTTGCCGCAGGTGGGATTGGAACCGAGGACCTCTCGGCTTGTAGCCTGCACCTCTACCAACTGAGCCACCGCGCCCCCTAACATTTGCTATTCGAAATTTGGAAAATATGATCACAATAGACACGACTTGGCTGCCCAAATAGCGTTTGCCACCCAAACGGCGTGCGGTGCCCTCTCGGCGTTGGCGGTGCTTCGTTGAATGTCTTCTGGAAATTCGATTTTGCGATTTTAACCCTTTACCTAACGCGAAAGGCATACGACACTTGCAAATAAAATTTTTGAAGAATTATGTTTTTAATTTTTTTGGCGACAAAGACATGGCTTATGACCCCTCATTGGAACGAGCTCAAAGAGCTCGTTCCAATGAGGGGTCATAAGCTATGTTTCTGAGACAAAACAAAATGAAAATTTAATGGTTATTTTTGTAAATAGGGATGGTCGTTTTTGCCCGTTACGTGGTGTAAAGGGTTAATACAATGTATTCAATAATATAGCGACCTGACAATTCAGTGTGAACGTAACTGATTTCTTGTTCTTCGCCCAGGATGGATTGTGAGGTACTATCTAAGCTTACATCCAAATCAACAGAGTTCTTTACACATTGCTGAAGAATTAATTTAGTTTAAGGCGAAGTCAGCCGCCATTGTTATAGATATCTTTGTTTAAATTCATTGTTGCCTCTTGCATTGACGTTTTGCTATTTTTAAGGAAATACGGTAATTGAAATGGTTTCCAAAGGAATTGTGTGAAAACATAACATCAAAACTGGTCAAGCACTTTTTTATATTCACATAAGTCAGACTTGCTGCTTAGGAGTTTCCTTGGTTTGATTTCCAACAGAGTGTGGTTTTCTATCCAACATTACATAGAAATTCGTCCAAGAGATTGCTGGTTATTAGGATTATGTCCTCACATTTCTGGTTGCTACGTGGGGTGGGGGGTATTGTAATTAAGTTCTTTGTTTTCTTTCCCACTAGAATGGGTGTTAACATATGAAGTTTTACACCATAACTGTCCCGAATAGATTGTGCGCTGGTTGTTAGAGATATCGCATAACACAGTACTCGATTGGTTAGTTTGATCTCCCACTGAGCTTTGGTCCATAAATAAAAATGCCCCAAAATCGGCCAAATGGTTTGTCCATTGCCAAGTCACCATACCAATCATATCTTTTGGCCATCACGAAGGAAGAACGCAAGTTGCTAAAAAGATTTCTTAAAATAGTAATCAACTGATTGTTTTCCCAAGAAGTTTTGGGGACCAATATACACTGACACTACAAATGGTTATGTGTGCCAATTGCTCAGAAAATATACTCGTTACTAAAGAGATCAAGTGCCATTATAAATGAGTTCTTACTATGGACTCCAGCTGGATTGTGAGTCTACAAATAAAATTACATCAAAGTCGGTCCTGCAGATTTTCCACTGCCAAGAAAGTACACTGGGTGCTAGGGTCATCGCGTGACATTGCATTGCTTTCTTAGTTTCATTTCGCAATGAACTGCAGGCCACGTGTAAAGTTGCATCAAATGTAGCCTATTTATCACATAAACACCATCAAATAGCTTGTTGTGAAAATATCATTCACAACATGTCTGATACGGGCATGACGTCAGAGATCAATGCAGACGTCTTGACATTATGAGTGAGTTAATTGGTTTCAGAAGTCGAATTCAATTAATTTTCTTTTATATTTAATTAACGGCTTATCTAAAATACTGAGTCAAAAAAGAAAGTATAATAGAAACAAATGTGAAGAAATAGCATAAAGGATGAACTATAATACACTATCAAAAAAAGTTAAGCCCCCTCCCCCTATAATAGCTATGGGCATACAGGTAATAGATAAATTCTCCTGAGAAAAATAGAGGATATGGAATTAGTGTTTTTCTCATAATATTTATGAAACGAGTCTAAGAATTTTCCGTTTTGGCGAGCCTCTGGACGAGTTTCATAAATATTATATGAGAAAAACACTCATTTCATATTCTATTTATCATATGACACACACACGCACAAATTAGCCACTTAGTGTGACTTTTTAACCCATCACCTAACTTGAGTTGCAGACGGCACTTGGAAAAAACATCCTCGTTTTACTAAAAATTTTCATTTTTTGCTCCAAAACATAGGTTTGTGACCCCTCATTGGAACGAGCTCTTCGAGCTCGTTCCAATGAGGGGTCACAAACCTATGTTTTGGAAGCAAAAAGTGAAAATATAAAAAAAAATGAATGCCGTTTTTCTTGTAGGTAAAAGATTAATACAATACAACCCACCCTAAATGGGACAGATAACGTAAATTCTCCCTACTGAAATTATGCAAATGCAACCCAGTTGTATTTTGTTTAGCCAATCAAATTGTCCAGTTTTGAAATTGACTAATGAAGGCTCCCAACTCTAATTATGTAAATTATGAAAATGTGGCCCAGTTTTATTTTGTTCAGCCAATCAAATTGTCTAGTTTTGAAATTGATCAATCAAATTGACGGAAGGCTTTATTTATCACTGATTAATATGAAAACAAAATATCAAATGTTTTAAAGTAAACAAAACGGACGAGTCATATGATAAAACCTGCTATTTTTAATAAGGAGAATATGCCTTATTAGTGAAACAAGGGTTTCCAGAACATTTGCTTTATTGAATGCATATTAGGCACCGCGGACATTTTCACAACGTCAAAAAACTCCTCGATCATCTCTAACACATCTTAATCGACGTGGCATGCTGTCGATGACCTTCCGAATTTCTCTCGATGTGATGTTGTCCCATTTTCTACAAGCGCATGACGCAGACTGTCGATGTCATCAGTTGATGGCTGTCTGTTAACCACTCTCCAGCCGAGCATGCCCCACAC
The DNA here is from genome assembly GCA_031216915.1 of Pictodentalium vernedei. Classification (NCBI taxonomy): domain Eukaryota; kingdom Metazoa; phylum Mollusca; class Scaphopoda; order Dentaliida; family Dentaliidae; genus Pictodentalium; species Pictodentalium vernedei. The sequence goes on from CM062290.1 coordinate 270,886,557, forward strand.
ATGTTCTATCGGGTTGCAGTCCGGACTCTTTGCACGGTGGTGAAGTGGTCAACAGCCAACAAATGTTCACCAGTTTTGAGGATCTATACCCGCTCCGATAGAGGAATGGGGAACGTCACAATAAGAGATATTCGTATATCCACGGGTATTATGGGGGGGGGTGGATGGGGGCGGGGACAGTATAGTTCTAATGTTGCATGTTTGTGGACAAGAAGTCGTGCAAAGAGATTAATGACATGTCGCTGTTGTCCACCCATCCGTATACAATTTTGCTACGGATTTCAAAATAGCACGTGCTACCCGAGAATGTCAAACTGAATGGGTGACCGACGACTTTCTTTGTGTTATGTTGTGCTAGAGAGCCTGGGTTATTGAGAAAACATGCTTCCGACATTTCAAACAACCGAAAATCAGAGGTTGCGTGCCATTGGCATGCATGAGGCTGGGATACCTCCAGATGAGCTCGCTGCTGAGTTCGGAGTCATTGTGGCCACTATTTGCCGTCTCATTGGAAGGTATAGAACTACTGGATCTACTGCCGACCGACCGCGTTCAGGTCGACCAAGAGTTACGACCCCTGCACAAGACCGACACAACAGGACTTCTCACTTGTGGGATCGCTTCCTTCTGGCGACGAGGACAGCAGCAATTACTCTTGCTAGAACTAACAATAGAATCAGTGCACAAACTGTCCGCAAAAGACTCGATGAACACGGCATCGGCAGTAGGCGTCCATACCACGGACCAATCCTTACCCAACGTTACCGTACCGTCTGAATGGAATGGGTACGTCAGCGTGTTAGCTGGACTCAGCAGCGCTGGAGCACAGTTCTTTCTATTGATGAATCACTATTTTGCCTACGGCGCGCTGATGGTATAGGGCAAGAGTCTATCGCCGACGAGGAGGACGGTTTTATGATACTTGCGTGCGGCAATGCGACCGTTTCGGCGGGGGTAGTGTAATGGTTTGGGTAGGAATTTCATTGCACCATCGAACGCAGTTGATTTCATCGATGGTAATCTGAATGGGCAGCGATATAGGGACGGAATTCTTAACGCTGTTGTCGTCCCGTAGTTCAACGCTAACGTCGGATTGCAGTTATTCCAGCAAGGCAATGCCCGATGTCAGGTGGCGCGTATCTGTCGTGACTTTCTTGAGGAGCAGTGCATCGAACCTCTTCTCTGGCCCCCACTTTCGCCAGATATGTCGCCAATCGAGCATCTTTAGGATCCGTCTGGTGCGCCTTCATGATCTTCAGACGTTAGGCGATTTACGTAATGTTCTAAGGCAGGAGTGGAACGCAGTACCACAGGGTGACATTCAGAGACTCATCAGGACCATGCGCCGTCGATGTTTTGTCATCCAAGAGGCAAACGGTGGACATACACGCTATTGACTGCATATGTGAAAATTTTCATTTCACCCCAAGTCTGAATTACGACGTCATGGAGTGACGCTGGCAACAATAAGAAAATGAAATTATGCAAATTCATACAGCTAGACTCGAAATATGAATTTACAATAATTTGTTTGGGATTAAAGTCGATAATACTAAAAAAACATTACTCCTCAAAGTTTATTATACTTTCTTTTTTGACTCAGTATATAAATAACTGACGACATTTGCAGATGACATTTCCTAAATTACTAAATATCTTCATTTTTCTCACGAAAATCTAGCTTATGACACCTCGCTGGAACGAGTTCAATGATGTCGTTCCAATGAGGATCATACGGCGTGTTTCGAGACAAAATTATAAAAAAAATAATAAAAAATGGCTGCCGATTTTTGCGAACAGTGCTGGACAGTTTAATTCATTACGCGATGTAAAAGGTTAAATTGCACATAATGTAAAAAAAAGAATCTCAAATTTGTCACGATTTGACATGAAACCCCGGGCTCATATTGATTTTAGCAAGCTTGGTACAGAAATGTCCTACAAGATCGCGACTCATTTAAGATCATCTGTACCATTGGCATAGGAACCGGGGGGGGGGGGGAGGAGGAGGGGGGGGGGGTAAGAGGGTATTTACACCCCCCCCCCCCCCAAAAAAAAAAATTGTTTTCCAAACTTTGTAAATCATATCTAGTACCTACACGAAAATAACCACATACATCTGCATATTCTACATCATGCAGGCGCACATAAAAACTGTATGATCTACACCATTTGCAGAAAAGTTGGTAGTCGATGTCACTGACTGATTTGACGCTCAACATCTTCCTCTCTGACATACATACGCCTTTAACCCTTTACCCAACGTAACGGTCAAAACCGGCCAGCGCTATTCTCAAAAATCGCCAATTAATTTTCATGATTTTTATCATTTTTTATCTCCAAAACATAGGTTATGACCCCTCATTGGAACGAGCTCGTCGAGCTCGTTCCAATGATGGGTCATAACCTATGTTTTGGAGACAAAAAATTAAAAAAAATAGTAATTCAAGAATTTTTTTGCAAATGTCGTCTGCTTTTCATGTTAGGTAAAGGGATAAACACCAAAAATTAACAGCAACGATACCTTGATTTTTTCACTTGAGAAGCGAGGAAATGAGCTCTCAGTAGTTCATATTTCACAAATTTTCCTGGTATCCCCCTCCCGCACTCTCCCCGGGGTTGGCTACGCTGAGCGGGCCGCCAAAGGCGACCGTGCTGTCCCCTACAAGCTCCCGTTTACAATACCCCCCCCCCCCCCAACATTATTATAAGCTTCCTACACTCTTGCTCTGTGCAGTGTGTCAGTAAATGAGTAGGCAAACTGCTTCTTACGCGCGATGCTCTTATTGCGTTCTTAGTTTCGATTTCTTGTGAACTTCGAATCCTTATAGAACGTTTCGTCAAGATTGGGCCTATGGTTTCCTGATGTCCAGCATGTACGCTGTTTACTATGGCGATGGAGTGACATCGCTGTAGAACTTTTAGTTTAGTTCCTCAGTGGATTATAGATTTATAGATCGGCTTTACAGTTGTCTGTTGCTCAGGAACCCACACTTGTTACCCGGGAGGCCGCGTCCACATTTCCTTCTTAGTTTGATGTATGAATGTTGACTTGAGGATTCACGCATGGAATGACATCAAAACCGGACTGATAGGATATATGTTGTTGAAGCTGTCATTGAGAATTACCTTGGTTTCTCAATGGGTGTCGGACCACATATTATTTTTTACTATTTATTGGTGTTTAAGGTCACATACTTATGCACAGGGGCTAATCGTGACCGCGACAGTTTTACGGGTGGAGGAAGTCGGAGAGAACCACCGAGCATCGACGAGCAACTGTCAGCTCCTGAGCATTCTAACTCTGTTCAAGCTCCGCTCATGCAGGATTACAGCGGTTAAAGACATGTACACCATCGACGTGTAGTACGCCTTAGTACACCGCGTCATCGTGCCCCTATGTAGGCAACCGGGATAAAGTGCCTTGCCAAAGGACCAAACGCGGGTCGTCCCGGACGGGGTCGGACCACATATAGAATTATATATATATATAATTGTGTTATATTTTTCCTAGTGTTGAAGCGCTGCGACGTCACTTACTTGGGAGATTATGGGCAATTTTTTTCTTAGTTTAGTATTTTAACAGATTGTCGATCCACTTATAAATTAACACAAGATCGGTTCTGCAGTGTCCGTGTCTAAGAAGTGCGTTAGTTGCTTGGGAGATCACGACGTGACACTGCTTCTCAATTTGGTTTTCCAATGAATTCCGTACTCATATATTGAAATACATAATGATGTGGTCTGCAGTTTACGAGTTGCTAAAAGACGCAGACCGGTTGCTATATTAATCACACGGCATTGTATTGAGGTCGTAGCGTGATTTCTTGATGTATGGCTTGTCGAAATATTAACACACATCAGTTGGGTCTATTATTCTCCTGTTTCCAGGGAAGTACGACTGCTGTTTGGGAAGTTTTGTTTGGTTTACGGATAAAATGTAAGTCCATGTACGAACACATACTACAAATGACCTTACCGTGACCACATTGGCTGCAAGGGTTATCAGGTGGGAGTGTGGTCACCACACACCCACTTGATGACCATTACACCACACTGTCGTGACTCAGTGGTTAGAACACTGGACTTAAAACCGAAGGACGACGGCTCGATCCAAACCAGCGATAACTGTGTCGTGGCATTGGGAAAGACACTTAACCCTTTACCTTACAAAAACAGACGACACTTGCAAAAATAATTCTTGAATAACTAGTTTTTTTTCATTTTTGGTCTCAAAAACATAGGTTGTGACCCGCATTGGAACGAGCTCGTTCCAAAGTGGGGTCATAACCTATGTTTTTGAGACAAAAAATACCGCTGGTCGGTTTTTCCGTTACTTTGGGTAAAGGGTTAATACCGATTTCCAATGGGAGCACGGTGGTTATGTGTACTGGGGCGTACTGCACTTCGATGGTGCATTTGACTTCAATCGTTGCTAAATCCCCTTGGGCAGAAATACTAACTTGGAGAGTCTGGCAGCTGCCGACCGCTACTCGGCGGTTCTCTCCGAGTACTCCGGCTTCGTTCATCAGTAAAACTGTTCGACACGATGTAAACCTGACTGTTGCAAGTGTCATGATCCTAAATAAACAAGCGACAAACAGGAATATCAAGTGATATATAGAGGGTATCTAGTGTTTTTGAGTGGATACCGAGAATTATCTCATAAGTGACCTTGCGATAGCGCGAGCGAAAATTACCATTTATCTCGGCCACGAGCGAGATAATTTTCGGTATCCACTCAAAAACTCTAGATTTTCGTTTTATTATACGCTTTTTATAAGAATCGGATCATTCCTATCGATATTTCCACACGTTTCAACCTTGAATTGATTATTTATTTTATTTTTTAATTGGTGTTTAAGGTCACATATATATGCACAATGGCTAATCGTGACAGTTTTACGGGTAGAGGAAACCGGAGTACCCGGAGAGAACCACCGAGCAACTGTCGGCTCCTCAACATTCTAACTCTGTTCAAGCTCCGCTCAAGCAGGGTTACAGCGGTTGAAGACATGTGCACCATCGGCGTGCTGAACGCCTTAGTACACGGCGTCATCGTGCCCCCATGTAGGCAACCGGGATAAAGTGTCTTGCCTAAGGACACAACGCGGGACGTCACGGACGGGGGCGAACTCGGGACCTCTAGCATAGAAGTCCAACAGTCTACCACTGAGCCACCGGGCTCCCTATCTACCTTGAATTGATGCATGAAAGTAAACAGCGCATTGATACGCGGAAGTGATTTGATCGATACTCGGAACAGGTAGCGTCTTGCGATCTGATTCAGCTTGCGGGTTTCATGCATCAATTCAAGGTGAATACGTGTTGAATTGTTGCTGGAAATGATCGGTATACACTCAAAAATACTAGATTTTCTTTTCATTATACGTTTTTAGAACAAACTGATCATTTCCAGTGATAATGTGACTCGTGTTCACCTTGAAGTGATGCTTTGAAAGAGGCTATTTGATTGATACCGTGAAAGTTAAAACTTCTATATCTTCACAGTGGGGGATACAATTTCTATCTTTCCGCAATTTTTTCACAATCTATCGTTTAGCGTACAATAAAATTTCCTTCTTAGTTTCGTTCCCCAGTGGACTGTGCATGTACATATAACAATTCATCGAACTCGGTAAAGAAGCATGTCTTCAAGAAGTCAAGCTCATTGCATGGCAGATCGCGTGCTATTATTATTGTGTTAAAGCTTCAGTTTCCAATGCATATTGGTTCTAAACATGAAATTTTAATCATGTTCCCCCAAAGGTTTCCCCGTTGCTAGGATGTAACATGTGTTGCTATTAAGTAGCGTGTCAGTATTATTCTTCAGTATAACAACACATTTTGGGTTGAAGGGAGTATTTTAGGGTGTATAATTGAAACATCTTATGATGTTTTCTCTGTGAATCCAGGCCTTCCAGGCCTCGACAATTCAGGCGAACGATCGTTCCGTTGCCCTAGAGGTTACGCAAACAAAAATTGAGGCGAAAGGACTATAGGTTGACCAAAAGGATCTGTCGGTTTACCAACTTTTTTACGATCGGCATATTTGATGCCTGAACAGAAAGTAGTACACATACAAATATTATTCAGCTGTAGGCATAGTCCAAACATGGCCTGAAAGTCTGTAATATAATTTTTTGGTTTGGTACGTCCTTGAAAGGACGTACCAAACCAAAAAATTATATTAGAGACTTTCAGGCCATGTTTGGACTACTGTAAGCATAATTAGAAATATACTAAAAGTCGAGGAGTTAAGGTTTGCTATTTGTTTCCTGAGAGGGGCTCAGTTGGTAGAGGTGCAGGCTGCAAACCGAGAGGTCATCGGTTCGAATCCCGCCTGCGGCAACCGCGTTGTGTCCTTGGGCAAGACACTTCACCCCCATTGCCCACGTGGGGGCACGGTGACGCTGTGTACTAAGGCGTACTGCACGTCGATGGTGCACCTGTCTTCAACCAATGCTAACCTTGCTTGTGGGGAGTTGGTATGTTGGGGAGCTGACAGTTGCCCGCCGTTGCTCGGTGGTTCTCTCCGCTTACTTCGGCTTCCTCCACCCGTAAAACTGTCACGGTCATGGTTAGCCATTGTGCAGAAATATGTGACCTTAAACCCCAATAAATGAATATAAATAAATTTGTCTCCTGAGAAGAAAGAAAGCTAGCAAATTACTGTAAAAACACATTTACAAAACAAAGAGCCAAAGTGTACGTTACTTAGTTGCTTCTAATTAGGCTGTGTGAGAATGAACAGATATGTAAGCAACCAACAAAAATGAGAAACAATTAAATTCAAAACGCAAGGAGAAATTTTCTAATTGGTGGATGTACTGTGTTTTATTTCTTTTAAATCACTCCTATCGTATGAGTTTATATCTTTACAACACAACTAAAGAGTCAAGTTTGACCAATCGATTAACCCTTTACCTAACATGAAAAGCAGACGACACTTGCAAAAAACAATTCTTGAATAACTATTTTTTTCATTTTTTGTCTCCAAAACATAGGTTATGACCCCTCATTGGAACGAGCTAGACGAGCTCGTTCCAATGAGGGGTCATAACCTATGTTTTCGAGACAAAAAATGAAAAAATCATGAAAAATAATTGGGGATTATTTAGAATATCGCTGGCCGGTTTTGGCCGTTACGTTGGGTAAAGGGGATATTCTGCCCACTTCAGAAGATTCACACTGCCGGCTTTGGTCAATGCTTATTCCCAGAAAACAATACAATTTGTCTATCAAAGTAAATAAACACTGCTACTGCGGTTCCCACTGGAAATGTTTTTTAAGTAAAAGAGATGATGTTTTTTAAAATATATGATCAAAAATATTTTATTTGCCATTATGCAAGACAAACTGGGATTGGAGAACAAACGTATTCCTCTCTCCTCTCATATACAGGTATACAAACAAACTAAAAATGTTGTCAACAAGAGCAGATATGTACAAAACAAAAACAAACAAACAAACAAACAAACAAGAAATAAAAACAACATATCAAAACATATAAAAAAGTGAAAGAGTAAAGAAAAGCTGGTGATGACCCTTTGTAACTTCACGGTCGTAGTTTTTAGACCATATGAGCACAGGGCGGTATTGATCAGAAAAGTCTAGATATCATATCGCCTCTTTAGTGCAATAAGACGCCATCTACAATGCTTTAGTATTGACGATGGTGCCTTGTTGCACCCATGGGACGATATGTTGTGTTCAGCAAATCGGTTCGTTTTGAACAGTATGGACAGAGAAATGTTCTCTGGAGGTCGGAGGTTAGGGTCAGCACATAGTAGAAAATCTACACACATTGGACTGACGCCTTATTATGATAATTTAGTAAATAATTCATTTCTCTCACCGGGATATAAAGAACATTCTGCAAAATTATGTGAAGCATCCTCAAAGGGATTCCACACGAACGGTAGAGATATACTATTTGTTTCATATGTTCTCAACATGACGAAATGAGTAACGGAAAGCCTGGGGAACACATATGATGCCTTCTAATGACTCGTATACTTTAGTATGGTTTCTTTCATAAAATATGATTAACACAATGGTGCATATCCCTGTTTAACCCATTACCCAACGAATTGGCCACACCCGCCCGCGTAATATGCAAATTCAGCAGCTGAAAAAACACAATATTTTTAAAAAAATTCAACAAAACAATATCATGTGACCCCTCTTTGGAACGAACTCGTCGAGCTCGTTCCAATGAGGGGTCACATGATATGATTTTGTTGAAATTTCTCTTTTAAATTTAAAAAATGCCGCTCAGGATCACCGATCCAATGTCGAGTTGTGACAACAGTTCCTCGCACCAAGGCCAACACACCTATGAAGTTTCATGACTCTAGGTTGAACCACTATCAAGTTCTCACCCGGAAACCAATTGTTGCGATATACTATGTTCAAGGTCACTGTGACCTTGACCTTTGACCTGGTGAGTCCAACATCAATAGGGTTCTTCCTCGCACTAAGGCCAACACGCCTGTAAAGTTTCATGACTCTAGGTTGAACCACTATCAAGTTATCATCCGGAAACCAATTGTTGCGATATACTATGTTCAAGGTCATTGTGACCTTGACCTTTGACCTGGTGAGTCCAAGATCAATAGGATTCTTCCTCGCACCAAGGCCAACACACCTATGAAGTTTCATGACTCTAGGTTGAACCACTATCAAGTTATCATCCGGAAACCAATTGTTGCGATATACTATGTTAAAGGTCACTGTGACCTTGACCTTTGATCTGGTGAGTCCAAGATCAATAGAGTTCTTACTCGCACCAAGGCCAACCCACCTATGAAGTTTCATGAATGTAGGTTGAACTACTATCAAGTTATCATCCGGAAAGGAATTGTTGCGATTTACTATGTTCAAGGTCACGTTGACCTTGATCTTTGACGTAGCGAGTCCAAAATCAATAGGGTTCTTCCCCTCACCAAGGCCAATCTACCTATGAAGTTTCATGAATGTGAGTTGAACCATTATCAAGTTATCACCCGGAAACCAATTGTTTAAGATTTACTATGTTCAAGGTCACTGTGACCTTGACCTTCGACGTAGCATGTCCAAAATCAATAGGGTTCTTCCTCCCACCAAGACCAACCTACGTATGAAGTTTAATGAACGTGAGTTCAACCACTATCAAGTTATCATCCGGAAACCAATTGTTTACGTCCGCCCGCCCGCCCGCCCGCCCGCCAGACATTCACCAAACTATAAGTCGAGTTTGACTTCGTCACAACTCGACTAAAAAATGATATTTAAAATTATAAATTTTGATTGCATTGGGTAAAGGGTTAAGCAAAACGTGGGGGCACGGTGACGTTGTGTACAAAGGCATACTGCACGTCGATGGTGCACCTGTCTTCAACCAATGCTAACCCTGCTTGTGTGGAGTTGGCGTGTTGGGGAGCTGACAGTTGCTCGCCGTTGCTCGGTGGTTCTCTCCGGGTACTCAGGCTTCCTCCACCCGTAAAACTGTCACGGTCATGGTTTGCCATTGTGCAGAAATATGTGACCTTAAACAACAATAACTAAATAATTCCATGTAGGATCAAGGTGGGCGTACCAAAATATGAGTTAATATAGAGGGGAATATTAGAAAGAGGTCGGTATGGTGTATGCCAGGTTGATTAGTGTCAAATATTTTGTGTTGACGACATCACGTTTACCGACACGATTGCAAATTACGCCGCGGCATATTAAACATCCTTAGTGTTTGTAAAAGGAGCCAGCTGTACTTTTGGCTTCTACATTGAGGTAGGAATGTCAAAATAACGTTGCAGCTAAATCTCAGTCGTCACAGGAATAAAATATACAATACTGTGATGACAAACGCGGTGTCTTTCGCGATCACCTCGCGTTTTGATCGCGATGCACCTACAGCAGTTGTCGAGATTTGGCCAACAAAATATTGCGCAATTAAGAACAAATCAAGAAAAATAAACGAACATAACATCTCCGCTTCAAGGAAAAGTCTATGATCATGCAGGGAGGGAAATGATTTGAGAAATTATGCCGATCACGACCCAGCCGCGATCCGGTCGAAATTCTCTATCCGCAATTTGGATCACAGTACTGACTTATACCTTCGAAACATCTGACGACTTTCTTTCTTGTTATGAAACGTTAGATAAAAAAAGTTTTATAATTCCATGTAGTCCGGCTTTTTCAGGTGCATGCTACGATCTGGTTGTTGCATCTTTTATTTTAACGATCTTCCAACTTCTGGCTGGGAGACGGTTCAAGTAGAAGAAAAAGTATTCATTTGCAAAGCACACGTATATTTTATCATACATGCAGATAATATCATAAAGAAATACCTGTATGTTAGCTAATTCGCGAACTCTCAACAGTTTAAATTTCATATATATATATACTCGCCCAAAAAAGAAAGTGTGCATTGCAGAAATTGATCAAACTCCAAAAAAATAATTTCGTAGGTGTAAAGAGTGTTAACCTGTTCATGAATAAGTTATATTGAACACAAAAACAGCTTTCCCCGTTAAAATTGCATTAACGTTAAATGACGTGCTGCACGTTTGTGAAAAGGCATTTTTTGCACGTGAAGAGTCTGAAAATTCATGCAGCAGTGTGAATCCTTGGATATTTAAACACTAAAGTAAGGCCTTCCTATCGTTCACATTCAAACTTGCGCTGCTGTTAAAACGACTCCACATTAGCATGCCAAGATTGACAATGAATCAACGTCTCCTTGCCCTGGGTATGATTAGAGCTGGCAGAACACACAGAGAGGTTGCCCAGCATTTGAACTGCCACCGTAACACTGTAGACAGGCTAGTCCATCGACATGCACAACATGATGACGTTCGAGACCGACCGCGCTCCGGGAGACCCCGAGTTACCACCCCTGCACAAGATCGGTATATCCGTGTCGTCCATCTCCGGAACCGGCAACAAACGGCAACGACGACAGCCAGGAACAGCCCTAACCTGAGACGGATACATCCTCAAACAGTAATCAACCGGCTGAGAGAATACGGCTTACGTCTTCGAAGACCTGCAATTCGTCCGATTTTGACGTTACGTCATTGTCATGCTCGACTGCAGTGGTGTAGACAACATCTCAGGCATCCCTTACACTGGTGGCGACGTGTTTTATTCACAGATGAAGGTCGTTTCCATCTTTCTTCATCAGATGGCCGCCAGAGAGTGTACAGACGTCGAAACGAACGCTACGCAGATCCATGTGTCGTGGAGCGAAACCGTTATGGGGGAGGGTCTCCCATGGTGTGGGGTGGCATCACTGCCCGTAACAGAACTGAGCTGGTCATTATTGATGGCAATCTCAATGCAGCCAGATATCGTGATGAAGTGCTTACACCTGTTGTTGTCCCATTTCTGCAACGTCACGACCCCGGCATCATTCTACAGCAGGACAACGCCCGACCCCACGCAGCTCGTGTTGTTCAACAGTATCTGAAGCAACAACAAGTGGATGTTCTTCCCTGGCCCGCAAATTCCCCCGAAATCTCACCCATTGAGCACGCATGGGACGAAATGAAACGTCAGCTACGCCGGCTTCCCCATGCACTGTGAACGCTTGTGGAACTACAAAGACAGCTTATCAGAATATGGAACAACATCCCACAACACTTCCATGCTGACTTGTTCGCTTCCACGAGGCGTAGATGCACAGCAGCAGTCGATGCAGACGGAGGTCATACCAGATACTGAGTGTGTGACTTTTGTGTTTGACCCTTAGTGTCTATGACTCTCCATGGCACCAAGAGTATTCGTCGTAGCGTAATGAAATTTCTCGTGTTGATTACAAATTGATTCATCTGTGATTGAATAAAATTTCCATGAATGAAAATGATACATATCTTTTTTTTAGTGTTATTTTTTAGCATGCACACTTTTTTTGGGAGAGTATATATAATCACGTAACAAATGTAGAGAAAAAAGTAGGGATGACACACGTGTCACCCTGACGCTTCCTTTCCTATTACCCAAGATTGTATTAATCTCCTCTGTGAGTGTATTGTTTGAAATGTGTCTTTGAACGGGTTCGAAATAATGACCAAAAAGGTTCCGAGAATGGGACTAGTGTTGGCAGTCCACTTGTGGACGACCAATGTCTAGCACCCAAACAAAATGTTGCAGCCCTCCGCCAGTCAAAGCCACTTGCTGACTGTTCATTTCGTTAGGCCGTCGATACTCTCCGTTGAGCTCTAATTTTAAACCTGTTATCTAGCCCTGTACCATTTGTGCGCATGGGCGTAGATGTCCTCTCAGAACATACCAGTTCATCATTGTTTCCAACTTCTGAACATCTCTTCACATGGCACCATCACATAATTTTGAAAAATGCCCCTTTTTCTTTAGCCAGATTCCCCTGAAATGTCACGCTTTTTCCCTCCATGCTGACATTCGTCATTAGGCAGTGCCCCCTGCACCCGTCTCCGTCTCTTCGCGCCATCTCCCTTTCTATCTCATTATCATGACATAGAAAACATTTTTATAAAAAGATGATACACTAAAAACTTTTGATTTGAGCGAGGACTGCGAATCAAACAATACATATTGGTACGGACGTGACAACCACTTCTTATTCCCAGTTCCTTATTTCGGCATTCGTTATATACAGGTTGACAACAGGTTGATAGCGAATATCGAATCCGGTCACGATTAGCAATTGTGCATAAGTATGTGACCTTAAACACCAATAAATAAATAAATAATAAATAACGAATATCGAATAAGGAACTAGAATAAGTAATGATTGTCGTGTCCGTATATTTGTTCGTCTTGTATTTATTTTTTCCTCAGTTCCAATTTCTCTCTCTCTCTCTCTCTCTCTCTCTCTCTCTCTCTGTCTCTCTTTTATTTAGTACCGTTACTCTTCCACGACTGCTACTTTGCAGTTATAGTTTTAACTATCTTTATCCTTTTACTGAATAACGTGTTTCCTTTTGCGTTTGTTTATGTTGAAAAATTCAATTTGTAATTTTTGTTGTTTGAAACTTGTATTCAAGTACAGTTTAGGAAAACAGATTTTGCAAGTATGGAGTACTTTTCAGGAATAATCCTTTTTGCTTTAACTTGGCACATAAAATATGTTTAAATTAGAAAAGTGTTAGGCCTAAAAAAATAAAAAATCTGTTTCTCAGGCCCTCCCGCATGGTCCTTTTGGCTGCCGCATGCTCTCTTTTTATAACCAATTTAAACTTAAAAAAAATAAAAATTAAATGGTTTATGTCTGATATTTTACCCAAGTAAAAAAAATGATGAATTTGTCCCTTGAGTGCAAGAAGGCTTTGCAATGCTTTAGCATTGCAAAGTCTTCTTGCACTCAAGGGATGAAATACACTACCACCCTTGCTATTCTGTAGATTATGAGACCTAAAACTTGAACCAAGAACATGAACTTTTGATGGCAAAAAAGTAATTACTGAAATAAAAAATAAAATAAAAAACCGCTCGCCTGCATGCAATTTCACAAATAATGGCCTGAGAAACAGAAAATCTACTTTGTATGGCCTTACTGCTGTTCATTTTTCATAGGAAAGTAAATAAATAACTTGAGGCAGTGTTTGGAAAATAGACTGTGTTCAATTAATCTCGTTGTGTTTTTAGATGTATTCACAGACTGGTTTTGCCCGATACCTACCATGAAAAGAAGACGACACTTGCAAAAAAATTCTTAACTCATTTTTTCATTTTTTGTTTGTCTGAAAAAACATAGGTTATGACCCCTCGTTGGAACAAGCAGCACGATCTCGTTCCAACGAGGGGTCATAACATATGTTTTTAGACAAAAAAAATGAAAAAAATAATGGAAATTAGTAGGTGATAATTGCCGATTCCAGGACACGTTGTACATGTACCGTACACGTACACGTACATGGTGCGTTTACTCTCATAGGATTCAGTGTTAAATCGCGTTCACGTTCACAAAAATGTCGTTTTTTTATGGTGTCCCAGAATCAGCTATATTTTTTAGGCTCATAGATCGCACTTTTCACGTTCAAATACCCGTTGGCGAACGTGTCGAATGTACACGTCGCTCAAAAAAGTGAAAAATGTACGAAATTGTACATAGAAATTTTCTTAAAAATTTTTGTCGACGTTCCCATCGTGGATTAGACCTTCAATCTATCGTTGGTGAACACGAGCAAAAAACGCTTTGCCGATTCTGAGACAGCATCAAAAAGGTGGTTTGCCGATTCTGGGCCAGTGTCCCAGAATCGGCAAACAGTTTTTGAGGCTCACAATAGAGTCGACTATAAGAATGAATTCGAGAAATTCAGCTTGAAATAAGTAATCACCCAATCATTTCACGTTCCTAACGCTAATTAACCAATCAGATTGCTTGATTCTCATAAACCTAATCATACAAAGTTATCTCCCCTCGTCGTGGGGGTGGGGGTCACGCCCGTCATAAAAATCGAAAGTTTCGAGAAGGTGGTCCTATCAAATTGAAGGTCTCTACGAGTAGATTAAGAAGATCGTAATTTTAACCCTCGTCGTGGGGTGGGGTCACGACCAGAGCCGAAAAACGTCTTCCTTTTTACAAATCCAGGCATGTGAGGTATTAATATGAAGGGCTCGATGAATACATTACAAAAATGACATTTTTCATTTTATGTGGGGGTGGGGGTCACGCCCATCAGGAAAATTGGAGTTTCGAGAAGGTGGTCACGTGACCTATCAAATTGAAGGTCTCGACGAGTGGATTGAGAAGATCGTGATTTTAACCCTCGTCGTGGGGTGGGGTCACGATCAGAGCCGAAAAACGACTTCCTTTTTACATATCCAGGCATGTGAGATATTAATATGAAGGGCAGATTTGTAAAAAGGAAGACGTTTTTCGGCTCTTGTCGTGACCCCACCCCACGACGAGGGTTAAAATTACGATCTTCTTAATCTACTCGTAGAGACCTACAATTTGATAGGCCACGTGACCACCTTCTCGAAACTTTCGATTTTTATGACGGGCGTGACCCCCACCCCCACGACGAGGGGAGATAACTTTGTATGATTAAGTTTATGAGAATCAAGCAATCTGATTGGTTAATTAGCGTTAGGAACGTGAAATGATTGGGTGATTACTTATTTCAAGCTGAATTTATCGAATTCATTCTTATAGTCGACTCTATTGTGAGCCTCAAAAACTGTTTGCCGATTCTGGGACACTTTTTTGATGCTGTCTTAGAATCGGCAAAGCGTTTTTTGCTCGTGTTCACCAACGATAGATTGAAGGTCTAATCCACGATGGGAACGTCGACAAAAATTTTTAAGAAAATTTCTATGTACAATTTCGTACATTTTTCATTTTTTTGAGCGACGTGTACATTCGACACGTTCGCCAACGGGTATTTGAACGTGAAAAGTGCGATCTGTGAGCCTAAAAAAAATAGCTGATTCTGGGACACCATAAAAAAAACGACATTTTTTGTGAACGTGAACGCGATTTAACACTGAATCCTATGAGAGTAAACGCACCATGTACGTGTACGTGTACGGTATATGTACAACGTGTCCTGGAATCGGCAATTATCACCTACTGAAATTAATTGGCGATTTTTGAGAATAGCGCTGGCCGGTTTTGGCCGTTACGTTGGGCAAAGGGCTAATGTAGTAGAGGATCCTAAGATGAGTGCCTACTATTTACAGTAATAGCATGCATGCTAGGTAATTGTCAGAAGTTGATAAGTAACGTGAGGCATTAACACCTACCAAAGTAATGAGAATACACATTCGTAATACAAACTTCTGCGGTTGCAGATTAATGACGATAATTAAACAAACACTGTAATTAATTTTTTTGCTCAAAACGTTGCATTTGACCCCTTCATCGGAACGAACTTGTTGATCACATTCCAATGGGGATCATACACAATATTTTTAGGCCAAAAATAAAACCTTTTTAATAAGGATTTTTTGCAAGTGTCGTCTACAGTCGGTGTTCAATAAGAGGTCAAAGTATACATTACGTGGAGAGTGTATTATCACCGAATCACCGGCAGAGTGGAGATTCCACCAAAGCTATAATTGCAAATTTGTTGTAAAGCATAACAAGCACAACCAAAGTTTCAACCAATGGACCTCCGGGTTAAACCCGGAGGTCCATTGGCTGAAACGATGCCTATGCTTTTTGGCCACATGTACAAAATTTGAAAGTTATAGTTTGGGTGATAACTCCACTCTGCGGGTGATTTAGTTACAATCCACATTCCACGCACTGTAGTTAGCCACATCGTACGGTTGTAAACAACCCAAATATTTATTGTTTATTCATTGCTTTTCTGTCCAATTAAGACATGTCATTGTAAACTGATCTGAGACATCGTCTCATAAACGAGGGATTACCAAGTAGATAAACGTATTCGGTAGTAATGCATGCACTTTTCTCCCTTTATTTGTATGACCCCGGAAGTAATGGTAACTCAAGCGTGCGGCCATGTTGTGATGAGTGGTGCCAGTGAACCTGTGCAACTGGGATTTTTAGGATAATTTCGGTTGATGGGGGCCGCCATCTTGATTTTTAAGATGATTTGTGGTTGCTATTTCTAAGGGTTGAGTGGGGTGTGTTCCAGTGATGTGTTGGAATACACGATGGATGTCAAATGTGGACTGTCGGGGTGGGGGTGCGATTTAATCTGTTGTGGTTGTTTTGCATCGGTACTTCGCCATGTAGAGGTGGCCCGTCCCAGGCCGGGGTAGAATGTAGTGTTGAAGACCTTCCGGTCAGGAATGTGCTTAATCAATGGGAGTACATTGAGGGCTCGGATTCTTCCATGAGTTCTGGTATTCAACCTGCTATGGAAACTCTACTATCTATGCTTGAGTTACTTTGAGGCCATTTGGGTCAATCTTTCAGTTCGTAAGAGGTTGTACGAAGTGCTATAGACCTGATAATGGGATCTGTAATTAAATACGAGTACTAAGCGGGCTCGAATTTTCTTCGTTTGGCCCACCACAGCCTTTTTCTTTTCTGCTAGCTTCCACGGGTTGTTCTGTTCTTCCAATGCCGCTATTGTGCATGTCACTATGTAATACCAAATATCACCGTCTCTTCCTACACTCATCCCACATCGCGCATATAAAAGCCCACTCGTGTCTACGCCTACATTATTCTACCTATTTCACGGCCCTGTTCTCACTAACTCAGACCATATTATTCTATCTCATGGCAATCACTGATTCTGTGCCGAGTTTGCCTCTTCTTACTCACAACATCAGAAAATTGCACCTAACATTATTGCTACACACTATCAGCCCATGCAGAGGTATCCCCGCTGTCTGAATCTTGACGCTGCATGATTCTAGCTGAAAGATTCCAAGAGCCACACTAGCAATTGCTCATTGGACAAAATGCTCAACCGATTCTTGGGCTCATCTGGAAAATCGAAGGATAACTGGATTGGGCAGAGTTCGGTATTCGGGACCACAGCTTTTGGGAAACATTTACGAGGATGCTGTTGTTGAACTACAATCTAACCCCCCCCCCCCCCCCCCCCCCCCCTCAATTCACGATCTCCTGACTGATAGGTATTAGCCGGGCTTTTCCCTGTTCGATACTAGCCAAAAGAACCAAAGAGCCGCAAATGCTTGCACGACCCTTGAACTCGTTCGGGAGGAGATTCGAAGTCAGATAATGACAAGAGAGACGAGAAGCATTTTCCGACGTTTTGTGGATAGTGCCAGCATAGCTGCTAGATATACTGAAGAATACGAGTTCGTGAAATACTTCACTTCAATCGATCACACACACCACTCCAATCGTAACTGCAGCACCCTCGTTCCTTAACAGAAACAAAACTGACTGCGAAATGCCTCCAGCAATCATACTTTGACGACGGAAACACATTTCACTCTAACAAAAAGTGCGTGATGCGCAGTGACACCACGACAATGAATCCACACGGTCAGTTCACGCGTTATCATGATCACCTACATGACAATCATCATGCAATTTGAAATGATGTCATTTCCGGTGTCATGACCGAGGGCTTGCGAATGAGGAATCAAATGTACATACACCACTACTGGTATTTTATACGATGGGTTATTTAAAACAACATTTTACGATAATATTAGTCAAGTTTGTATCGCACATCGAGTACAACAATGCGCCATCTGCAATGCTTTAGCATTGCAGTTGGCGCATTGTTGCACTAGACGAACGATATCATATTGACTGTTTATGAAGCTGATGTTTCATTTGTATGCCAAGAATGACGTACTGTTTACTACACTGTAAACATCCATTCACGCCCATTGTAATGCCCAAACCGTTCATACACGTCCAGAAATGTTGTTTACGCTACTCAATCCTGAGGCGAAATTGTCTGAAACTTCTAGTACTATTGTTTTGTTGCGAGCCTCCTTGTTGCTAAAGTAATTGTATAATATAACACCTGGTACGACCAACATGAGACCAACTATGGTAAACACTGTTGTTGCATTAAAGGTCGGTCCCCACCAAAAGCGGTTTTGAACTGGGTCGAATTGAAAGACTGACCAGAACAGGGTTGCCAATGGTGCAACCATTGCCTGCACGATGACTACATACACGGCACCTTCCGCATATTGAATTAAAAGCATGGAAAATAAATTACCAAGAAGATAACCTGCTACAAACAGCCAGGTTTTGCCAGCTAATCCATTACAATCTGAGGCGCTACTGAATGTACATCGCAAACCAGTGGATAGATGGTCTCCGAACTGGCTGAATGAACTCGCCTGAAACGATAATTTCAAAAAACAGCATAACACGCGGTCTAGGACACTTAAGACGAATTTGTGCACCCTATCCTTTGCTAACACGTACTACGGTGCTATTTCCCCTCAAAAGATATCTTGGCCACCTTACAGCTCTGGGGTGTATCAAATGGTTGTGAGACAAATAGCTGTATGATTCAACAGTAGACTTTGATTGTGTTGTCCATGTAACTAAGGATCCGTGCAAATTTGTGGAGGACTCTAACAAACTATGTTTTATATATCTCCTGAGAACAAATTCCAAAGAACGTTTGTTTCATCACAGTACGATGATTGAAAAAACGCGGTTTCTTTCGCGATAAGATCATGATCCAATCGCGGCGAATTTTCTCCGGTAGGTCTAGATTTCAGAAAAATTACTGCGAAATTAAGACTAAACGAAGACAAAACAAACGGACATAACATCTTACATTCAACCTTGTCACGTTCCGGTCGAAATCCTCTTTTCGCTTTGTGATCACGGGAGTGTAAAGCTTATGTCATTTTAATTACATGACGGCAAAGCCTGGTATTTCAGATTTTATTTTCTTAAAAAACATCCCCTGCCTGCCATGCGTTCTTCTGGCGTACTGGAATGTAAAATACCAATGTGAATTTATTCTCTGTAATGGAACACTTTGAAGAGACCTGAGAAAATATTCATAATAAGAAAACGACATTCTATGCGATGATAAGTATGTGTTCAGCTGGTATCAAAATATGACCAACAACATTTAACCCTTTCAACGCTGGCGCCCTGGATCTTATCATTTCATCAATACTGTCAACGGCGAACTGACCGAAACCATCCTGGTTTGTTGGGATGTTCAGTAATAATATAATCCAACAGATCTGTAGAGCTGTTAGATTAAATTATTACCGAGCCACGCTTCTGACTTTTGGCTCTTTATATCGTCTGCTCGTGCACTAGAAATTTTTTCGTCACGCCCAAAATTATGCTCATCGGGTTAAAATGGTTGAAGCTACCAGAAACATACTACGCTTTAGGTTAGATAGTATTTGTGGAACAACAATGAAAGTTAATTTAGAATGCAATACTGTGTTCGAAAAAAGCGGACAAGAGTTTTAAAATGACAGTAACAAACTCTAATCAACACCTAATGAATATGCACACTGTATTTTTGCAGTTAAGTGTGGATTTAAGGCTTTAAAATTATTACTAATATTATTTAATGCTGAGCATTTTGAGAGAACTATTTATGGCACTGGGTCAATCGTACGCAGCTCCTTCGATAGAAAAAAGATCGAATTCCAAACTACACACACATATAAATTTAAAGAAAAATGTGCCAAAAAGTGTTGATAATTACTGAAATAATGTCGGAGATTATGTAGACAGAAGCGTCCAGTTGAATTAAGGAGCGACTATACCCAAATGGTACATATACGAATACAAGACAAACTGGATTAACCCTTTGAACCCTGGTGGTATCTTCCATGTCAGTTCCATGGCAGCAATAGGAAGAGTCCATATTTATTATTTGTGGGTAGACCAATTAATATTTTCAACATGCAGCCTAAGGACTGCACGTTGAAAATATTGATTGGTGTACACCACACATTTACCTTGCGGTCATCCCCTTAATGACATTATGACGTAGCTTGTGACCCGGCCGTAAAAACGGCCTCTTGTGTTCAAAGGGTTAATGCGAGTGTTTAAAGCAAAAACACATATGCTTGGCCAATATTTACAAACAAAACTTTTACTAAAATCGGAAATGGAATGTCAACAATTTTTAAACACTTACAATCCTATCCTTAGTAACAGAACACTGCATTCCTTAATTTCACATTTCTATACTTTACTGGAAATAAGCAAGAACGTATCCTTTTTTTTCAAATTTTCTGAGTGCCACAAAATCAAGAAAGGACGGTAGTTTTATTGTACATTACATAGAGGGGGTTCGAATCCACACCAAGATAGTTTTTTTCGGCACCAACTGCCCTGTGAAACCAGACTAAATCAGGAAAACCACTCTTCCATCGACCCTAATAGTCGAGTGGCGTAGGTTGTTCAGTATAGTTTCAACTGGCAGAATGGTGCCGAATAAAACTCTCGGCGTGTGTTTGAACTAATGCTAGCGATTTGGAATGTATTTAAAAGTACATTTATAAACAAATTTATAGAGCAATGCCCCAGACTGCCCCATGCCACGACATGTGTTAACAGACAACTGGATTCAAATTTGTGAACGGATTCAATAGGTGATCGCAGCAGTACAGCTTCATATTTCTAGAATATTGTGACAAAATCGCCTTAGCTATCGGCTTTCGTTTTTATAAGCGGCGCTCGGATCTTCTGAACGCCATTCTTGTAACAACGACAAGCCAGTTTTATTTATGTTGCAATTGGCAACCTGTAATTCGCCGGCACGTATAACCCGACAATTTGTAGGTCAAATTGGCGTCTGTCCATCGGAGTGAAATTATCCGTATAAATCATTTTCACATGAAAGAACTCACCACGCAACAAATTCTTAGTATCACATCCTGCATAAATTAATCCATTTATATCCGAATCAGGAATTATCCTTTGAAAGAATAGCAATTTTAGGCCGTAAATATTCACATTGTTTTTCGGGAAACATGCTTGCAGTTTAAAATTCGAACTCCGCGCGTGCGCATTTAGTCTTCCCTCTGTCCCAGTTTCTGAACGCTATTTTTGGAATCGATCAACGCTTTTGACGCCGGGCTACTCCCAGCTGCAACAACACACCCAACACGCTCACACAGCTCTCTCAATATTTAACAAAGGTGAATATACTAGATAGAAAAATTAGCAGTGTGACTATTTTGTCATCTGGCTTCATTTATTAACAAGCCTAAAAGGATTTTAAGGGATTGTTTCATAGGGCTAGAATGAAGTCTTCAAGAGCTCATTCTGGACCAATGTAAACAGTCAATACTGACGGCCAGTCATAATGACTTGTTAATT